>VZRL01002888.1:820576-1228433 GCA_013397895.1 Origma solitaria | reverse complement strand
GGCCCCACGGGGCCACCGGGCACCGGCGTGTCGCCCCCTCCCGGGGAGCGGCGCAGCCCCCGCAGGCCGGGCCCCGCCGCCCTCCGCAGCCCCTCGGGGCGGCAGCGCGGTGGGTGTCGAGGGGGTTTTGCTCGGGAGCCCCCGGCCCCGGCTGCGAAGTTTTCGGGGCTCTGGGGGAGCAGGGTGGAAGGGTTGTCAAAATCGGACCTTTCTTTTCTTTTTTTCTTCTTCTTTCTTTTAATACAAAAAGGAAATGTTTCGAAACATATTTTAAAAATTGATTTCTGTAAAACTTTATTTCAGGCACGGGGAAATAGATCTGAATGAGCCCAGCGTTTGCAGAGCAGAACTGGGAGGTGGGGGTTGGCTCTGGTCCCTTCAGTGACTTTTCTGCAACCTCGTGAATTACTCCTGGGTGTAAAGCCAGAGGTCAAGGATACAGATAGTACAGTCAGCTGAAAATGGGAGTTTTTTCTTTTCTATTTAAAAAAAATTTAAATTAGGCTCAAGATGTTTGCTCTTGTTCCATTTTTGGTATGGAAAAATATTCAGAATAGTTGAATTTTTGCAAAGTGGAAAATGTCATTCCTTCTGTCCTCCATTTACTTATTTACTCAAGGGTTTTGAAAATTGTCTCTAGGATGCGTAGGAGCAGGGATGCTGGGGAGGCTGCCCCATCCTGCTCATCTTAAGCTGGACCGTTAACACTGGGACTTCCTAGAGAGCATTTCACATTGCTGGTCCAAAACTACTGGGGATGTACAAACTTGTTAAGCCCCATAATTACACAGGAGTTGCAGTAAAACTCTTGTTACATTAAATACTTTGTATTGTTCTCTGGCATCATTTATTTGACAGGTTTGTCCTGTTTCCCTCTTATTTTTGAGGAAAAAAGCAGTGCCTTGCAGGAGCTAATTTTTTTCACAGGCAAGGTGGTAACAACTCAGTGACTGCCAGAGTTGTGTACATTAGGGATTTGCAAGAAGAACAGATTGCCCAAAGAGCTCCATTCTGTCGTTTCCAGGAACACAAATTCATTAATATATGTACAACATCAGTTAGAGATGGGGCTAGCTACTGTTTGGTGGTAAATAGGAAGTCATGAAAACAAATATTACTATACGTTGTTAGAAAATAGAAAGATTTATTGACATGGAATCCATAATGCCTGTAGCCACTTTCAGCCAGCACTGAGGAAAACTGTGTAGGAAGTCTGTAAGATACTCTTGCGCTCATGACACATCCTGAAGGTCCTTCCTGAATCCCAGTGCCTTGTCTCAGTGAGAAAGTATGACTTCTTCCACGGAGAAATGTCAGTTTTCCTGTGTTAGGTGCCAGCAGTTTGCGACTGTGGATAAATGAAGATTTTTCACTAAATTTGAAAGTAGGTATTTTCTCCCTGAGAAATATGTGCTTTCTGTGCATATATCTGAGAACTTCATAGTTCACTGTTGAGGCTGCCACTGAAGAACATGGGTATCTCCCTGTTTGTAGGAGGGAAAACTGAGGTACAGGAAAATGGCATTTTACAGGTAGCTGCCAAATTGAAACACAAGACTTAACACCAAATTGTTTGGTTTAACTAGTAGCTACAGCAGCTTCCTAAACAAGGGTTAGCAAGAGTGTTAAAAGCAGCTTATTCAATGTGAAATATTCTGAGATCCTCTAATTGCTGGCATATTGAAAAAATGCATAGTATAGTCTGGTGGAAAGGAAGTGGAGGGACAAGCAGGAGTTGAGGTAGTACTGCTTGTGACAACATCTTGCTGAGGCACTGGCAGCATGTCCATAGCCTTGGTCAGTATTGCTGTTCCCACTCTACTGCGGGCTGATGGTGGAGGCAGAAAACAAGCTGTTCCCTGGGAAAGTTCAGACCTTGGAATTCTTATGGCAAGATCCCATGTCAGTTTACAGAAACAGTAAAGGGGGTATAAAACAAGAGGTATGGATAGCGCAGACGTGTGGATTGAGGGTAACCTAGATCTCTGCATCCATATGGAAATGGTGCCTGGTAATGGGGACTCTGCAGTTTTGCTGACAATGTCATAATGTGATGTGGTGCCAAACAGCGTAAAGCAAATTTAACCTTGAAGGGAGATGGAGGTTTCTGGCTTAGAGTGTAAGGCAGGAATGGGTTTTTGGATAAGGTGATGAACTCAACAGCATGTGGAATCTTTAATATATCTTTTTACAATCTATACTTTAATTCAGCATCTTGGAGACATTCTAGGGAGTGAAGATGTAGGGATCCCTTTGGCCTTGTAATTTGTGGATCAACTTTTTCCCACACATCAAGAAATGGGGAGAGGACTTGTTTTCCAGTGTTGTAAATGTGCTTTTAATACCTGTCTGCTTGGTTAAGACAATGACTGTCCTCAGATCGTGTGTTTCAGGGCTGCTGGCAGGCTCTGCATTGTGTCCAGGAAGGGTGTTTCTTCTCATGGCATAATTAGTCAGATGAATTTAATTTTTGCCTTCCTCCAAAGTGTTACAAATGAACTGCAACTGGGAACTGAGCATGCCAGGAAGAAGGTCTGGAGGGGGAGTGAGGGGGAGGGAGAGACGACTGTGCACTCTGCTTGCAGTGGGGGGATACCTCCAACTTTTTGCTATCATCACGTGCTTTGATGGCAGGTCTTGTTTGTGTACTCCGAATTGTACTTATCGCAGATTCTGGGGCCAGGTTTGTAGCTTTGTAGGTTTTCTCAGCATAGGATCAGTCACTAAGGGTTATCTGTGGGAGACTCATTTGAACAGTCCTTTGCAAGTTTTGGAGTTGCCTCACTGGCTGTGTTGTGCTTTCTTGTGCTTTTTCTTTGTAGTATGCACATCTACTTTCCTTAGACTAAAGAACTTCTGTCCTTATTCAAGTTGCTGAGCTGTGTTGCAGGAAACTGCATGAAATTTTAATAAAACGATCTGCAGGAGATTTGACTAGGTTTTAGGCAAAAGAGTCCTTTCTGTTGTTAAACTGTGAAAGCAGAGAGAAGTTTTTCCTTATGGAAGATGATTGGAAAGCATTCTGGAAAAGCTTCTAAAGAGGAGAAAATATATTGAGGAGGCTTAAAGAGTGGTGGCATGGAGGAGACCTTCTTGTTCTGATGATGAAATCATAGAAGTAATGGAAAATTTTATTGTTAAAAATTGTACCTTAGGATTCTTTGTTTCTGGATTGCCTTCAACAAATACGATGTTTAAGAAAATGAAATGAAGTTGTGTTGTTTTGTTTCTTTTTTCAGTCTCAGACAGCCTTCTATTACATGGTAAGAGGAGAGGTAAAAACATGGCTAATTAAAGGGCGGCAGTGCTTCATTCCTTAGGGCTAATTATTCTGCAGAAAATGGGTCAATTACTTAAAGAAATTGTTTGCCAGCAGGAGGTAGAAAAAGCCTTTATTCCCACTCCTCATCATTATTTTGTGGGAAGCACTTCCTACATCCATAGCAGTACCTTGTTAAGCTTTCAGATGCCAGAGTCATGTCCTGCAGATGGGGAAATGGTATCTGAGCCAAACTTATATGTGGTTCCTTCTGTCCTGCATGTTTCTGTATAGCTGCAGATGAGGCAGTGTCCAGTGTCCTGGATTGTTTTTGGAATGAAAGAAGTGAAGTTGAACAATACAAGTGGGAGTTCTGTTTCAAATCAAAATTTGTTTGATATGAAAGGTGAAGTATGGTGTATTTCCTTTCTTCCTTTGAAAGAAGTTTGATCATCTAGTTAGCTAATGTCTTCCAACATAAAAGGTATTATCTGTTTGTGGCTTGCTTGGTACAGGTTTGTAAATGATCCCTTCTCAGATCTGCTTCCTGTATGCATTTTAGTATTCTCTGGTGGCTTTATCATCTGACCATGCTGCTTGCTTTTCGCTCTGCAGGCTCAGGACAGACTGGGTGAGGGAGCAGAGGGCTGGTTAGCCATGTATGTCAGAAATTAACTGGTCTGCTTTTCACATTTCTGTGATGATATGTGAGGCAGGAGTATCCAGATGGTTCCTGAGCTCCTAGGTAAGGTGCTTGTGCAGGCGACTACAAAGAGTCTTGAAAGAAAGCCAGACTGGGCAAAGGCTTTGGCTCTGCAGGAGCAGATTACCAACATCTGTGCCAATTCAGAACAACGCTCTCTTTCTGGTTAGTCAGAGCACTACATTCCTGGTTGTAAATGATACACCCAATAATGTCTGCTGTGAGCCAGAGCTTATGCACCTTGCAGTCCAGCTAAAATGAGTGTAAAAGGCTTTGCAGGTGCGTGCTGCTCGTTAACATGTCCTCAGAGGCGAAATAAAAGCTAGACTGCATTAGAGATTTGTTCGTAGGCATAGCTGAATGAGCATACCTATCAGTTACTAGGTCAGAGGTGTCTAATCATTGCATAAAAGGGGGAAGTGTTTTATGTTACCCTTTCTTTTGTTCTGGATTTTTATTGGTGTCAGTGCACAAGAGTTCACCACAACCTTATTTCAAAACTCCCCCGCCCTCGCATGATTCTGTCAAAGCTGGATTAAATGACTGAGGGAATCTTCCCTACCACAAATGGTGCTGTCTTGCTTTAATTGCATAAGATCCAAGCATTAGTAGTGACTAGGTGAGTGTTGATAGCATAGCCTGGTGAAGCTGCTGTTTGACTTCTTCCTTGCTGATCTTTGCTCTCAGATTGGACGTAAATGCTCTCCATTTATTGGACGTAGCCTATATGAAGAACTTCTGTGGAGCACCTCTCTGTTCTGTTTTCATGATTCTGTTGGGAGCATGATGAAATACTTCTGAAGGGGGAAGCTCTCTCTTTAGTATGGATGGGTAGCTGTGGCATAGGGCTGTGTGTACTGGCAAGTGCCTTCTGGGGACGGGGAATCTGTTTTGTTTTTATTTCTTTCATCCAGAATACATGCACAGAAGATGATCCAACTAATTTGGCTCCACCAGCCTAATCTGGACTGAGAAATCTTGGCTGGGGCTGTGCCTATGTCTCTGCAGAGCTCTAGGTAGAGTCATTCCTCTGCTTGCAGCAGGGTGTTCCTGGTGATAGTGATATATTTGGCTGTTTCCTCTTCTGTTAACCAACCTAGCAAAGCTGGATTTGCTTAACCCATGGAACACTTTGAGCCATGTATTTTCTTTGTATTTTGTGTCAGCAGAGTTTATGGTAAGGATGCTTCTAGTAAGTTCTAGAAGAGTTATTTATTTTTGTGATTTCTGGTGTTTTCAAGATGTGTATAGTTTCCCCTAGTGATATGATAGATATCATGTGATTTGATTTATTTTGATCTAGCAGTTCTTTTCAAGGCAGACCTCACAATTAAGCTTTTAATTGGAAGTGGACTTGCACAATAGCTGCAGGATATAGGGCGCAGTTTACAAAAATGCTTGAATGTCTTACTAGGAAGAGAGGAGCTGCTGTGGAGGTAATGTAATGATTCCTTAGCAATACTGAACTTGGCTGTTGTTGCTTTCGGTTTTCCTTTGCTGCTTAATACTTTACCATGAAAATGAGATACTTTCCAAACCATCAGCCTCAGCCACTTGAACTGACAGAGGTTAGTGTGGTATTAGGAGCACCCTGAGCAGCTAAGCCGTTTCCTGTGCAGTGGAATACTAAGGTGCATATAGAAAGAAGGCAATTCATGATGTTATATTATATTGCCTTATAACTTGTGGATGTACAAAAGATCAACTCTAGAATCCATGTTCTCCTGTTATATAGTTATAATGTTTTGGAAAAAATGCCTCACTGTGGTGTTTCTATTATAGATCATTACTGCTTGCCATAAAGACAACTTTTAATTCTTTCATAGATTAACTAGAGTGTAATTAGTTTTTCAAAAATCAGATCAATAAATAGAGCGTGTTGGTTTATAAAAGCGTCATGCATGCACATTTTCTGATTTCCCTTTGATTTTCATGGTACAAACTCCAAGAGCTGTGATAATGCTTAGTGCTGCAACTCCAAGCTGGGGTATATGCTGCCTTTTGTGTGGGGTGGTGGGAGTAGGTTTTTTGGTTGTTTTTTTTTCTTTCCCCAGCAACGTATGAGACATAGAAAGTGGGAAAGTGTCCCATTCTGATGCGAGAAATGTAGTTTCCTTGGTTTGAGAAACAAGAACTGGACAATGTCATGACAATGATGAACATTTGCTATGCTTAAGGACCAGGGCTTAGCAATGTTTGGAGTACTAAAAAGCTGTAAGTGCTAACACCAGCACTTCCACTGCATCTTTCATTTGAGAATCTCTCTATTCTTAATGAATTTTCAGTGTGTCTCTTTGAGGCTGGTATTATTAGTGTCATTTTGCAGACAAGCAGATAAAATAAAATGCTTGTGTAAGCACATTCAGCAAGCCAGGAAAAGCAGGAATAAAATTCAGGAATACTAATGTTGGTATTGAGCTACTATCTTGTACTTTTTTTGCCAGAAAAGAAAGACATGAATTTTGGTAGCTTTCCTGCCCCCATCCCCCTCTTTTTTTTTTTCCCCATTGGGTTAGGCTGCATAAAAGCGAGACATTATTATGCAACATATCTAAGTGTGCATGCGATACTTGAAAAAATGGTAATCAGATAAGTTGCCAGGCAACAGTACCCTGCCTTCAATTACCAAAAAGCCAGTGAGCGTGCTTTCATGATGTAACGTGTTCTGTACTTCTTCATAAAGAAAGTGTAGGTGGAGTTTTGTAAGAGTTGGTCCTTTTTAACTCATGTCCTGCTTAATCTGCCATATTGTGAGGTCAGATTTGACCCCAGTTTTAGAGAAAAGTATTTATGGAACCTGAAACCAACAACAAAGTTGGATGAGCTCTCGAAGATAATGAATGGGATGTGAGCATATATGAGTAAATAACCATTCCCTGCCATGGGTCTGTGAGTCTGATAGTTCAACAGCTTACAGCAAGTGGTTAAGAGCTCATCCTTGGGACCATGAAAATTAAGAAAAAGGGTGAGAGATTTACACTAAAAGGTAGATGGCAGGAATACATGGAAAGCTGTGAGGAGTCTTAAAACACTCATGGTGGCCGATTGGCCCAAAAGTGTTGAGAGCCATGGTAATGCATGAAAACATGAATGTAAATCCAGCTGGTTAATTTTCATTGCCTTAGCAGAAGCTGAATGGAAGGAACATAAGCAGAGATGAGTGTACACAGATGAAAAAGTGAGAGTCTAATAATGTAAGACAGCATGAGGGAATTCTATTGTGTGTTTCTTTGAAACCTGAGTTTAATTTTTTTTTCAAAGATATTGCAAGATAACAAGAGCAAAAAAGAAAGACTCTTGAAAGTTATTTTAAATGCATTTTTGCTTCTGGCAATAAATAGCCACAGAAGTGTTTGCAGAGACTGTAGTTGTGTGGGGATGCAGATGTCTGCCCAAGCCTCTTCAGCTATTGGGTGGTGGCATGGCTTTTAAAAAAAATCTGAAACTCCAGAGGTCTAATGTGCTTCTCAGGGCTTTGATAGAAGTTTTCAGTAGAGATAGACGACCCACCCGTGTATATCTGAGAAAGGATGCACATTATCTTGAAATCACTTGTTTTCCTTGTGTAACTGCAAGTTGTTGCTTCACAGAGTTGGTTTTCCAATTATTTGGTTGGCATTCCAGAAGGAACAGAAGGCATTTGTATTTCAGGAGGTGGGGGACTGTGTCCTACATATCCCTCTGCAGTATTTCAGTCCAGTGTAGGAACTGGTTCAAAAGCTCTCATCAAGACACATAGTGGGACTTCAGTTGAAAGGGAAATCTGCATCATGCTCTGTGTAAGTCCTGCCAGAACAGGGGGAGTTTCTGACAAGGCACATGCTCACTTTCTGTTTCCAAATTTGGCACTTTCTTCCCAGGAGAATCCCAGATAAGTCACTGAGCAATGTTGTGACTTGATTTTTCTGTTGCACAACTTAGCACTAGGTAGTTGCATTGTCCTGAGCTTTTTCTGTAGAGAACTGGAAATAATGGAGTGTAAAAACTAAAATGGACAGCTGAAGGAATGCACAACTAACCACTTTCCAGTTAGGAATTTGCTTTCCTTTTTGTTTGCTTTTCTTTGTATTCTCATTTGATGAACTGCTAGATTATGCTCATGTGCAGTCCCCAACCTGCTGACACCGGGAATGTTGGTGTCTGTGTCAGAGGAACAGTCAGAGCAGGAAGTGCTGTTTGGGGAAGTCTGAAGTTCTAGTTTTTAACTGTTTCTGTGTATGCAATTGAATGTTCACACTACTCTGACTGGTTTTTTGTTTGATTTTCCCTTACTACAAACACTACACATTTTTAATAATTAGTATTTTGACACAGAAAGTCCATTTATATACAAAAGGAAAAACAAATCCCCTTTTCTGAACAGCTTAACCTTTGTATTAATCATGTGAGCCTTAAGGTCAAACCTGTCTCTTCAGCTCTGCTCACGTGTATTATGATGTAGCCTTTACTAATGAAGCTTTCTTCAATGAGTGTTTTCTTTCAAATGTAGATACATTTGTAACGAAAGGTATGGTTTCTCCAGCACTTTGAGTTCAAAGTGTCTTGGTGCCCCACCCAACCTTCAACAGCTGTAATGAAGTGTTTTGTGAAAAGGGAGCTTCTTCCTGCTGGGCTGTGTGCTGTGAGCCAAATCTGAGAGATGATGATGATGATACAGCTGAAAACTAGCAGTCTTTAGGGTAGAATGGGGCAGCATTCAGATGGCTGATGAGTTCCTTGGTCTGGCTCCAAGTCAAGCCTCATGGGTGTGCTGGTGCCAGGGAAAGGGATGGATTGAACAGGACCGTGTTGTCCTAAAGTTAGGTTGGCTTGAAGCCTTTTGTAATGTTTGTATTTCTGTGTTGAAGGAGTTGGGAGTGTGTTGCAGTCGCTTATTTTGTATGATTTTGTTCCTCAGTCTTTTACATATCAAATTACAGACAAGTAGGTCTGACTATGTAAAAAGCCTTCTCAGTGTTCTTGTGATTCTAGGAAAATGCGTTTTGAAATTTTGTTTGCATATGTCTGATAAATAGTTCAGTAGAAACCTGTGGCAAATATCCAACTGTGGCAAAATGCATATAAGAAAAATAGATCACGTGCAAATAATTTTTAGGAACATTGATGTGACAACAATTTACACCACAGCTAGACAACAAACAAGCTCTTTCCCAGTCTGATATACAAATACGTAGCTGGTAAAATAGCAAGTATTTCTCATGATAAGGGAGACTCCAAAGTAGATGTAAGCTTCAGTGCATAGGCAGAAGGTGCTAGATGTGTCTCAATAATACTCATATTACATTGATTTAATTAGTGGGTTTATGCTATTCATTGCTCCATTAATCTTGTTAGAAAGATTTTTTTGGGGGAGGATTAGTTATTTAATCTGCATTTTTAATTGGAGTGGTTTTGTAGTTCAGTGTCATCTAAACAAAAACAGTGTAGGCTTGTTTTTTGTTTTGTTTTGTTTTTTTAAGGAAGACATGTCTCTTGAATTCCTCTTGAATTTTGGTGCTCAAAAATGTGAGATGTATCAGGATAACATGAAGAACTCATTTGTTACACAGTCTGACACATAAATATCCTTGCTTTAGCTTCTTTATATGCAATTAATCCAGAAAAATGCTGTGTATGGACAAGACCTTGGATTGTAAAATCTGTGAGGCTGACGTAAGTAAGGTGTTAGATACTTGTGTGTTGAAGCCATGACCTCGAGGCATGACTTCTGTGAAAATCAGGAATGTGGCATCCTAAATGTCAGCATTTGAAGAGGTGAACCCCAGCTCATGGGTTCCACTTGCTTGGATCATCCAGTTGTGCTGCCTGAGCCCAACAGAGAGGTGAAAGGCAGTCGAGTCACTGGAGCAGGGAAAAGAGTCAATGCCAGTGCTCCCAGGAACAGGCTGGGGTGCTGGCTGGGTGGCAGTGGCAAGGACCTGCTTACATGAAGTCCACACTCTGGAATGGGGAAGAGAGAAGAAAAATATGATTGAAGAAGTGAGGATGAGAGGAGGTTGGGGAAGATAAGGAGGCAGTGTTGGGAGAGAGGATGGGGGTGAAAAGGTGTCAGCAGTGAAGCTTACTTAAGAAATGGAGACATTGACAGGGAAAATAGAGGTAAAGCAATTTCTAGCAGACCGTTCAAGAGTTAACTGAGTCCTTGGCTTAGATGGTAGCAGTGAACCTTTGGTCGCTGACTCCAGTGAAGTTGCTCCGTGTGTTTGCTCTGGCTGAGATCCAGGACAGTGGAGAGCAGAAAGGCTCAGCCTCACCAGAGGATAGGCAGCTGTCAGGGTGCACTGTGGACAAGGGGCAGGTACAGGTGCCATCTGAGGGCTCTGAAGAAGTCAGGTCTTCCAGGGCACAATGTACTTGAGCTAAGCTATCCATACACACAGCTAGTTCAATGTTTAAAGCCTCTCTTGTGTTGTACTGTATAAAGATTAGTCTGTACTTCTTTGGTTTAGGAAGGCTGGCTGCTTGCTGTATTAGCTGTTGGTCACACGCACCTGGGCTGAAAACAACTGGCATCTGAAACGGCTTGGACTTGCTGGAGGCAACCCGGTCTACCTGCGGATGCTGTGAACTAGGAGCTGGCCAAAAAGTGGGAGAGCTCCAGGATCCCTCCCTGGAAAAGGTAAGGTCTGGAGGGTAAAACTGGTGGGGCTGCACTTGTAGACCAGAAAAACAAAGCAGTTCTCTGAGTACAGAGCTGACTGCATTGTAGATGGGACTTTTGAAATTTAAATATGTAGACTGCAAAGTTATTTCCATCAGTTTAAACTTCAAGTTGTTTTCTGGAGGCGTAAGATCGCCATTTGCACACATCACCCTTGATTTCTGTCTGCTGTGAGTCACATTATTCTGATTGCTTGTAATTTATACAGCCAAACTTTTCAGTCTTACTGTCTCTTTAAAACCCCACACTATGATAGCCTTAGGCAGTTAAAACAATCAGGACAGTGGAGCAGTATCTCTGAGCTAAACCAGAGCAGTAGGTAAAGAACAGAGGGTTGCTCTCTTCTGTGAAAGCACAGGTGTGAGTCGGATGATGAGGAATCTATTCCTGTCCCTAAAAAGCAGTGCGGTCTCTGCACCTGATTCACCAGTGTGTTACTCTACTAATCTTTTTAGCCTTGTCTTGCTGCTCTCCTGTATGCTGTGGTAATCAGTTACACTTCCACAGAGTGCATGTAAAATGCTATCAGTTTGGAAGGGTGATTTATATCCCAGAGCAAAACTTTATATTGATTCTGGTCAGTGGGGTGGACATTGTGGGACTAGAACAATTTCCAGACCCTGCAG
Organism: Origma solitaria; assembly: GCA_013397895.1. Lineage (NCBI taxonomy): Eukaryota > Metazoa > Chordata > Aves > Passeriformes > Acanthizidae > Origma > Origma solitaria. The sequence continues at coordinate 1,217,184 of VZRL01002888.1, read as the reverse complement.
CATTTTTTACATGCTCTGTGTGTCTGCAGTATGTGGTGTGGTTCAGGCTACAATATTGTTTTCCCTATTGTGGATCAGCTTTCATGCGTAGGTTGTGCACCGTACTTTATTTCTAAGTGGAAACTCAATTTGAATACGTGGATGCTACATGTATAAACTTCAGATACCTCTAGCCACCTTCATGCTTCAGCCTGTCCTGTCTCAGGTGTCTCATTACCCTGTTTTGGGCTATTCTGCTGTCCCACCCCTCTGGGTATTCTTGCTAATAGACCCTCTCTGAGTCTGGGGAACTGACCTTCTGAGCTGCTGAAGGAAAGCAGTAGACTTAATTGTGGCAGTGCTAACAGTGTGGAGAAGCAGGGTCAGCTGCAGCCTAGAACTCCAGCTGTGATTTTGCTGTCCATTGTGTAGCTGATTACAGGGCTTCAGTTGGTCAACAAGTGTCATCTGTTGAGTGGCAAAGTGCAGACCAGTGCTGCGACATTAAGACAAAGCAAGTGTCAGCAGCTTCCGGAGAAGGCAGCTGGTGATGGACTGAGCTTTGTATGAGTCCAACTGTTATGTCACTGTTGCAGCCATGAGTATTTCTGAAGAAAGCTGTGTCTTGCAAGTGCTCTGGTGTATGGTACTATTGCTATGAGTAGAGCAAATGTTGCTTCTTGCCTGTCCTCAAGAACCATCAAGGGAAGCGCAGAAGTCTCCTATTACTGTTAAAACAAAAACTGAGCGCTGTATGGGCACAAGAAAACATAGATCCATTGGCAGCAGAACAAGACTATGAATTATTCATTCCTCCAATGCCTCTTGTATGTGCCATCCTCTTAGGCTGTTCAGGATGCTGTCTGCTGGAGGTGCAGGCAGATCTGCTTTCAAAGCCATGGGGACACAACCCTGCAGACTGTGATAACCACTCTGTTGAGCTTGTCCTTCATTAAACTGGCTTGGGCATTGTTGTGACATCCTTGAGGACACAGAAGTAACCTCTGATCATCCCATGAGCTGTTGGCAGGAATTCTTGTAACACCAGTGAGCCTGGGATACCTCTGGTAATGCCAGCCTGGAATTGTCTGTGAGGTGAGGGCAATGAGTAGGAGCAAGATGGAAGCCCTGGCTGCTCTGGCCCACTTTGCAAAAGGGAGGTGGGGGAACTGCATCTTTTGTGTAGCATTGCTTTGTTTTTTTTGAAGATAATTTACATTATGTTAGTTTGTTCCTAGCTCTGTCTTGCTGAGAAGCCAAAGCATCCTCTGCTAAAAGTTCCCTGAGAACGGGCAGGATTTTTCTGTCCATGGAAAGTGCTTTAGTGGAGATGAGTATATTTAAATGGCTATTTGGAAACATCTGTAACACATCATTTTTCTCAACTCATTTACTAGTAGGCATTTGTCTATGTAATGGTTGTCAATTGGCAGTTGAATTTGAGAGGCGCTGAAGACTTACAGAGCTGCAGAGACTCAGTTCTCCTCCAGCTCTTCCATGAACTGCTGTGAGCTCAGGTAAGAGGTGCCCAGTGTGAGAGAAGGTGTCGCTGAAGGTTTGTTCAGAGGCTGTTCTTCAGCATAAAATGCACATACTTAGATGTGGAGGGGTTTTAACTATTTTTTTGCTTTTTTCTTCCCACTGGTTGGTATGAAGATTCTTTCAGCCATTTTGCATACCGAGGCTGCACCACACATGCCATATTGCAGATTTTTGAGCTTTTTCCCCTATTTTCCTTCTGCATCTCTCAGAGTTGCTCTTGGCTGTTAGGCTTTTGCTGAGAGGTGTTCTGATTTTTAGTGCAGGAAAAACTACCTGTAACTAGCAACAGCTGTAGAAATTATGGTCTTCTTAAAGCAAAAATTCAACCTTTGCATTTAAAGGTGTCTTGTAATATGCCCTGCTCCATTTTGAGAGCATTTCAAATGTTCTTAAAGAGCTTTTTGGAAAGGAAGAGAATGTTACTTTAGTCAAAACAAGACACTGTAGCTTGTGTTCAAAATAGTTTTCACCTTCTCATTATGTCAGCTAGCTGGATATGCCCTAGAGTGAGTCACCTTTGGAGCTGTCCTAGTCCAGAAGCTGACAGGAGCTGTGGAGGCTAAGACAAAATCCCAGACTGCGTTTGAAGAGTCCTCACTAAAAAAAAGTGGTGGAAGCATCCTGAGTGGGTAGGTTTCACAAAGAGAGCTGTCCAGGAAGAAAGGGTTGCTTCTGAAGAAAGTAAAATGTGTTTCTTGTCCTGTGATCTTGACCAAAGTGAAAAGGCGATAAACTGGAAGCATACCTTTTCTTTGTTTGTTTTTAATCAGTGAAAGAAGTAGACAAACAGAGCAGGCAATGGATTTGTGGTTTCCATAGTGATGTAACTATGGAAGCTTTTGTGCGGCTGAGCTTTGCCCTCACTGCAATCATGCTTGGAGGCTATGAGTGTTCAGCTTTCCTGCCAGGGAAATGTAAGTTTGTATCAAATATGGAACTGGCTAAAAAATGCAGCTGCATTGTCATGATTTATTATGTTTGCAATGTTACCTGAGTATGTGGATGTTCATAGCTCAGCTTATTTCTCCTTTATCCGTTGTTCTGCACTGAAACAGCGCATCAAACTATATTGATACCACAGTTCTTGCTGCACCAGGCAGTGATATATTGACCTCTGTCCTTTGCTTTCTGTCATCTGTATGTGCACACACATCCCACAGCACTGGTGCCTGTGACTCTGCAGCCGCACTGATTTCAAACATGCACTGGTCAGGAAACATATGCACAAATCTTTTGGGGCACGCTGACTGATCAGGGACCACTCTATGAAACTTGACAGAAGTACTTCATGCTGTTCATAGCCATCAACTCACTTGTCCCTGTATCTGACATTAAATCATGCTTTATTTTAATGGGCATTTTGGGAGTGTTTTAATAGTAAAAATACATAACCCTTGGGAAATTTTTGCATGTGGAGAGAGCTGTTTGTGACTGTGAATGACTGATTAATTCTGGCTTTCAAAACAAGTTGGAGGTGGAATTCTTCAGCATCTCAGTGATGAGATTACCAGTGGGTCCTAGAGGCAGGGGGAGGAAAATGCTTAATGTGAATGCTGCATGCGCACATCAGGCAATTATACGCATAATAGTCCTGCGCACACACTTGCATTGTCCAGTCTTTGTGGTTCACAGGCATTTGTGCCTCATCTTCTTTCTTATTTGTACTGATGCTGGACGCTTTCTTGCTGTCTCCCTGAACAAATCTCCCTTACCTTCAGCATTTGTTTTGCTTGTCTAATGGATGTAATGGGTCATCTGTTCCCTTTATAGAAAGGAATGTTAATTATTTTCAGAAGGCTAATTAGGTTGCTAATGAGAAGCTCTACTGCAGAAATATTTCCTTTAATTACTCACTCTTAAGTGCTGTACAGAGAAGCTTATTGAATATGCTGTTAAATACAAATGTTTGTATCTGGCTTAGAGATGCACCTTCAGGCTCCCTGAAAGAAATATTTTGGTAAACTTGGGAATCCATGTGACACAGATGACTGAGCAAATGAGACTGGTGCTAAGAGCTGCCTAGTTGTGCAGCCTTTTTGAGTGCACCCCAATTTGGCACTTCTGCAAGTGACTGGATGCAGTTTTCTTTGTATTTCAGTTTTGCCTCATGACTTTTGTCAGCATAGGTAACTATTTGTGCTACCTGCCAGACCAATCTATAATTAGATGCAGCCCTCACACCAAATAGTTTAGTCTAATCAGCCAGATGGCAGTCAGAGGCACAGAGGGGTGGAGTGACATGTGCAAGGTCATATTGCAGATCATGGCAAGCCTAGTAATAAAGCAGAGGTTTCATCAGTTCTATGTTAGTTCACTGGACTATTATTTGCCCCTTGTGCCTCTCTCGGGGCCAGCATAGTGCACTGCAAGACTTCCATCGGTTTGCGTATTGCTTCATGAGACAGCACAGCTGCTCAACAACCCCACGCGTGTAGCCAGCTTGGTACTGACTTGGGAAGGTCCTTTTGCTTCTCCACCTGAGCCTTGTCTTCTACTTGCTTCACTTCCTTGTTGTAGTGATACTGCAGTCGGCCAGAAAATAAACTTTCTAGCACAATTTGAAATATTAGAAAGCAGACATTCTTTATTACTGTGCTGACATTTTCAGAGGATATCTCCTCTAATTGAATGTGTGTTGTGAAACTTTACAACAGGGTATTTATTCCAGCATGATTATACATATTCATTACAGTGTGCTTCCTAATACATAAACATCACTTTCCCTAGAACTAATTTGCATGCATCTGCCTCCTACTGGAAGTCCTTTTATGGTCCTGGAGGGTCATCTAAAGGAGTCTCTGGTGGTTATACTCACTAAGTACCCCAAAAAGACAGGTTACCATTCCTTAAACTTTTCTTTGGGCATGCATGTTGCTTCTTGTTACATAACTTGCCAAAACCCCCACTGTATTCCTCATTTTCTGTTTATCCACTGGTTCCAGCTACATTTTTCATCCTTGTGTGCATACTTTCGCATTCTTTTATCTTTTTTTGCTAGCTAGTCTTTAAGCTTTATCTAGCAACTTCAGGGGAACTGAATTTTTTTATTCTTTGCATTATCTCTCAGTCTCAATGCCTTTTAGAATTGCTTTGGGAGAGCTACTGTAGTCTAGATGATATTTTAGTTCTGGTACTCCCAGGATGAAAGTTGGAGTGGGTCTCTAACATCCCCTGCTTTTTGACTGCTGAGCCTCATGCAGCTCTGCAGAAGAGCTTTACTTTTTTTCAACATCCTCTGATGTCCAGTCTGCTCTTAGCCAGACTCTTGGAACTTTTTACATGCTGTGGCTCTACGGGGAAAATGGTGAGGGAAGTCTGCTGAAGGGAGGCTGCTTCCATACGTAAGATTCTCCTTATTATTTTATATATTGGTCATCATAAACCCAGCAGGAGAAGGAAGGAAGATCTGTCAGTGTTGTAGATGCAGTGCAAAACTTCACATCTTGCACTGTGCTGCCAGAGTGTCTAAGTGCAGGTGACTCAGAAGAGTGACTTAGACATAAGAAATACCCAAGAAAACTGTTATCAGCACGGGATGGCAAAAATCACCCTCCATTTCTTTTCAGGCACATGGGCACTGCTGGAACTTTTATCTGTGTGCCACACCTGCAGCACTGCCTTGGCTTAGGCACATTCATTTTAAAGTTCATTTTGCATATGTAATATGTAGGTTAACTTTGCATACGTTTGCAGCTGTGGGAACTCTTAGAGACAGTGACTATACAGTGAAACAAGTTGCTTAGCTGTAGTGTAGTCTAGGTTCTAAGTTGATACAAGCCTATGCACAACAAGCACACTTGAAAATGTTAACACTTTGAACACCTTGCCATTGCTATGAACTGTTGTTTAGATAGTGCTGTTTGGTCTATGTAATGTGATAGGTTTGTTGTTGCATGTATCAAGACTAGATATATTATGGAATGATATTTAGATTGTTTTAGCAGGAGACAAAAACTTACATTCTTACTCATTCTACCAACAGTGTATTGCTTAATACCTAGTGATTGTCACAGAAGTCCTTGTATGCTGCAGGTTTGTGTACATCTAAAGGAATGGACGGATGACCAGCGTGTGTGTCTCCAGGACTGCCAGTAGTAGATACACAACTCAGGCATGCAAATGACAACTCGTAAGCACCCATACATAAGCATGGACAAGATAACATATGATGCCTCTCTGGTTCTATTTGCTATGGGTCACCTGATGCACTGTCTGTTGAGCAGATTTTAAAGATGCTTTAGAAAGAATTTAAGTCTTGGGGGTTTTGAAGAGCATTATTTTTGGTGTTCAGTGTGAGCAGTATCAAACCATTTTACTTAAAACTGAGGAATTCTTTTCTAGTCTTAACACAAGACAGTTCCTAACACACAGATGAGAACTGGCATCTTTGTTCAACTGGCATTTTGCCCAGAGGCATGAGATGCCTATTGTTGCCCAGAAGAAAAGCAAGATAAAGAACAAAATCTTGTTTGATAAGACCTGAAATTACCCTATGTAACCTCAAGTATTTCTCCGAGGTGAATAAATCAATGTTGTACATGCTTTAAGCACCTCTAAGTAGGTACTGGAAAGATGCAGGAAAGATAGCATCAGGCATGATCAAATTCCACTTTTGTCTTCAGAATGTGCCCATCCCTAGCTATCTTTACAGGCTCTAGTAACTACAAATGGGAGCCTGTAGGCAAATGAAGCTTGTAGCGAAGGTACTTTTGTTAAGTGCCTGTAATTCATGAATTAATTTTGGCCTCTGCATGCATGTGTGTATGAAATGTTTATATGAAATTCAAAATCTAGTAAAACTGTGTCATGCAAATAATTAATTTGTTAGAATGGTATCATGTTGCAGTAAGAGTGTAAGGCAGATTACTGGAGGCAAAGAAACAAACAAGTCACTGTCAGAGGTGCATTTCAGTCAGTGAGATCTCAATGCTCAAAGGGGGGATCAGTTCCTCACTGCCTAAATAACAACTGTACCTCCTAAAATAACAACCAGTTGTTAAGAGTGTATCTTTACACTTTCCTTGAGATGGTAGAATGAAAGCTGAAACATAAGTTGGATATTAAGACCACCACAAATGATGAGCTGAGCGGAAAATAGTGTGACCCTGGGAAAGCCCTGCCAGTTTGGGAACTCTGTGGCCAGTCATTAATGGGGCAGGACACTCTTGTGTGATTCAAGACAGTCAGCACAGCTTCACCAAATGCAAGTCCTGCTGGACCAACCTGGTGGCCTTCTGTGATGGAGTGACTCCATCAATGGAAGGGTGCTGATGTCATTTATCTGGACATCTGTAAAGCCTTTGACCTGGTCTCCCATAACACCTTTCTCTCTAAATTGGAGAGACGTGGATTTTATGGGTAGACTGTTCAGTGAATAAGGAAGTGTTTGGACTGCTGCATCCAAAGGGTAGTGGTCTATAGGCAGAATCCCAGTTGACTTCAAGGAATAAATGGTGTCCCTCAGGGGTCTGTACTGGGACCCTCTGCCCTCATAAGACTCCACTTGGAGTGCTGCATCAGCTCTGGGCTCCCCAGCACAAGAAGGACATAGATCTGTTGGAAGGAGTCCAGCGGAGGGCCACGAGATGATCAGAGGGCTGGAACACCTCTCCTGTGAAGACAGGCTGAGAGGGCTGGAGTGTTTAGCCTGGACAACTAGAAGTTCTGAGAAGGAAAACTTATAGCACCTTCTAGTACCTAAAAAGGACTACAAGAGAGCTGGAGAGGGAATTTTTGCAAGTGCATGTAGTGATAGGCCAAGGAGTGATGGCTTTAAACTGAAAGACAGTAGGTTTAGATTGGATATTAGGAAAATATTATTCACTGTGAAGGTGGTGAGGCACTGGAAAAAGATGCCCAGAGAATTTGTGGATGCTCCATCCCTGAAAGTGTTCAAGGCCAGGTTGGGTGGGGTCCTGAGCAACCTGGTCCAGAGAAAGTTGTCCCTGTGCAATGGCAGGCTGGCTGGAACTTGATGATCTTTGGGGTCCCTCCCAAAACAAACTATTCTGAGATTCTCTTATTCTTGTCTCCCCTGTCTAAATACAAAAAGACAACTAAATGGTAGCTAGGTAAAGCCTTAAGGTTACAGCTCAGTGGAAGGAAGCCAGTTGAATTATCCATCCATTGAAAAGCCTCTACTGCCTTTGGATGAGACTCCAGGATGGCAGGTTTGCCTCCATGCTGCAGAGGATGACACAGCTGTGATTATTTTCTTTTCCAACTGTGCTTGCCAGGCCCCATGGGGAAATTGGGTCTTTCCAACCAGGTGCAGAGTGCAATAAACTTCCTCTGACAAGTTGACAGAAATTAGTGGAAGCTCGGTCCTTGCCAAAAAGAGAAACTAAGTGCAGGAGGTGTTAAGAACGAACTGAACCTCATGGCTGGGAAGTTGTGGTCTTATCACTTCCTCTTACATGTTCCTGTCTTGTGGAAATGACTCTTCAGTGTTTCAGCTGAGAGTGTCCTGTGTTTCATAGCATTCAGCTACTAGGCTGCCATTTTTTATTCAGAAATAAACCTCTTCTGGGAACCAGGTGAAGTCTGTTCAGCTCAATATTCCCTTTTCTAAGGAGAGGTGATAGGTTTTACAGAGTTGGCTGATACTGAGAGGGAGGTGGAAGGGGGGCAGTAAATTACAGATACTCAGGCCATCTTTGGGCTTGAAGCTGTTTGAAGTTGAGTATCATATTTCTGTCTCTGATCTGACCAAAGCAGTAAGATAAAAGTTACTGAAAACATAGTCTGGGTCTGCAGTAGCTGATTCTTCCTGGCATGAGCATTTTCTTGTGGAGCCCAGCAGTGGGGAAAGATTGTACACATCACAACACCAGCTGGATGGAGACACTGGACCACCAACTCCTTCTTCTTCACACCTATGTCTCCACATGTTCCTAAAGCCCCTGTATGACCATCAAAAATACTTTTGTAAAGGGAATTCAGGGTCAGTGAAACGTACTATCTGGATTGTTCAGAGAAACATCAGTGCTTTTAAAAAGGAAAGAGAAGCTCTGATAGTGAGAACATGAACTTTCTGCATTATGCATCAATATGACTTATCTATTCTGGAAAGAGCATTTTCCAGAGCCAAGTAAAAGAATATGCTGTTATCTCATCTCTCTTCTGAGATGGCCAAGGATCTTGGCCAATTAGTGCCTGTGTTTCAGTTACAGGGATGCTTTGTCAATCACTGGGAATTAAATGAATATGCATAAGAAAAGAGCTGTGTGTGTTTTGGAACGCTTTCTTTTTTGAAGCATGTGAAACAGAATAAATACAAATACAAACACACAAGCAGGCAAAATGCTGTCTTCTGTTGCACTAGCTATGTGTGTGGACTCAAATTCAAGTCTCCTTTTATCATTGTGGTTTGACCTTTTGCAACTGTGCCGTCTTTCTGCAGCTGAGAGTGGAAAATGTCTTCTGTGCAGATTGACAGTTGAGTGAAGAGGTGAGTAGTATTTTTACATCCTTTAGGATTAGAGTTAGCAGTTCTTAAGGATTTTCTTTTCTAAGGTGGAAGCTTAATTCCTTTTTCAGGTGTTTAGCAAGTAGGTGGTATTAATATGATGCAGTTAAACTCCATGAGTCCTGAAGCAGATGCATGTTAGCTGCTATTCGCAAGAGATGGTTTAGAATTTTTCAGAAGGCTGAATGTGTAGAGTGGATCTCAGAAAAGGGGTGAATGTGAGTTGGGTCTCAGCCATAAACTGATAGATCTGTAAAGCAGTCTGAATCTATGGTATTGCTTTATTTCATGGTCTGGGCTTGCTGTACTGTGAAAGGCAAATTCCTGGACTTCAGACATTTAGAATATCCTGAAGCAGCCCTGTGCACATACATACAGACTTCTCTGTCTTAAGGAACCCAAAGTGTTCCATTTAGGTTGACTAATAAATACAGAAAAATTTTGAAAATTCTTTCCAGTACTGGAGCAATGAATCTGTTGGTTTTACTAGGGAGACTGTTCAGTAGGACATGGCCATTTGGACACACTGCAGTCACAAAAGGAAATATGAAAGAAGGCTATAAACATAATACTAAATGGATCTATTTTCAGAGCGGTTCTGTAAAGGCTGAAGTGAGCACACTTTGTGAAGCTGTGATAAATGACTGGCAAGTTGAATGTATGAATGTAAATCCAGTAGTAGTGTTTGTAGTGTTTGTAAAAGCTCACCTCAGCACAAAAATGAACACAGTCAGAAGAGGCACACTTTTCAAGCCAGTGATAGCATGATTAATACCCATGGTATGTTAATTGGTGGGCACTTGTGGGAAAAATTCTGTAAAACTGCTTAGACGAGCTGCCTTTCCTAGCTGTTGGTATGGTTGTCTACTTGAGGATCTTGCTGGACATGATGAGGTGGTCAGTAGGATTCTGAGATTTATCCTCTTCTACCCTTACTTTCCAGGATGTTTCTGTCTCTGATGCCTGTGTGAACTTGAAATTAAGAAGATGAGGTAGATGAGGTAATCTTGGAGGCTGCACAGAGATTCATTTGGCAAAAAAGAGTAATTTAGCACTCTAAGACTGCTTAAGTTTTCTCCACCAGGGGTGTTATGAGGAAACTTGAGAAATCACAGCCTAGTGAGTAGCAGATAGCACATCTCAGAAATAGCTTAATGTTAGGGAAAAAAAGTTATATATTGAGAAGGAACAATTATTTTATGTAGAATTGTCATCAAGACTCTTCCAAAAGGGGAAAGAGAAAGAAACTCTTCATGACAGTCATGGGCTATGGATCTGAAGGCACTTAAAGAGTGTGCTCCCACCTGTTTCTTCTGACTTTATGCAGTACCTTCTGCTTGCAGGGTTTAAACCTAACTCAGCTTAGACCAAGATGCTATGTTTCTTTATGAACTGCAGCAGTTCTGTTCCTTCTAGATAAAGAGTGATTGTAGTTGCTAGCTGTAGGTATTTAAACTATCCAGTTGCCTACTACCCGTTGAATTCTGGGAATATTTAAAGGCTTGTGCACCCGTGAAGAGTGATAAAAGGAGAGGGAGACAGTTCTTTACAGTTGTGTATATGCAACAAGAATTTCCAGTAAAAGAAGCAGCTAGTTTTATGAAATGCTGCTTTGACCTTTACCTGCAGCAAACAAGGACTATTTTGAATCTGTCAATGGTACAGTTTTATGTGGCTTGGATTGTGTCAGTATATTAGCAAACTAGGATTTTAGATACTTCAAAACCTTGATCATTGTATTTTTCTCTGTCAAGCTTTATTTTCAACGTGAAAAGTGTTTGAAATTTTTGTCCTTTTTTCCCCCAAATCTGACTTTCATCCATTTCATGTTGATTCTAGCTTTTTTCTGAAGGTTGTTCAGAAGTGCTGGGCTAAGCATATTTATTTGTTACTGATACTGACCTCTATGAGTTGACCAAATCAATATATTATTGTCGGTTAAAGCAGAATGGTTTATTTGCTTTTCATTTTGCTTTGAAAAGATGAGGCATTTTCTAAGAAGAAAGAACCCCACCTTTTCAAAAATGAACTGTCCGAATTTCCAAAAAGCTGTAAGAAACCACCTAAGATGCATTGACATGTGATGTCTTGCCATAAGGTTGTCTTTTCTTTACAAGTATTGGCTGTGTAGTGACAGTGGAAATGATGAAATCTTGTAAACTCTCATTGTGTTTCAGGACAAATTCTCTCTCTGCATTCATCACTCTGGTTTGGTTTACCATGGCTGGTAAGCCATGATACGCATTATGTTCTTTGAATGTCAGATTTTCTTCAGTCATATGTTAAGCTCAAGCTTTTGAAAACACACATGAATTTTGATTGCCACTGTCCTTGAATGCAGAGTTTGAAATGAAGGAACCCAGCTCACAGGAGCTTATGAGTCAGGCAGTTGCCCATCAGAGAACTACGAGTGCTCAGACCTAGGCCTGAAGTCACAGTGTGTGAACCTGTGTCACATTTTGAAAACTGGGTTCTAGGAACTCAGCTCCACTCTTGCTGCAGAGAATTAAGTCAACTGTCCAGGTTAAGATAATGGCAAATCCAGCAATTAAGCACCGAAAACTGAGGGATGGCTGATAGAGATTCTCAGACCAGAATGTGTCCCCCTGGACATGCCATCTCCTTGGGGACAGACCTTCCATAATGCTGGCTCCCTCCTCCTCAGTGTTAATGGGAAGCTCTGCCTGTTTCTACAGGAGGGTCCTGGCTTCAAAGTCTCTGCTGTGTGCTGGAGCCACATCAGGGGCACTTAAGCTCTTCCTGGACACTTGCTTGTTTTCAGAACTGTAGTATCAGCAAATGTGGGGAACTCAGGGCAGCTTTTCCAAACAGGGAAGGGCAGCAGGGAAGGCATAGGAGTCTTACAGCAACAGACTTGGAGAAGGACGTGACCTTGCCTGAAAGATGCTGGGGAGATTTGGGCTTGATACTTGTAGATGTCAAATTTGAATTCAGTCATTTTTCATAGTGTCTTTCAAGTCTGCTACTTGCATGAGTCTTGGGGGTCTTAACTTCTTTCAGGTACAAAGGAAACATCCCTCTTAGTCATAGTTAGTAAAGAGCTACTGCCTTAATTTGTTCTCAAGTTGGAGTGGTCACTGTGGGCTAAGGTGTGTCCATGTAACATGATGCTGCGTGTGAGGCAGGGCATGGAAAGTCTCCACTTTCTGTACTTCTGCCATTCATGCAATCACCTTAGTCAGAAAGCTATTCTTTAAAAAATGTCTTCATATTTTCTCTTTGTTCTCTGTGAATCCAACCCCCTTCTACACTCCTTCCCAAGAAAACCCTACCTTTCTCCTTTCCATTGTGAAATGGTACCTTCTGTGCAGCCCACACACAGGAATTACCAGTAAGAACTACACTTCCCCATCCCTTTGGTTTAGTCTGGTAATTGGATTAATTTAATCTCCTTTTGTCGTCATTCTTTTTTACTGTATCCCAATTCTCTTTAGAATAGATTTGAAAGATAGACAGGGATCAGAGGCTGCCAGCAGGTACAGAGTGAACTGGGCAAGCGAACAAGAAAACAAGGAGTGTCAGGGAAATGATGTGCCTTCTATGGGAAAGGAGGGGAGAATGCAGATAAGAAATAGACTGTGCTTTCTTACCCTGCCGTATGTGGAAGGGAGACAATGTACATCCTGGTGGACATAGAGTCCAGACAGAGAAGCAGCAAAAACAGATGACTCAGAACTGACCAAAATCCCAGGGCTCCAGATCCTTCCTGAAAGCACTGAGAGTCTGTATTTGGAGCCATCTGTGGCATGCTTTTAGCTTCATTTCAGGGCTTGATTAATCGATCTGCTGGCGCTCTTCCACACTTCAGTACAGTTGAAATCCTATTTTCTGAGCCCCCGTTAATTGAGGCTCTCAGTTACCTGAAGGATGAATATCTTCTCAGAGTTATGACTTCAGCACATAAGTAGCACTAAGACTTTACTGTATAAATCTTTAAACACTGATGAACTAATGTCTTGGGGTCAAATCTAGTACCTAGTGTTCTGTACACGTCTACTGTTCTGTAAACCTTTACTTCTAATGGTGTATGAGACCTCTGTGAAAATACTGAAGCCAGATTTACAGCATATTCATTGAATGTTGTTCATGGTTGCAAAAGCATGCCTGCCAGGTGTTTACTTACAGGGAAAATGCAAAGTAAGAAAAATTCAATTAAAAAAGGTATTGCCTAAAAATGCATGCCAATTTTCACCAACACATTCGTATCTACTGTAATCCTTGCTAAAGCAGAAAAGCTGATATGCATCTGATTCTCCCAGTCTTAAGAAAGAGCACAGTAGCTACAATGATGTGCCAATGAAAGTAATTTAAAAAGTCATGAAGAACGGTTACTTTTACATAAGTCCTGTTTGGGTAATAAGGATCTGAGGAAGGAGAAGCAGTACAGCTCAGGGGCAGGGAGAAGGCAAATACCCTTTACTTCAGCATGGTCTGCTACTCACGGTTCATGTCATTTGGAGAGACTGAAGTATCCTGCTTCATGTATCCTTTGCACTTCTTCAAATTTAAGAGTAATTATGATATGTAACATAGGGTTATAGGTGTATGTAAAGCATGTCTTAGAAATATAAACATGCATGTTACAGAACTAAATATTAGTTAATACTTGAAATATGAATTTGTAAAGTAATACTGTGTCCTAACTTTTTAACTTGCAGAAATAACTGGGCACTACAAGTAAGGAACATGCTGCAGATTTTCAGGTTCACCTGCAGTGGATCAAGTAGCTGACATAATTCATTGCCTCAGGACATCACTTATTAGGGGAATTGTCTCACGGAGGTTTTTGTTTGTGGTTTTCTTTTATTAGCACTTCAGAGTTAATTCAGAGTTTCTTGATGAGGTCTCATTACACTCATCCAGAGCATCCAAATAATTCTGCTGGATTAGAGGGAATAAAGACAGTCTGTGAGATACTTTTTTTTGAGCACAGTTTGGCTTGGTAGCAGGGAAATGGGCAGAAAGCCACTGCAAAGGAGAGCTTTGAAAAAAAATGGGCCAGGCAGTGCTCAAGAACTTAATCAAGCATGAATACGACATCCACTGAGGTCTCCCCCGTAGTGCTTGTGTAAGACAAATCTGCCATTATTTCTTGGTCTACCATCAGTCCATTTTCTGATCACTTCCCTCTTGCCTGCCAAGGCTGCATCACCTGCAGAATCGAATGTGAGTATGGAAGGTCTCCCCTTGCACAGAGGGGTCTCATGTGAAATGGGGCAGTCTGGGATGTAAGTCCTTTCTCCTTACTTGGCCTGGTGCATCATTTTTATCTGTATCTTACCTCAATCTAGGGGTTTATTGATATCCATTTCAGAGTTGAAGTTCTAAAATATTAAAGTGTAATCTCGGTGCTTTCTTGCAGCCGTAAGTCAAAGTCCTGCCCTGATCACAGAATCACAGATTGGGTCAGGTTGGGAGGGACCACAATGGGTCATCTGGCCCAACCTCCCTGCACAAGCAGGGTCATCCCAAAGCACATGGCACAGGACTGCATCCAGACAGTTCTTGAATATCTCCAGTGAGGGAGACTCCACAGCCTCTCTGGACAATCGCCATGCTCGATCACCCACACAGTAAAGAAGTTCTTCCTCATATTCAGGTGGAACTTCCTGTGTATCAGTTTCTGCCCATTGCCTATTGTCCTGGCATGGAGTTATTCTTCCCCAGGTGCAGGACCCTGCATTTGTCTTTGTTGAATTTCAGGCAGTTCTTCTCTGCCCATCTGTCCAATCCGTTGAGATCCTTCTGAAGAGCTGCACAGGACTCTGGGGTATTGGCCACTCCTTCCAGCTTTGTGTTGTCAGTGAACTTGCTGCTGCAATCAGATTTCTGTAGAGAAACTCAGTCCTTCATATACTTCCCCTTGTTAGGTCTGTGCTTGTTTCCTGTAGGTGAAGTGTGCTCTTGGCCCCTTCATTGCCAGTAGAGTTACGCACACAGGCAAGGCAGTCAGGGAAGGGACTGAGGGTTCCTTGGAGGCCCATGTGTGGTTTCCGTAGACTTACCATTTGTTTTCTCAGCATGCTGGAAAAGAAGGTCCTACTAGAGAAAGAAGGAAAAATGTTGTGCTGGCCTAGCTCAGGCTTCCTAATAACTTTGTATTGAAGGAACTATTTCTGTTTTAACTATTTGAAATATAATTTGCTGATGATGGAAAGCATTTTCAAAACTTTGCATTTAGAAGCTCCTTATTTTGCCCAAAACAGTGCAATGTGAGCAGCATCAAGGCCAAGCATGGTCATCTATGTGCAGTCTCCATGCATTGTTTGCTCTCTGCTGGGACAATTGCATAGCTGGCAGCTGTGTTTCTGATTTGCAGGAAGCTGCTGCCCATCCCACTGTAAGTACCTCAGTGATGAATGTCATTTGTTTTCCTCAGGAGACTGAATAGCTCTCGCACATTCAGAGCCTTTTGGTTAGTATTACTGTCACTCCGTTAAAAGTTTTGCATCACCATGTTCCATTATCTACTGAGGCTTTTCACAAATATGCATTTCTTACTGAATCCAGTCTTGGCCTTCTGTTTGAGTGCTTCTCCCACTAATGTCATGCAACTACTTTTCAGCTTGATTCTTTTATCATGAATTGTTGTCCAGTAAAACAACACTTTTCTCCTTTATGTCACTCTTGAGACCTTCTCGTGCAGACCTTATTGCTTACCAGACACCAAGTAATTTGGTGTGGCTGGGAAATAGGGTGCTTGGGAAAAGCTTCAGTTTTAATTGTTTTGTAAATACTCAAATGTCTTGTAACCATTAAATTGTGCAGTCCCCAGCTTGTGCAGTGATGTGCTGCGGCTTGTGGTAGCCCCACTAAGTGTATCCTCCATTCTCTTCTATGTCTCACTGTGTACTTTTTGTTTTATTTTAGTGAAATATTTTACAGGAGGAGGTGTGATTTGTGGATTTGCTTAGTGCCTAGGACAGTGGAACCAGTTATGTTTGGGCTACCACAGACCAGAGGTGTGGGGCAACGGAAATAACTGGTGAGGGGATCCTTGGAATAAAAACAGAGGGGGAAAGGGAAGGACCCTAAGTGCATTTGATCCACCTTTGAGAACAGATTTTCAAAATTACAAGGGGGCTTCCAGCTAACAGTTCAAATACATTTCTTCTAAAGCTGTAGAGAGAAGTGCAAGGACTAAGGATCACAAGTGAAAAAGTTAGAAAGGCTCACAGAAAAGAGAGGAAAATCATACAATCCCTTGCCAACTTAGAAAAATCTTTACAATCATTTTTTTCTCTGGACAATGACATTACATATTACAGAAACATCACAGAATATTCTGAGTTGGAAGGGACCTACAAGGATCATCAAGTCCAGCTCTTAAGTGAATGGCCCATACAGGGATCAAACCCATGACCTTGGCCTTATTAACACCATGCTCCAACCAATTTACTAATTACATTATTATTACACTTTACTTTGCTTCAGCTATTGAACTCAATCCATGAATTTTACTTCTTTTTCCCCCGATTCTCCTTCCCATCCCACTGGAGAGGAGTGAGCAAGTGGCTGTGTGGCATTTAGTTGTTGGCTGGGTTTAAATCATGACACTTTCTTACTGCTTCCCCTCACTTCTGTACCTCTGATTTTTGACTTGTTCTTGAAATTACGTCAGCATGGAGTAATGATATGAGGATTCAAAGTCCTAAGCTTATGAACTGTGAACCAAGTAACATTACATTGACAAACTCTCCTCGGTTTGCAGTGCCCTTATGCATCAGCTTCTTATGGAGTGTGTGGATACACACCCCCTGCGTATTTCTCATGTGCAATCTCCTCTGCTGTCTTGCAGGGTTTCTTGGGACTGAATTGTTAGGAGACATGAGGCAATCTCTAGCGATTCTTTAGTCTTTCACCTACAAGCTCCCTATGTGCTGTCAACCTTTCTCCATAGCACCTTTCTTCTGACCTTTCTTCTGTGTGAAATGGATTCTGCCATTAGAAAATAGGTCTTTGTTCAAGCGCCCAAATCGTATGAACTGTCAAGGCTTTGGTTGTTTTCCTGTCTGGTTAAGAGACGTGTGAACAGGTCATGGATACAGCTCTGTCCTTTTCACTTTCAATATTCCCCTGGGCATATCTTCTTTATGTTTATTATTATAGTTCCATTTTTCCCTATAGAAGTTTCTCGTAGCTCCTATCAGAATTTCAGTTGCACTACATGTTAATACTTTGTTCAGAGAGGCAGGGCAGGAACAGTCTCTTTCCAGATGGCATGGAATGACTGTACATAAGGTTAGTGTGGTCCTTTCCTAGCACATTGTGTGACAGAACTGACAAGTGCAAAGCAAGTTAAATAGTGCTTGCTAAAGAGTCAAGAGAAACTCAACTCCAAAGAGTAATTTTCTAAGAATGAAAGAGGTCAAATTCATCCTGTGGTGTAAATCTACATGGCTTCAGTGAAATTATGCTTATAATCACTTTGTGTCATTGACTGTAGCATGGGATACTTGAGAATCTCTACAGAAAGTGTAAAAGCTAATTGTGCTGTAACAGTTCAGTGATAAGCAAATTGTGTCTTTTCAAAA
Source organism: Origma solitaria (assembly GCA_013397895.1). Taxonomy (NCBI): domain Eukaryota; kingdom Metazoa; phylum Chordata; class Aves; order Passeriformes; family Acanthizidae; genus Origma; species Origma solitaria. The sequence continues at coordinate 1,199,640 of VZRL01002888.1, read as the reverse complement.
CCTCTTCACTAATTTCTTCCTCTATAGACAATGAGAGTTTGTTCTCATTTCCTATTTATCATGACTAACTATCCCTCTTTAGGCTCAGCTGTTCCTTTTTATTCTCCTTCTTTTGTGCTTTGCTGTCCTGAAGCCAAATCTGAATAGATTTCAGTGGCTCTCTTGTGCTTTTCGACTTGGTATCAGGCAGTCTGACACCATAAGAAAATTATTTTCCAAATGCTAGCCATACAATCAGTGAGTTCTTCAACAGGCAAAATAAAAGTTCAGCTGAATAATGAGTGCGAGGGGTGGTGTCTGTGAGTGTAAAATCTCTGAGTTTTCTCCTCCAGTTCCCTTGCTATAGATCCCATCAGAGCTCAGTTTTACAATACAGTAAACATTTTGGATATAGAGACTGTAGGTGACAGCTGAAAAGGCCCAGTTTTTCAATGCTGTGTTCATCTGGTCTATTCCATAGTAGAATCAGAAAAGTAAGGTACAATGCTGTTTCTTGAAAAGAGCAAACAGGTGACGTGTGCTCCTTGTGGGATGACTGTATTTTTCTACTGACTTACTACCAGTAAATTCTTTGGCAACCTTGCTCCTGGCAAAGCCCTTGTACTTACCAACTCCCTCATTTTTGCCATGGTAATACCAGCAGCATCCCACTTTTCAGGCAGAGATATGTTGCTCAGGCACATCCTGAGTCATGGAGCCCCCAGGACTTACAATGTGCTGTGGTAAAAATGAGAGTCACTTCTTTCTCAGATTTATCCTTTGTTAAGAGTTTGTGTGTTGCTGTCTGGGGGATAAGGACTTGTGACATCCGTGTTGACTCCTCTCTCTCTCCCTCTTCGTTTCAGAGTGTTGCTGGGGTGAGTGCAGAAGAATGGCTGCGGCAGAACCTCTGACCGCTTTCTCCCGATGGTACCTCTATGCCATCCATGGCTATTTCTGTGAGGTGATGTTCACAGCTGCCTGGGAGTTTGTGGTCAACTTCAACTGGAAGTTCCCAGGCGTTACCAGTGTGTGGGCACTCTTCATCTATGGCACCTCCATCCTCATTGTGGAGAAGATGTATCTGTATCTCAAAGACAAGTGTAATATTTTAGTGCGCTGCTTCATTTACACACTGTGGACATATCTCTGGGAGTTCACCACTGGTCTCATCCTACGCCAGTTCAATGCCTGCCCATGGGACTATTCCCAGTTTGATTTTGACTTCATGGGCCTGATCACCCTGGAGTATGCCATCCCATGGTTTTGTGCTTCTTTCATCATGGAGCAGCTGGTGATCAGAAACACCCTGCGCTTACGATTTGATGAGACTGCCGAGCCGGGGGCCCCCACCGCCCCTGTTGCCTTGGCCAATGGCCACGTGAAGACGGATTGAGCAGTGACTTAGAACCATACACAGCAATCTGAGAGAGCCCAGACCTCTACCACGGACTGTCGGCTCTGGCCCTGAGGTACTGCTCCTTGCTGTATGATAAGATTCATAAACCCCATTTTTCTAATGGGGGTGTGCATGGGATATACCAGAAAAAATGGAACCAATAGATTTTCTATGGATTTTACTCTTTGGGCTCCAAGGACCAATATCAGTTACTTGTTAGTTAGGTCGTTTCTGATTTTAACTTATTACTGATGAAAGCAGTCCTTTTGCTTACACGTTAAAGTGGAGAAAGAAGAAAAAAGAAACGCTACGGCGGAAATGCATCCAAAAAAACCCCACCTAACCAGTGGATGGGCATGGACACGCCAGCTGAGTTAGTGATTGGCTTACTCCATTAGGCAATATTCAGGTGCTTGCTTGCAACCAATACCTCCCGTGGGACCTGAGATGCTGCAGGAACAAGGAGAATCCATCTGCTGTTGAGAAGTACCTAAGACTGGCAGTCTGCTGGGGAGGTAGATGGTGTTCCCCTCACCAGGTCCCATTGGCCTCTCCCCAGGTTCTTCGTTGCACCACGAAATAATCTGGTGCTGGACATCTTGCTGAATTTATACAGATCTTGTACTTTTTGAAATCTCAGTCCTGATACTCACTAGAAATTTTTTTCTCTTCTTATTTTTTTTTTTTTCTAATAAAGGCCTTTTTTGCCAAGTGAATTTTACCATAATCTGTGCAATCTGAATCTTGGCAAAAGGCACAAGAAATAATGCAAGTCTTCCCATCTCCTCTATCCCCCCAAAGCAGATCTTGCTTGAGTGTCTGCTGCAGATTCCAGCTCCCATCTCAGCCATGCAAACCTTGTAGAGACTATACAGGCCACAAGAGTTTTCTGCCTTCCTTTCCAGGGATTCCTCTGTTTCTGGTGATGTGATGACTTAGTCTGGCTGCAGCCCATTGTATTTGAAGGTCAAAATCTTCATGTGGCTAATGTGGCATCCATGATTTGGTCCTCTGGCACTGACTCTCATGTTCTTTCAGCACTGGCAGGTCTTGGCTCAGTTCTGCCTACTATTCTGATCAGTGTATCAAGTGGATTTGCTTTTTTTTCTCAAATTTTGCTTTAAATAACTACAACCATGTTGTCATAACACTAATGGGAGGCAGCAAGAGATATACCATGCTGCCTGATACATTTATTAAAAAAAAAAAAAGCAAAACACCCTTCTCTGAAAAGCACTTCTTCATGCTCTGCTTGAATGAGGCTTTGAGTTAGGGTGTGAGAGCAGCAGTAGAGAGGTGGAGCCGGAGGGAATGCTGTGGCTTCACTGTAGAACTACTTGCACCAGGGACAATTTGAAATTTAATCTGTTTGGAACACTTAAGGAATACAAAGACAGTTGTGGTGCAGGGAAGGTGTTTGGTAGTGGTAGCCACAGGTTTGTAATTCATTCTGTCAAGTCTTGGTTTTTGAAGTTAGCAAGAGCTAACACGGAGCTTCCAGCTGTCAGATATCTCACTCCTGAACTGATTTATGGGGAAGGTTTGCCATAGTTGTCCCTTAGGGACAGATCAGTTTTTCTTGTTCTTCAAATGGAGTCAGCAGAGCTATACTAGGGATAATTTGGCTTGAAATGCAAATCTGTTGTAGGATTCCACTCTTGTTTTGGAAATAGTTGGGCCATTTCTGTGTAGGTCCCTTGTCTCTGGCAGGGGTGCTCAGCTGTGAAGCCGCTCCTTGCCCTGTCACAGCCATTCCTGAGTGGAAAAGCACTGTGGCCCTGAGAATGGAATGATTTCTTGGTTTTGCTCTTGCAAGGCAGTGTTAATCCTTTTTTTGTATCACAGAGAGCAATTATTTTATTCCTTCCCTTCCCCTTTTCACATGGCATCCATTGCTGGCAATGGGCACATGAAAACAGTGATGGCAAGGAGTTAATCAAATCTGCCCTGGGTATGCAATGTATCCAAAATCACTGAGAATACTTAGGTGGGTATTTAAAGTTCCCTTTTTATAGTTCATTAAATTAAAAGAGAACGAGTACTGAACAGATAGTTCTTTTGATGCTGTTGATGTCAGTCTTATGAAATCAGAGGAACAGTATGTAGTTTATCAGCCTTATTGGTCTCAGGCGCATAGACCCAAGCAAAATAGTCACCTGAAACCGTGGAGAAAAAAAAAAGGCTTTCTGTGTGGGATAATGTAGATGAGCTCTACTGGAAAAGAATAAGAATTGCAAGGTGCAGATGAGAATTGGGATCCTGCCATTTTGGCCCTGGTTGTGTCAAGATCATCAAACGCAGTGTCTAAAGCTGGGTTGTCCTCTCACAGCATAGCTTGAATGTGGTGTTGTGCTGCCTCCTGCTCCACCCCGACATCATGTAAAATCCTCAGCTTTATAGAAACATCCTTAGGATCCCTGCTTTCTCCTTAGCTGTTACAAAGCTCTTTAGAAAGGTTAAAAGGAGGTAGCAATGCGGTGTGGAGGATTGGCTGTCCACAGAGCTAACCTGGTGTGCAACAGCAGTCGTGTCTGTTTTTGTCTGTTTTCAGAAGGTCCCATATAAGTGACACTTCTTTTGTGTTTTGCTGAGTGATGTAATATTTAACTGCTCAAAGTATGGAAGGGTTTCCCAGCAGCATCTAGTATCCTACGGCATTATCCTTATTGCCTGTGTCATTGAAACAGCTGTTGTAGTCTGCTTTCCACTGGTGTCTGACGTGTACCACCCAGCTATTGCATCTTCATGGAGTGGTAATTTTTACCCAGAAGTGCACTTTATTTGCAGCTTGCACACCAGAAACAGAAAAGGACCCAGCACATTCTTAAATCATTTAGTTATGTATAATACCACATACCTAATGCAGCAGGATTAGCCAGACTTCTCCTTTCTGAGCAACATGGCTGCTGTCAGAGCTTTGTCTTTTCTGCAAAATCTCCCTTTTTAATACACGTGACGCTTCTTATAACATCTTGCAGAACTGCCCAGAGCACGTTACCAGGATCTCAGTGGCAGCTCAGTGAGAGCTCGGGAGCTGGACTGAAGTTGAAGAGACATTTACATTAAGAAGAAAAAAAAAAACGCACAAGGCCTAACATTTGTTTGTATGTGTATCTTCCTCAGTAGATTAAAGTTGCCTGTTTTGAGTTCACCAGCAATAAAAAAACCTTGTGATTGATCCACCTTGTCCTAACTGCAGCAAGGAGAGAGTGACCCTGATCTCTGCCTTTCTTTTCCAGTGGTTGGTGGGATATGGACTCCAATTACCCCAAGGTTCCAGTTTTGCATCTGTTCTCTTGCTTATCTCTTGTAAGGTTCACCCTAAAGGATCTCAAAGTATGTGATAAATAAATACAGAGTCTGGTGTCCTGCACACAAGAGGCAGTTCCAGCATTACTGTGGTATCTGTTCATACTCCAAAGATTTTGCCAGAGGGGAATGTTTGATCTACAGCAGGACCAGATGGCATTTTGGTCTTTGGTGTTATAATTGGAAGAAATGTGTACATACGTACCAGGTACTATTGCGCCTTTGGTCTGAGTGCATTTTGTAATTAAAGCAGAATAATCCAATCAAGATTTTGCTTGACTTGTCCTGTGACTATAAAAGGTAAAAAAAAAGACTGCAGGGTTTTAGCTGCTTTGAGAATTAGGAAGCAGGTGACTGAAGTCCTGAGTGCAGTAGCACTGCTCTGCTGCTGACTGGTTTTCTAAAACCTGCACAGAAAGAAAGGGGATTTCTTTGCTCACGGAAACTTCTGCCCTTTCTGTAAATAAAATGTGAGCCATGACTAAGATGTGAACTGAAACCAAATGTTTTTCTATTTTAGTTTATCCTAGGCCCTGAATACATGCAATATGCCCTGTATTCAGGGAGGAGGCTTGCAGACCTGAGCTCTTTTCTTCCACTTCTGCCTGCAGATTGCAGCTGAACCACCTGAGGGGGAGACTACTCTCTTCCTCTTCCTTCCTGCACATTGGCAACTACTAAATCCCTCTGTGGTCCATCCCCTGTTGTAGAAGGAAATTTTTCCTCTTATATGGCCCCTTATTGAACCGGAAGCTGTCAGTAATGTGTGTCACCTCACCCAGCTGCTTTGGCACCTAATGACCATGCTGGGTCACAGAGCTGGTGAGAACACATGAACATTGTCCTTGTTTGGCAAATGGCCTCCTTTGAACCTGTCTTCCCTTATTCCTCCTGGAGTGTCCTGAGCCAACTGCTGGGGAAGGGACATACCCTTCCTTCCACCTCTCTTTTCCCAGAGAAAGCTCTGCATCTGGTCAGGGGCCTTAGCACCACTCAAGGTTTTAAGCTAACACAGGTCTGTCTCCACTTGGGCAGGGGAACTTTGATTTTAAGAGCTGTAAGGCTCATCACAAGCTAGGCTTCCACAGAGCTCATATTGAATTTGCACCATGTGGAGCGGCTTACATCTTCTAGGATGGCAAGGCTTTGCTCCATCAAGGGTTTGGCCATTTGGTTTACTTCTTTGTGTACAAGAGGGAAGTTACAGAAGCAGCTGGTGTCCCCAGTACCTGCTCTGCTCTTGGTCCTTGGGTAACTAGCACAGATGCCAAAGGACAAGGTGTTGTTTTGACAGAACTGCTAGCCAGGGGCTGGTGATGCACTGGTTGTGTCCAAAGGCACCACATCTTCAAATACAAAGTTGTGCTTTCCCATTGCAATCTTCACCACTTGTAGAAATGCAAATGTCTGCTTGCCCCAATGGGTATGATTGCTTGAACTTACTTTGAACTAGAAGGAGTGTTTAAAATCCCCAGTCCTCTTTCTCTCTAGGCTATTCCCAACTTATAACTTTGTGGAAAGGTACATCACCTAGGGATATGCAAGCTAATGCTCATCACGCCAGTATCGGTACTAAAAGCCATACAGCGCTGTGCTCCATCCTGCTAAGTTAATCATGCTGAGAAGCGGAATAGACATGCCTCAGAGTGTGCTGCCTTTTGGCTATACCACTTCAGGACCTAAATAAGTACAAATGCCTACTCAGGAATGCATTTTGCCTTATAAAATACAGTCTTAATTCCATTCGTAAGAGGGAGAAAGACAGAGATCCTGTATAAGCTTCATCACTGCTTCTTGTCTTACTTGAGATGTTTAAAATTTCAGCTACTTAATTAGGACCCTGACAACCAAATGTGGAAGGTGACTTTCTACAGCTCTGGAACAGGTCAGTAACATCACACAACTGCACTCTCTATTGCATGGGGTGTTCTGTGCAGCTCCAGTGCACAGCCAGGATGGGCTTCCACCATAAAAGGGCTGTGATGAGTAGAGGGGGTGATAAAAGCACTGCTGATAACGGTGGCAGAGCAAGGACTGGTGGTGACACCTACATTCCCAAATCTTCAAGAGCTAGACAGGTTGAAAGAAGCGCTTCATGTTCTCTGTATCTGGTGCTTCTCACAGGTCTAAAGCAAATTGGCAGGTTTTTTATTCTAACAGATGCAGACCATTTCCTTGACTCCTTACTCAGGGCAGCTCACTCCTATTGTAGCCACTGGATTTTCTGATATGAATAGCCTTCATTAGTGTCTCAGAAAATAGCAATTTTGAAATGGTAATCCCAAATGTTTGACGTCAGTTTGTATTTATGCTTAGGTCAATTTAGGAGCTAAAGACCCTTAAGTATCTGGTGATGCTGTTTGTTTATACTGTTGTTTGGCATGCTGTCCTGCTTTAATGCTATAATGCGGAAGAAAGAGAAGGAAATACAAGCAATTTTCTCTTAAATATACATAAACATGCAGTTGAGACAACATTTCTTAAATAGCTGAGCTATGCATATGCTTATAGATGTCTGGCCTTTCAAATATGGGACACTTTCCAGTGCAGAATTTCACTTTCCATGGTGGTTAATACCCTTTGCAACATTTCTATATTGCTATTTCAGTGTGGTTCTTTATCTGTTATTTTGGGAATAACAGTATTTTCACTTTTCGCTGAGGAATCTTTAAAGTACTTTTCACAAACTAATGAAATAATTATTGTTTCTGAATAATTCCTGAAGTGGGTCAGAATTAACCCCAAATAGCACTGAGCAGGAGCTGATGAAAATGTTCTGACAGTTACCAAAATTCCATTTCAGAAGGAGAAAAGGGAGTTTAACGCTTTACCTCTTAACCAAGTTTTCAGATTTGTGGAGTGAGCTTAATAAAGTTCCAATGAAGTTGGGAAACTGGGAAAGTGCTACCTGGTTTCCACCATGTGAAGCTGTCCCAGAAATAGTTGTGCACGTCATGACATTGCCCTGTCTGCCCAAGTCAAAGCCAGCACATGAAGGGGCTGTCAGATCTTGTATAAAACAGGACTGATTCCCTCTGTCTGCTACATAATCCTATCTCCATCAGTAAAATACTTTTGGGTAAATATTGCTAGGGGGAACAAGCCATGTTAAAGGCTAAACTGAGGTGACCATCTGCTCTAGCAGCTCATGTTGCAGTTATTGCAGAGCTTATCTATGATGTTGTTTCTGTTGTCAGACCACTCATCTGATACCACAGCTCTTCCTACTGCTCCTCTTTCTCCAGCAGCTCCTTTGGGGTACCCTGTCCTTTTCCAGGCTTCAACTCCACTACAAGCCTGTGCTGCAGCGGCAGGTACCCTAGCCCCCTACTCTAAGTCTGAACCCCACCTTTGGCAACTGAACAAAAATACTGTGGTAAATGATTGCTGATGAGCTGTACCTTCCTTTGAAGCCCACAACAGTTACAGTTGTAGTGTTTGAAAGCAGAAAATATTTTACAGACTTGCCTTCAGGCACAAGTATAGCAGCAAGTGTGCAAGTATTGTTCAGTGCATTTGCTCTACCTTCCACACAGTACACAGTAGGTTTTCAAGGCTAAATTCAACAAAAAGTTTCTCTGGTCAATCTCTTTGAGTTTCAGTGAATGTAGAATAATACATAGTTTCACCTGATCCTTCACATAAATGTATACACACATAGTGTGTTTAGATGCACAAACATAGCTGATAACATACAGGCAGCATCGTAACTTCTACCAGCAAAGAAGAGCCATCCCCTGTTCAGCTGCCCAGTCACTGCCAGTTCCTTGAGCAGATGAGATCCAGAGAATATCCAAAATAAAGCCCACATATACATGAAGAAGGTTAAGATCTAAGCTGAATGTTCTTCACCTTGCAAGCTGCATGTCTGTGTGCTTTGGTATGTGGGAAGGCCTCACATGTCAGGGGATTAAAGCCTCAAATCAATGAGCAGTCAGCTCAAAGAGGAAGGTTAGGCCTAGGTTTCTCAAACATATTTTACATATGGTTTTAAAATCAGATTTATGTCTAAGGCAAGCATACCATACTATCCTTCTTCATCTTTAAAAAAGGGGAAATTATCACTTGCTTCTTGCCTTTGATAGGGTTTGGCTTCCACTCTGTATGCACTCTGTAACTGCTAAGGAGAGCAGTGTGTACCCTGCTGAGTCAAACCCATCCTATCCACTCCTCTTCCTCAGCTAAGGCATCAGCCAAAAGTACTCCCACCCAGGCGGTAATGTTGATCCTAGATGTCCTGTTCTCCTGCTGCTCCATCTGTTGGCCATTGGATCTGTCTGCTGTCTCCAGTCTCAGTCACGTTGCAAATTCTCTGGGCCAGGCCTTGTGTTTTTGCTGTCACATCCTAACTGGATCTGTAAGTGCTATGTTACTGGAGATAGTAAGCATTAAAAAAAGTTTCTTGAAATCTTCAAGGATAAGAGTAAACATCCCAGCTCTGTTCCACCAATGACAGAGCTTGACCAAAATGTCCAAGAGGCATCTCTGTTGTCCCTTTCCATCCAGCCTTGTCTTCCACACAGGAAGGCAAATCCCTGTTAATGACTAGAGCATGCCAGCAGCATCAAAATGGAGTGTGGCTTGTGGCACATTAGGAGCCTCCTCCCTGAGACTCCTTTTCAGGTTACACACAGGTGTCCACCTTAGCCAGATGCTTTAGCAAAATAGATTTTTAATGTTACTGGACGGTGAACTAGCTCTCCAGCAGAGGCTGATTGGAGTTAGCATGGTAATGATAATGCTACTTTGGTTGACAAGTGTGAGTACAAAGCACAGCTGCCCTTTGATCTCACAGGAAGGGCAGCATGGCCCCCAGCAGTGTGCTTATGGTGGGGCTTTGTCCTGTATGACTACTGAAAGTAGCACAAACATCTCCAAACAACAGCACATGCTGCAGTTGTCCTGGCCACTGACCTCTGGGCATGCACCCAGCATGAAGCTTGTGGTGTTACACTGTCCCAGCAAGGCTGCCTGTGACCTTATGGCTGCCGGCAAAGCCAGCAGTAAGCCTGGCCTTGACTGCTCTCATGTATGGTTCATTAAACCTTATTTCTCTGCTTTATCTTCCATTGCCCATCCTGTCCTTCCTCTCTGCCTCACCAGCTGCCTCCTGGCAAGGTCTTACTGCCTTTTAGGGCTTTAGTGTTCATCTCAATTTCCTGGTTTAGATGTAGTCACTTAATCCTTGCCACTTAACAATTTTTTCTTGGCTGGGGCTTCACAGCATTGTTATCTGCAGCTCTTTGTTGTCACCTTTTTACACCCACTTTGTGTCTCCTACTCCTTGGGAATTCCTGTTCAGATCAGCCATGTCCCTAGTCTGGGCACCCCCAATTATGCAGCTCTTATTGCCATCTCCTCCTCAGGTCTCAGATCTCTGCCTCCTCCTAGCTTGCCACCATCTCACTAGACCAGCATTTTTCTTGGCTCCTCTGGCAACTCTTCCTGAATGAGTTACCAACAACTCGAACCACCTGTAGCCAGGGTGGATTTCTGTGCCCCTTTTTTCTTCTCATGTACCCCACTTTGCTCTTTCTCCTTGGAAGATACATAACAAATGGGAGAGGCAGAGACATCTTTGACCTTGTCTTCTGCTCTTCCATAGCTGCCTGGCCTTTATGTTTTACTACCTTGTCCCTGCCCTGAAGTCTCCCTGCTGGACTGGTGCTGGTGTTGTGTCAGTCTGTTTCACATGACTCATTCTGTATGCAAGATGTTTTCTTCAGGTGACTTGCCAGAACATACCCTTCTCCCCATGCCAGTCTCTCTCACTACCCCTGCAAAACCCAGCAAATTAAATCATCTGCGTATCTATTTCACATATTTATGGGTGAGATACTAATCCCTGCATAGTGAAAGGGTCATATGTACAAAAGGGGAAATGAGGACACCAGCATTAAAGGGAGAAGTGGGGGAAGGGAAGACCAAGACTGAGAGCAAGGGCAGGGCAGATGTCAAGGAGATGAGCTTACAGTGTTAAAAAAAAATACAGAAAACTGAAACAAGAGCAGATCTGAGTATCATTGGCAAGCCACATTGATGTTCTTTCCTTGCTAGTTCTGCATTTCAGCACTCTTTTCTGCTCCCTGCAGCTAGGTCTTCAGAGCAGAGACCAAATCCTTCAACTGGCTCAGAAAAATATATAAAAAAATTAAAAAACAGGAGACACCCCTTTTCTCTGTGTCTTCTGTGAAAAGAGACACCTCTCCTTCCCTTTCACACCCAGTGGGAAAGCTGATCTGTCAGACTGATCCATTTGCCAAGGCAACCCTCCCAGGCCTCCTTGCCAATTGTCACTGTGCAAGCAGGAAAGCTCTGCCTGGCTTCCCCAGCACAGCTCATGCGCCATGAGGTCCCTGTGGGCAAAGGATTTGCATGTGATGCCATGACCGTGACCTCGCAAAATGACTCCGTTTCCCATCTGTTGTGTGCTATTACCTTCCCCAGGACACAAAAGCATGTGAAATGTCTGTTGGATACAGAAACCTCTCAGGCTGCAGGCATGATAAAATATCCCTCCTTAAAGCAATAGAGAGAGATCCTTTTGTGTGCAAGAGCTCCTTTCAGATTAGATTGGGTTTTTTATTGCCCTTAAAGGATTTTCTGCTATGAGTGAGCTGGAGATTCAACAGTTGCATCCCAGTCATGTTTTAACACAACACAGACAGCAGATGCTTCAAGAAGATTATATTTCTTCATGTGCATTGGGTCTCCAGGGAGATTACACATTCAGGGTCAAGGGCTTTAGGGGGCCAGCTCTACAGCCTTGCAGGAGGATTTTTCTGTTACCAGCAAAAAATATCTGCAAAGCACAGGGCATTCTGCCAAGCTCTCTATATGGAATCAGCAGGAAATGCTGCTCCCAAGAGATATTTTACCTACAGCTCTGTCAGGGATAGCTTTTACTATAACAACAGCATTGATCAAATATCCCCATTGCTGCACCACCTTGCAGTGCAAGTATTGGGGCTGAGCCCGAGCGAAGGAGCAGTGGTTACTCACTGAACTGTTAAAAGGCTATTTGTGTGGGGAAAATCTGTCTGCTTCTGTAAAGGCAGGCAGAAATGGGCACTTTGTCACAGTATGGTGTTTTTGAAATGCAGATATCTTGGCCAAGGGAATCATTAGCTGGCCAGCTCAGAAGACCATGCAAGGGAGACAATTATGTCCAAAGATGCAATGAAAGCCCTCATGGGGTTCTCACTGTACACACTGACATGACAGAGATGTTTTAATGAGGTCTTACAAAAAAGCTGCCTCCTCCTACTCCCAATCCTGCATGACTGTTAATTTATCTGCTTTGTATATTGAAGGATTAAGACTGCTAGAATAGGAATTTCCACAAGATTAAGCAATGCAAACCTTGACACCAACCCCTCTAAAATCCAGTCCCGGGACTAGCTGTACACATCAGTACAACTCAAGTGCAGATACAGGCACTCCAGGGTGTCAGCTCATAGCCAGAGTCCTCAGTAGCCTCTGGGACCAGCCTGGTACAACACAGGCAGGCACTACTGACCCAGGTTCTGGCAGGAGCTGAAGCTGGACTGTTCCAATAAGGAATGCCTTTGCAGCCCAGCTGCTTGCAAGACAAAATCATGCACCAGCACAGATGTGGGCCTTCTTACAGCTGGTTCCTGAAAAAAGGGAAAAGGTAGTGTCCTTAGTCTGGACTAATTTCTTTGTTATTCTGTGTCTCATGCAGTCACTCATAGCTTGCAGGTTCAGTGTAAAATGCTACTAAATCATAAAGGGAATGTTTTGTGCTCACTGAATGGTGAAATCAGTGACACTGGATGAGAACCAAAGGGAACATGCATGGACCTCACTTATTACTAAATCTTGCCTCAGACAAAGCTACTTCAGATTTCTCTGAGTGTTTTACTAAGGAAAGGACATTAACCAAGGAAACCAGGATTTACCTCAAGTGCTGAAATCTGCACAAGAGAAAGGAGGTGGTTTTAGCAAGTGGCCTCCAAAACCTGCAGAGCCATATGGGGCATCAGTATGGCTTTGCAGTACTGCTGGCCTAAAAACATGAACTGCCCCACTATGTTCCCCTCACCCTCATGCACAGAGGCCAGTGGTGCCAGAAACAGTAAATGTCAGGAAGTGTTTCTGAGATGGAATGTAGATAGTAAATTTCATTTTACCAAGTCATCAGTCCCCTCACCTTGGTGTATATGAAGAAAGTCTTGCTCTTCTTGGATTTCCTCAGTAGCCACACTTTTGTGTCTGAAGTGGTGTCAGCAATTTCCTTTTTTCTCCAAGTTTTGAACAGGCAGAAGGAGGAATGGAGGCACTTGTAAGCAGAGGATGTTAGCAGTGGGGAGGAAAGACTGAGAATTCCTGCCTGTACCAACCTATTTTTTCCCCATTTTTAAAATACATAGTTTTGATGTTATGTGTTGATTTTGATTGCTGACAGACTGCACGAAAAGAGCCAGTGCGTTACTCCAGGCATTTTTGGCAGATAGGAAGGCAAGCTATCCAGTTAGGATCAGCAGCTAACCCACAACAAAGCTTAATCTCCAGCCAAAAGCTTAATCCAACAGAAACCAAACATCTGCCCTTCTCGGGTATGCTGGGATAGAGACTGAAGTCTTGGCTTCTGGATGGCTCCACAATTGTTCTTCATCTTCTGACTCTTCCCAGACAGCAAAACATGGCATGGACATTCACTCTGTGGTTTAGGTAAAAGACTGTGATGTAGGATCCAGAATTACAGCTACAAAACCTCAGAGCAAACCATACGCAGATCTAGTACAATTAAGAGTATCCCTCCCTTGCTCTGTAAAACATTCTGCTATTTCTGGATTTTCTCTCCCAGTGTCTCTTTTCGTACACAGCAGATTGAGACCATTATCCCTGGAATAAGAGGGCAAATGCTGCTTTTTTTTTCCCACTGTATCTCATTTCTGACCTCTGCTGCTTTTTACTATTCTAGTCCTGGTTTATAATAGGAAATTGAATGCTCAAAGATTTTCTTCACATCTGACATTCATTCATCCTCCCAGCTTCTTTTTGTCCCTGTCAGATTAAAAGCAGAGAGAAAGAAAAAACGAAAACTGTGTGTTTATGGTCTGTGTTCTTAATACCCAAACCTCTGATTCTGTTCTTAGTCTGACTTAGTGTAACTTTATTCATTTCACTGACCTTATTCTGAATACTCATCAATGTAAGGAGGAAGTCTGGTGATATATTTAAATATTTGCATATTTTAAACATAACACTGAGAGTTAAGACAAAAGTCATCTTGCTCATCTGCCCATTCCACCGCCCTGATGACTGGTCTATATTCCTGAACTTATCATTCAAGCCCAGATATTTGAAGAGTGACCACAGATTTAGAGTGACTCAAGTTTTACCAGTCTAGGACATGTCTCTCCTGATTCTCTTCAGATGGCTCTGGTTAGAAGTATGTTAGCTGTGCACCCCTGGGAATGAAAGTATTTCAAGCTGGAAGCCCAAAAATGAAGCCAGCTCAAATCAGAGGCTTTGAAAAATCATTTGGCCTTTGTATGTGAGTTGGTGAGTCCCCACTGCGAGGTCATGGAAACATGCAGCTCCCAGTGGAAGCTGAATGAGAGCCAGTTGAATCAAACTTTTTGTACCATATGTCTGTTGAGTCACATAGCCCAGGATACACCTGTCCCTGATGATGTCATGACAGCACAGCTGATGAAGGTTAGTGACGAATGCAGGATGTCTCTATCTTCTGTCAGCTTAGTGGCACCTTTCCTTATGGTGCACTCTATTTTGCAAGGCTGACAGTGTTCTCATTTCATGCCCTTTCCCTCTTTGGTGTGAAAACTCCTGAAGTTTGGGAATATATTCCTTCTGTGACTGGACTGAACTGGACTGGACTCTGATGCTTCATGCAGATTTATAAGCCTATTTCCTAAAGACAACTGAAACAAAAGTTCAGTTATTAGACAATTAATAGGACCTTGGTTCAGCAAAACAGCTAATCATGCATTCAGCTTCTTGCTGTACAAATGTTCTATTTTACTTCAATTAAGTATAGGCTTAATTTGCTCCATAGTTAATTTAATACAATTTGCTGTAGTGGTTTATTTAAAAAATAGCTATGGCTCTGTAAAATCAATTTGTCATGGGTAGTCAATGTAGGGTGAGGATAATGTGATCATAGCTATAGCATCATGCTCAAACACCGAGTGACAAAAGTGGTTGCTTGGATAGTCGCTATAGTAATTGAATTTGCAGTACTGGAGTCCTGGAGTGATATTTGCATATATTATTCCCCTGTGCTCATCCCAGTAAAATGGATAAGAAGTACCATGCTTCAAGTAAAAAAATAATCACACCAGAATTAACCTGATCTCTTCTTTCCTCTGTGGTTAAATCTTCTATAATTATCCACTAAGATATCTTCCATCTGTTCTCCAACACTGCTAAGACACAGGACACTGGGTCTCTGATTTGATCTTGTTTGAGACTGCTGAGTTCCTTGTCGGTGTGTGTGCGCATGAGTAACATCCAATTGCAGGGCATGAAGATGTCTCATTCTTTCATGGGCAAGCAGAAAACAAGTACTGTGGCTTTCTCTGCCCAGGTTTGCTGTCTTTTCTGCCTGCCAGGCCACTCAGTCATCCTTGGAAACACTTCAGCAACATCTTCTAGGGGAGGATGGTGAGCATGTCTGGAGCAGTTTCCTTTGTAGTTCCAGCCATAGGGATCTCATTCATTGCTTTAAAAATAAGTGGAATGAAAAGCGTGCAACAGCCAAAGGCCCCAGAATGAAACAACTAAAGGAATGAAATATTCCAGGCTTTGTTCACTTTCTGGTTTGTGTGTTCATTATTTGAAATAAGAGCTAGTGGGCTGAGATCAGCTGCTGGGTTACCAGAGAAATCAATCTGTAACATCACAAAGTGAAGACTCCTTTTCCCCCATTTCTGGCAACTGCACAGAGATGAGTGTCTGAGATCTACTCTGCTGGTGTTGTCTGAGCAAAAAAGCTCATCTCTCAGTCAAGTCCACTGGCTCCTGTTGTCTCTTTTCTCCACTGAAGAATTCTACAGATGGACTGAGGGCTGTACCTGAAAGCAACAGATGTCCTACCCTAATTGCTAAAACCAAGCACCATCAGTGCTAATTTCATGGTGTCTGACTCTGAGTGTGATGACAAGGGATACACAGTGCACTTTTGCTACTGGTCACTGTGAGGTACTTGGATTTTTCTAGTCTAATTGCAGCTTCTCAATAGAGGCTGGCTGCTGTGAAGGATCACAGTGCTCCTGAAGGCCTACTGCTGTCATATTTGTCACTTCTTCCTCTATCTCAGCATCTTAGGGAAAGCTGCAGGAAATTTTGTGTGGCAAGGCCTGGTGATTGCAGACATCACTACTGGGATAACAGCAGCAACATCAGTAAACAGAAGGTGAAGACAAGGCAGTAGAAAAGAGGTGCTGTAAGGCGCAGGTGAAAGGCAGGAGGGTGTCAGGTTTTTTTATGTAGGGTCAATTTGGTTTAGCATGTACAGGTAAAGATCTGCTCTGGTAACAACAACTCCACATAGACTATTATGCTGCTGCTGTATCAGTTCATGGCCTTCTCATCTAACAGAAACTTAAGAGGGAAATATAAAAAGTCCAAAGACTTGAATGGCTCCTCCTGTCTCTTTAACCAGAAAAAGCTAAATGAAGTAGGATGCTGATCTTGAAGGGTAATCTTCTTACATGAATACAAGCTAAAAGTGGAATAATCCCCGAAGTCTCTCAATTTATTTGTCGTAGTTTGGGCAGAAAGCAAATGCAGCTGAATTTTTCAAAGCTGTAAGATGCAGGTGGGTTTGTCCTTCTGCCTGCAATAGCAATGAATGTGGCTAGTCTGCTTTTTTGTAAAAAGGGTAGGAGGTACAGATGCTCTCTTTCAAAAAGCCCTGCATTGCTGCTGAATATTTCTGAAATAGTTTTCGGGGTTATGGATAATTCTGAATTCACAGCAGTGTGTGTGAAGAGGCAGAAAACAGAGAAATGCCTTCTGCCTCTCCTGAGAGAAAAAAAAACAAACCTTCTTTTTCCTGGGTGTAAAGGTGTGTGGTCAGACAGGTCTTCACTAATGCCTGAGGAGGATTCATTTTAATTGGGTTTAATCCTTCCTGAGCAGGAAGAAAAAGGTTAATTGCCTGGGGAAAAGCATTTATCTGGTCCATAGATAGTTCAGAGCACTGGGGTGTGGGGGGGAAGAATAAATTTTCATAAGAAAATGAAAAGATGTATTACTTTTTCACAGGTCTGTTGTTCTTGATTTGTTTATTATCGCCAATGGCAACAGTGCTGAACTGCTTCTAGAATCAACAGAAAGCTGGTTTCCTTTCCCCCACTTCATCCCTGGAGCAGATGCATCTGGCAAAATTTCAAGTTGAAGTAGCTTTGCTAAAGCTGTGCTGGTATGGACAGCATGGAAAAGAAAGTGTTTTTAACCAGGGTGCAGCCCTCCTTATGAGATCTTTAGAAATTTTTTTTTTTTTTTTTTTTGAGATAGGGAAAACTCAAGAGGTTGGAAGTAAATCTCCAGCTCCTTTGGAGAGACAGACACAGACAGAATACTTCATTGAAGCTTCCTTTGTGTACTGTTATTGAGCAACCTCTTAGGACCTTAATCCCAGGGAAGCATGGGCTGTTCTATAACTGTTTTCCAGCCTCTGGAGCTCATGGGTCATTTCTTTCTATTAAAGAATGTGGTAGGCATCAAGTAGATAACCCCAAGGAATTAGAATATATTAGACTAATTAGACACTAGTCAGCAAGCATAAGGTGGGGAATTACTCTGAGTATGTGGATTACCCTTGTGATTCAGAATTGTTGCTGTATTCTCCTGGAGTAAACTCTTTTGGGGAGACATTTTCACAGGAGTAGGGGAACACTGCTAATTTTAAGGCAAGAATTGATAGTTGGAAAATAGTAATAAACCTGAAGATAGCAGTCAGTATCAGCAAGCTGACACTGTATTAGTAATTGTGTGAATCTTCTGAAATGTTCTAGAATGCAAACTATTATCTGAAAATGCTCACAAAAGGCTGTCTTGGGTTTGAGGAAGAAACTTTTCTGTGGAATTTCTTCCAGAAAGGAAACATTTTACCATTATCTTTCCAATTCTAGGGACTTGCAGAATTTTTAACTGCTGGGTATTTATTTGGGTAGGAACTGGTAAGTATTTCATCATATGTCCTTCAAACCAGACTCTATTCCTTTCTCTTTGCCCCTTAGCAAGCTTATCACCATTCCCTTTCTAATTTTAATTGGTGTGCTTGATGTTAAATACCTTTGCTTCTATGAGACAGCATTTGTTGTTGCTGTTATACTTCTGCCTTTCTGTGACTCTTCTTCCAGTGTTGCCAGTTTAAATGACCTTCTTATGTTAATGTGGTGAAACTCAGTTCTTATAAAGTAATAATCTCTTAGCTTTATTGATCCCTTCCTATTATAAGTTCCAGAAGCAGTAAAAGGCTTAGAGTAGTGCAGTTCTCTGCTGTATCGTGCCTGACACGTTAAGTTAATTGGACCGGCGCTAGTTGCTCCGTTTGCAGACTAAATAGGTAAAAGCAAAGCCAAGATGGAAAACAGACACCCTCTCATGAAGAAGCTTGACCAAGGTCACAGAGCAGAGAGGTTTGCAAAGTGCCCTGATTCCCTAGTGACTTCTGTCCTAGTCAAACATATGGAAGCTATGGAGCTGCCTGCTGTGTTGCTGCTTGAGAATGTTGATAGTGTCTAAGAGTATGTGAACATCTCTGGTTATCCTCTGAATGTTCTCTCTTTCTCTCAAGTTACATAGAGAAGACAATGCATAATTATTTGACAGTAGGTTTAAAGGTGTATCTGCATATCTGAGAAGTAGACAGTGGAACAGTCATGACACCTCTGAGAAATGAGATTCAAATAACTTGCAAGAGATGCACCTGGGTATATGGATTTTGCTCACAAATTTTCTAAACTACTTGGCTGGTAAGATTTTCTTCTCTTGCTCAACATCCCTAAACAGTTCTCTGGCTTAATACAGGTATTTTTTTGTGTAGAAAGTGGAAAGGAAGCCTGTTGGCCTGGAGTTGAAGGGATAGCCGTGATGCATTTGTGGGAGGAAAGAAAAGTCATCAAGGCAATGCTCTCTTTTCCTCTGGTGGGAAGGTAGGGCTTCTGCTACCCTTGTATTGAGGAGGAAATAGTAGTTCATGATGAGTTATACTATGATCATGTTCTCTTCTCCTTTTTACACTGAAACTAAACAGACATCTTTTCCCTTTCCTTAGACAGCTTTTCTCAAATAGGCCTTACATTTTTCAAGTCAACTTTTAAACGCCAACTACACTAGGAGGGGCTCTTCCTCCATGCCATCTCTCACTATTCAGCTACCTTTTCACTACAGCTGAGTTGCTTTTGTATGGGCTGCTTACTCTCTGCCCAGCTTCTTAAATCCTCTGGACTTCTCTGGGCATGTAAGCTACCTTCAGGGTATGAAACAAACACTAATTCCGCAATGCTTTTTAACCCAACGACGCTTTTTTGCCCAACACTACGATTGTTGGGCATTTCATGGTAACTTCTTGCTGCTTCTGCTGTTCACTCATTTGGGAGAGTGGCTGAAGTGTTCTGTAGTTTGCAACTTCACTGTGGCATTTGTTTTTCAGAATAAACAAAGGCCCAGCCATGCAGTTCCCAATGGACAGTTTCTCAGTTAGATGTCTGAGGTAATTTGGCCAATCTTTTCTTCAGCTGGGTTATTTTTTAGTACTGTAAAGATTATGCTGATAACTTATACACAGTACTAAGTCCAATACTTTCTAGTATAACCTAGAGTGAGTAGGAAAATTCACCTCATAGAGATACAAGTCAGTTGTGTTTGATGACTCCTTCTCCCTTTTACATTCAGAAATTCCCTGTATCAGGAATAGTGTGACCAACAGGACTAGGGAAATTATTCTTCCCCTGTATTCAGCACTGGTGAGGCCACATCTCAAGTACTGGATCCAGTTCTGAGCCCCTCAATTCAGGAAGAACATTGAGGTGCTGGAGCATGTCCAAAGAAGGGCAGCAGAGCTGGTGAAGGGTCTGGAGTTCAGTGAGGAGCAGCTGAGGGAGCTGCGGTTGTTTTAGCCTGGAGAAAAGGAGGCTCAGGACCTTACCATTCTCCACAACTCCCTGAAATGAGGCTGTAGCCAGGTGAGGGGGTGGCCTCTTCTCCTATGTAACCAACGACAAGACAAGAGGACATAGACTTAAACTGCACCGAGGAAGGTTTAGGTTGGGTATTAGGAATTTTTTCACAGAAAGAGTGACTGGGCATTGGAATGAGCTGCCCAGGGAGGTGGTGGAGTCATTGTCCCTGGAGTGGGTAAAGGAAAGACTGCATGTGGCACTTAGTGCCAGGGTCTGGTTGACAAGGTGATGTTCGATCACAGGTTGGACTCAATGACCGCAGAGGTCTTTTCCAACCTAATTGATTCTGTGATTCACATTACAGGGCATTCCTCTCACAGCTTGCAGCAGACCAGGTGTCTGTGAGCCCTAAATTTGAAGACAAGATCATTCCAATATTCTTGATTACCAACTGACCGCGTGCATGGTACTCTCCCGTGCTAGAGACTTTCGGGTTTTTTAGACGCTTTGGTGCAGTGGACAGAAGGAATTTCTACAAAACAGCACAAGATTGCCGTGCAAAGCTCCCGGCTCCGGAGAGACGCTCACGTTCTCGCGCGGAATGAACAATGAACACCCACTCGGGCCCTCATTCCCCGCAAA
This sequence comes from Origma solitaria, assembly GCA_013397895.1. Classification (NCBI taxonomy): domain Eukaryota; kingdom Metazoa; phylum Chordata; class Aves; order Passeriformes; family Acanthizidae; genus Origma; species Origma solitaria. The sequence goes on along the minus strand of VZRL01002888.1, from coordinate 1,179,189 downwards.
GGAGAGCAGGCTCCTGACAGAGCGGGCGCAGGTGGACACTACCCCGAGCAGCGCCGCCGCCATCACAGCCGCGCCAGAGTCCGGCAACTACCACTCCCGACATGCCCCGCACGCCGCCGCTGCCAGCGCTGCACGAGGATGCACGAGGATTGGCGGGAGCGCAGCCAATCGTGAGCGCAGGCCTCGCCCGGCGGCCCTGCCCCTCGCGCCTGCCGCGGGGAGCCTTTGAAAAGTTCTCAGGTGCGCGGGGCCGCGCCCGGAGCGGGGCTGGCGCTGCACGGCCTGGCCCGGCCTGGCTCGGGACCGGCGGGCGCGGGGCAGGGGCTGGTTGGTGGCGGGAGGCCTCGAGCCGCGGGGGTGAGTCTGGTTTGCGGCGGGAGCGGGTTTTCTGGTGCCCGCGGTGCTGCCGGGGGCGAGAGAGGGCCGGGCTGGGTGTCCGGCTGCAGGCGCATCCCCGTGTCCCTGGCTGATGCGGCAGGCGCCGGAGCCAGCTGGGCTGGGCGGCGGAGGGAGCCTGAAACGTATGGGTTTCTTCCTGTTTAAGGAGAATTTTGTAGCGAGGGCAATAAAGTTTCCCTCCTGTGAAGATGTGGAGGCCTGTGCCTCTGTAAAGTTGTAGCAGTTTTGTGTTACGGCAAACATTTACAATATTTGCACTTACTACATTATAAAAACCTTTGTTTTGCCTAAATGTCTGTATGAATTAATATTAGGAATGTTGCCTAAATAATACGTGTAAAACAGCGACATGGTCAAACATATGTATGTGTGTGCTTTGGGTTGTACTGGGCTGGACACCATCCCGTGGGGTTCTGTTCAGTAGAATTCCATGTCAATGGGTCACCGAAACTGAGTGTTGTGTTCTAGCAGTGTGTGTTCTAGGGCTGAATGCTTTCTGTGTTTGCTCTACAATTCATGTTCAGGTATCCAAAGATAACTTATTTCTTGCTAGTGCAGTATAGCACAAGGAGTTCTTGGTCAGCTCGTAACTGTGTAATTTCCAGCTTTTTTATGTCCCAGAAACATCTGTCCTATAGACATTGGTGACGCTTCAATTCTTACTGGCATGTTCTCATACATGGTCAAATATGAGGAGATGTAATTTAACAAAACTGCATACATGCACACTTCTCTGTTCTTTAGCAAGGAGTTAGTGGAATTGTCCACACAGTCATATTCAAATAATCTTTCAAACATGTTTTTGTTTGACATGTAGATTGGGAAGCATGGCTGCTAAGAAGCTAAGAAGAGCACAATTGTCTCAGGAGCTATGTGAAAGGCTGAGTCGATATCAGATCACTACCTGTCAGGTGAAAGGGTTATTTTGTTTGTGGAGGGTGTTTTTTTGTGGTTGGATTTGGTTTGGTGGTGTTGGTGTTTTGTTAGGGTTTTTTTGGTTCTTTCAATGCATGTTGAGTTCACTTTTTGGTAGTTTTATTAAACAGGGAGCTTTACTTCCTATAAAGTAGGGGGTATTTCAGACTCTGTCTGGCCTGCTGCCTTGTAAAAATAGAGCTTTAAAATGATAGATGCCTAACTAAAACATTTAAACTTTTATGTACTTGCTATCCCTGTGGAGGTGGGGACGTTGCAGAGAAGGACTGGAGGTACTCATGGACAGTGAGCTGTGCCTGGTGCAGCAGCGTGAGCTTGTGGCCAAGAAGGCTAATGGTGTCCTGGGCTGCATTAGGAAGAGCATGGCCAGCAGGTCGAAGGGAGTGATCCTGCTCCTCTACTCAGCCCTGGTGAGGCCTGACCTGGAGTGCAGTGTCCAGTTCTGGACTCCCCTCAGGGCAAGAGAGGCGTGGAGCTCCAGGAGTGAGTCCAGTGAAGAGCTATGGAGATGATGAGGGGACTGGAGCACCTCTCTCATGAGGAAAGGCTGAGGGAGCTGGGCCTGTTCAGCCTTGAGAAGAGATGACTGAAGGGAGACCTCAGCAATGTGTATAAGTATCTGAAGGGAGAGTTGGTAAACCTGTGGAATATGTCCTAGTCCTGTACAGATTGCATTGGATTAGTTCCCAGCCTGGCTTTCTAGGTTGAGCTCTCTGAACTGCTGTATAATTTTTCAGGACTTCTTGTGTCTTTCCCTCTTGGAGCTAATGAAAGTGACGGGACAGAGCTACTATGAGGTGCAGAAGCTTCTTGGTAAAGTAAGCCGAGCTTGCGCTCCCAAAATGCAGACAGTAAGTATGTTTGTGTTGATACTCTTTTTGATACAATATCTGGGAAAAAGCTGAACATTGTCGCTCATCTTTCTCGCTGGGAGGTTTGTGGTGTCTCAGTTTCATTGCACAATGACATAATGTTTTTATTTTTGAATGTAGGTCTCTGATGCACTTCAGGTTGATGCAGTTATATTTATTAACTGGTATTATAGGTATTATAGGCCCATGAGATTGTTCAGGCTTGCAGCATCAGTTATGAGTACAGTAGGGCAATAAGTCATACTCTCTGGCAATCCAGCATGTAAAAATTGCTTCTAGTTTGAATCCTGCAACTAAAAAAAAATAATTTGTTTAATACAAGCAAATAATAAGAATTTTGGTATGAATTTGATTTAGATATAAAAGTGGTGCCAAGAAGTGAAGGGATCCTGAAAATAATTTCTTGAGGACTTTTTCCATCCATGTAAATGAGCTGTAGTGTGCCTTAGGCTACAGGTAGCCTCACTAGGGAGAGTGCAAGAAGGAAACATGTTAGCTGCAGTGTAGTGGCTGGATTTTCTTTTCTATTTTTGAGTTTATGTGGGAAGATATCTTTTAGAACGGAGAGGATACAGACAGTTCTGACTTCAGTCAATGCAACCCCCTTTTTATTCCTGACAAAAATAATCCATGTCAAAGTTTATTATGTGTAATTGGCATAGCAATTATAGCAGTAATTCTGTGAAACTTCAAATTCACAAATGTGCTGTGTTGAAGTTAGTAATAGAAGAATTAATATGACTTGTACTGAATGTATTTATAGCTAGGCAATTACTAGTTTTTCATCAATAACTGTTAATAATTACTATATTGAAGAGAGATGAAGATTTAAAGGAGTTCTAGCATTTGCTTTTGCCTGTCATCAGCACATCTGTATTCAATGAAGCTTCTTTGCTGAGAAGCCTGGCAGATACTGAAGTTTATCAATCAGACAGCAGTGGTCAAGGGGTGTTAATACAGAGCCAGCTGATGGATGACCAGATGTGTGCCTACCATACAGAGCTGTACTTCCAGAAAGAGAGGATGTTAGCTGTTTTTAAGGGATGTGGATTGAATCTTTGCAAATGCAGGATATCAAGTGGACTTCAGGTCAGAGTGAGTGATGTAGCATTGTGACTGACTTAGCAAGAAGGTTGACTATATCTTTGAGTAAAAAACCCATCTAAATAAATTAGATAATTGGAGGTGTGAATACGGGGAAGATACTGTCCAGAAAAAGATTGGAAGCAAAATTTGAGAGTATGCCAAAATACACAGTAAAGCCCTAATTTCTGGAAAACTTGCCTTACATTATGAAGTACAGAGTGAGGACTACTGAGCTCATCAGAGAGGAAGTTAATTTAGGGGTGATTTGATCACATTATAAGCTGAGCAGAAAAAGATAATAATGTTAGAGATCTTCTAGAATCTAGCTGAACAAAAAGCTGAGCAAGATCCAGTGGCTGGAGAGAAATTAAAGACTGAATCCCTGAAATGAGAAGAAATAAAACCTTTAGAAACTAACAGAGGCTATGATTGGAAAAGGTTGTCTGAGGATGTTATAATTTTTTACTGACTTGGACTCGTGATTTAATAATTGAATTTTTTTATTTTTGTGAAAGACAGTCTTGTTCAACTTTAATTTTGTGGGTTAAATGCATAAAATGCTGGGTAAAATTTTAGAGTCCTCATTAGGCAGGAAAGATAGAATATTCTTTCCATGGTCTACAGTGTTTTCAGTTTAGAGGGTTTAAGTCCTATCAGAGGTTAAATGAAAAAATGATTAAATTAAAATATGTTTCAAATCCTTCTTCATTAGTACATGTGTTCATTCTTAAAGTGAATCTGAGCAAACTCCTCTGCTTTTTGAGTGTGCTAAAGGTCCTTGGTTATAATGGCCTGTTCTGTTTCTTGAAAGCTGTTTTACTGTCTTTTTGTCCCAACAAATGTGGACTAAAACATCTGGGATTCAATGGTGTGGTTATTTACTTAGTTACCAGTGATTTCTCTGGAGGTGCTTCCATAGTACACTGTATTTCCAGCAGAATGTCTTAAGACTAGAATAAATCTGGTATTTGCATTTCTCTCAGATATAGGGAATCTGCTTTTCTGGAGTGGTTAGTTATGGCAGGTTATGGTGGTATGCTGTGACAGGGCTTCAGGAATGTCTCAAATCTCTGTAGTTGGGCCAGGAGCCTGAAACCTCTGGGAGCCTCTGTACTGTAGCTAAAACAACTATGTTTATAGATCTTGGGCTGTTTCTTTTAAAAATCAAACTTCTGATGTTCAGGGTGCTCTGTGGTAAAAATCAAACTTCTGATGTTCAGGATGCTCTGTGGTTCAGGATGCTCTGTGGTTAAGGTAGTGTCAGTTTTTGTAGAAACATGTTCTGGTGTTTTTGGATCAGCACTTTCATTTTGTTATTTTTATTTTTTCTGGTTTAAGTTGATTTCCCAAAGGAGAGTAGTTCTTAAAAAATACAGAATTCTGATCTTGGACCAGTTTGTCTAGTCAGTCAAAGAACTAGGAATTCCAACCATTTTCACTTCTATACCTGTCCTGTCTTCTTGAAAAGTCTTCCTCACCAAAGTGGAAAACTATGAATGGCTACAATATCAACCCAGGCTTATTCAAAGACTTGGGGATCTTTAGGAAACCTTTTCCTCAATCCATGTGGTTTCAAATTGGTAATGAACATTGATCAGGTAGTTTCTAGGTTTAGATTTCATGTGAGGATTTTTTATTGGTCACTAACCATACGTATACTATTTACTTATTTAAAATTTGGAGTTTTATGGGTTGGAAAAGACCTTGTTGAACAGGAGCAGAGAAAACTTCTGTTACATGATTAAAGGCTTATTATTTAATATTTTGGTGAGGGAGATAAAAAAGACTTAAATAATAACACTTAAATCTCTGTGAGCTATAAATGGTATATAAATACAAGGAAGAGTGATGAGCTAAGAGCAGACCATAGCTGAATATAGCAATACTTTACTCATTGGCAAGTGTCAAGTCATACCAGGTTGTTGAAAACAAATACAATTTTTCTATTTCCATTAAAAAAGCATTTTCTGTTTTACTTGTTTTCTCTTGCTATTTTTCACTCCTTTTTTAGGCTTATGAAATGAAACTAAGGAAGTCTGTCAATCCTTCTTCAGTCTTTTTATCCACCACGCTTCATTGTTTGGATAGAGTCTTGCATGGTGGAGTGCCTTGTGGATCCCTCACAGAGGTAACTTGTTTAATATAGTTTACTTTAGTTGAGCATTCCACCTAGAAGTCAAAAGTCACTGATAGGTTGGACTGTGTCAGGTGCTTTAAACACAAAATACCCAAAAGTTTTGGATGAGAGCAGTCCTTGCCAAGTGCTTTCCTTTGTCTGCTGGGGCAAATTGTCACAGTAAAGGAACAAAAATGAGAAGTTATGAAAATCTTACTAGGAAGAAACTACATTTTTTTGCGCACTGTAATCAAGCTAGATTGATTTTGATCTCTGGTAGAAATGACTTATGAAATCTAATAGTGAGGGGATATTTGTTTTTAAAGATCCTGAGTATTTCTTTTCATAGATGATGGAGTATACTCCGTATTACCATAAAATGCTTTGGTTACCATAAAAATGCTCAAGAATGCATCCATGAACTTAAATTGATCAGTCTGAATATATGGAAGATAGGCCAAACTTTTATCTGAATGTAGATGAAAAGCACAGCACTAGGAAAGGTAATATTGCACTTTAAGTTTTCTACTGAAGAAAAGTTTTTGAATGTGAATTTTTTTGTATTCTAAGATATTTTGGTTAAAAATGGGAAGACCTGCCTGGTGCAGTTCTCTTCAATGGGAGATGTTGACATCTGTACAAGACATGTAGTGGATGAGACCAGAACTGCAAGCACTGTGTCCTTCCACCTGTGCTTTGGTGGTGGTTGGTGAGAGACTGATGAAACTGGTACACAATAACTATTTGGTCAGAAATATTATAGAGATAACTGAGTAGGATCCAGAAATTTGATAAATAACTCAAAAGATTAGAGGTGTCAAAAACCACCCCCAACAGTGTATTGCTTTTTATTTGCCTTTTAGGTACTAAGTGTGGAAAGCAATTAGGGCACCTATTAGTGATTTCTCAGCAAATGTAAAGGCAGAGGACCATTAACTATACAGAAACTTTTTTCTCTTTTAAAGCCTGGTTCTGGGGATTTTAAAAAGTATTTTTTCAAGGGTCATGAGATCTGAAGTAGTTTAAAAGGTTGGCACTACTCTAAGTGTTCATCAGGATTGTTAGATGAAATTTTAGTTGAAAGCTATCAAGTGTCTGCTGCTGCTGGTTCAATGCTGTGCTTCTGCTGTTTTTATGCTCTACTGCAGCTTGTGAACACTTTCAGGTCTTTTTTTTTTATTCAAGTGCTTTTAGGATTTAAAAATTTTAATTTGCTTGTTTGAAATTCACTGGAGCATAGCTGACAGATAGATTGTCTTTTGGTATGTTTGAATTAGAGAGATATTTGAAGTCTGAGAGAAGTTCTCTTCAAAAGTATTCTGGATGCACCGTTTACTTCCTGACTGGTGTGGCTAAATCATTGTTACTTTACCCAGCAGTGAGTGTGGCTGGAAACTTGGAATTTGAGTACCTGAACCACAGGATTAAGACTTGTGGTGGTATCTTCTACAGCCAAAACGTCTTGTTTTTTGAGTGCTGGAGGGATTTGACTTGCATTACACTGTCTCAGACAATTTTTTTTCCAAGCCACTATTAGGTTTTAAGTTGGAGACTAAATCATAGCTGAAATTCTGTGGTCAGATGTCAGAGCTTTTGGCCAAGTTTTATGAGGAAAAATTAAAATAATTGCTTCTTTGAATATTGAAGAATTTAATCTTCTGGTAGATGTAGAAGAATTAGCTCTTTGTGGTTTCATCCAAACCCTACAGATGTGCCATAGAAAATAATATATAACTTATTGAAAAATAATTTATCTCCACCTAATAAAATACAGTTTTAAAAACCGTTGCACTCTTCACATTTCTGTCTGGGTGGGTTTTTTTTTTTTTTTGGAGCAAATTTAGAATAAAACAAACCAAGCAAACTTTTTGCAGACATTCAATTTAAATTTATTAGAAGAATTTCAAGTAGGATTCTGTTGTTCTAAACACTTGCTGAACCAGTGGTAACTAGAAACAAATGTTGTAGTTTTGTAGAATTGTTTGCTGTGGGTTATTTAAAAGCCTGTTTTAAGGCCCTTTAAAGGAATGCTGATTAAACATGAAGTGTTCTTGTCTCTGGGAATAGAAATACTTGCTTGCTCCCTTGCTCGCTTCCTTGTACTAGCTTGTACCACAAGGTTCCCGCATTTTCTCTGATAGGATGCTCATATCCTCAGACATTTTTGTAGCATCTCTGCTGAATTAGCTTCTGTATCAGCCACTGAAATGGATGTTGGTTCCAGTGCGCCTCCCAGGCAAGGCTGAAACTACAAATGTTTTTATGAGGTATTCTCACAATTGTCCAACCCTCCCCTCATTCATTTCCAGTCTTCTCTTTAACTGGAAACAACTGGCGAGATTCATTGGCTACCACAGTCTGAGGAATGTGTATTGCCTCTGCACTTTTTATATGCGTTTCGGGTTCATACCAAATTGTAGCAGCTATTGTTGATAAGATATTTTGTAATTTAAGTACAGTGGCTGGGGAAGAGGTATTTGCATAAACATGAATGATTCGTGGTCTGTAATTCACTAAATGCAGTATGTGCTTCTAAACAAAAATCATCTAATGCTTCTCTTGCATTAAAACTTGATGTAGATTGATTGATATGGCTTGGCTTTCAGGCCTTGTTTAAGATAAAAGGTGATTAAAGGGATTTTAACCGTTAACTGTAGCTAATGTGATCCTTCAGTGTTTCCCTGTATATTTTCTGTGCCTCAACTCATCGCATATGCTATGCTGCTTAAAACATAACCATAGCAATACTGTAATATTTTGGGGGTGAAAAGGTGTTTCTGCTTGAAACCAAACTATTGTACATGTAGTCTCAAAAATCAGTTTGTCTGATGTTGATAGTCTCAAAAATCAGTTGTCTGACAAACTGTCTGTTGTAAAATTAATTTTTAAATTTAAAACAATAGCTCTGTATTTAGGCCTTTGTTCTGGCAGTATTAGGTGTTTTGAGAAGAAGGCATGCTTTGTTTTACAGTTCAACTTCCCTGGAGAGGCTTGCTTTTACACTTGGCATTATTAGTTGCTACTGGCGTCAGAGTGAGCTTGTCACTGTTTTTACTGACTAAAGTCACCTCAATTTTGTTTTTGCTGGTTTTCAGCCCTCTTAGTATTTGAGATGTCATGATCTCCCTTCCCAGAAGCAGTGACAATGTGATATTGTATTTAAAGTCCAACTGCAGTAATGATGAACTTGAAATTATCTGAACACAGAGCCCAGCATTCAGATGCAATCTCTAGAAGGTCTGCCGTGGATAAAGAGCAGCAGACTGCCATGTCTAGTAGAAAAATATTGCTCTCAGAAGCTGGTCATCTCATCAAACAATGTGTTCTTTGGATCCTTGTGGTTTTTCTCTTCAACCAAAATCGTACTGGAACCTTTTCATACAAGCTCAATGGGCTCTCTTTAAATGCTGCCTTACTGCAGGAGCTTTCACTGGGCACAGGTGGAAGCTTAGAACTGGGGGAGCTGGTCTGGCTCATTGAATGATGTTGGTGTTGAAATATGGTAATAGGGAGTTAACACCAGTGAAAAAACACATACTGCATTCTGCAGAGTGTAGTCTTTGGGGCAGATAAAATATGTCTTATATGTATGTATGTTGTTCATATTGAACTTTTCAGTCTTTACTGTATATAAGCAATTATCCTTGTGATTTTTAAGAGAGACTTGGTTTAATCAAGGTAATGATGATTCCTAAGGAGTTTTTTATGTCTGTGAGCTCATTAGCTCTGGATTTTGTTTTCATCTCTAATGACCTTTGATGACATGTGAATGTCAACCGTGAATCTTCTAATTCTGCTCTGTTTTAGAAGGTAGCACAGAGACAGATGGAAGAGAGCTATGTGTCTTTAGGGAAGATCTTATGAGATGAGGGGGAGAGTAGGGGACCTCAAATTTGAAAGGTAATAATGATGTAAAGGAAATCAAGTATAAGCATAATGCTGTGTCTGAAAAGCTTTTTATTCTTCAGGGGATGAGTGTGACTGCAAGGTACAGGTCCAAGAGTAACTGCAAGTTGGTCTTTGTGGGCTGTGTTCTGCCTTTTCATGGCTCTCTCCGCCTTTGGTAACTGAAAGAGCAGAATTGGAGGAGCACTGGCTGATGGGACTTAAATAAAAGCAGAATTATGGTGAAATGAATGTTATGTTACTAATCTTCTTTTTTTTCCCAGATAACTAGCCCACCAGGTTGTGGCAAAACTCAATTTTGTATTATGATGAGTGTTCTGGCTACACTGCCTGTAACCATGGGAGGACTAGATGGGGCTGTCATATACATCGACACAGAGTCCGCATTCAGTGCAGAAAGGTAAGACGCAAAATTCTAAAATACACACTTACAACTTAGTACCTTTTATCTTGGAACCTTCAGTTATTTTCTGAGCAATAATTGTGCATTTTAAAAGACTGGTGGTAATTATTAAACATTCCTTTGGCATATGCAGTTATTCCATAGATGATGAAATTAATTTAATAAAATGGTTTGCTCAGCTTCCTAATATGTATGATGTTGCAGATTCCAGTACTGGTATGACAAGGTGGATGACATGATCTTTAATTTATAAATGGTCTTCTCTGTCCTGTACCTGAAATCTTTCTTTGCAGTTTGGTTTATGGAGTTAACAGGAAGGTTTTGAGGATGTAAAGGCCCAGCATTTTGACTACAAAGGAAATGGAAGTTTTCCAGTGAATGATAGGACTAACATAGCCAGTTTTCCTTCAGATTTCCATGCTGTTTCTGTTGAACGGGTTCTAGTGTCCTTGTGCTCTTCTGATTTCCTTCTGCAGTAGCCTTGCATCTTCTGTATCCTTAGGAGCCGTGCATTACTCTATTAACTTCTGTAACATCTCTGGTTCTTCAGAGGCTACACATGTGTGCCTGTGTTGGTTGCCACTCTTCCCATGTTAACTGGCTGATTAAGTGTTGAAATAATCTGCAGTGTTTCAGTAAATGTAGCTCTAATTTATTTTACTTAGCTACCAACTTTGCAAATCCTTGAGGATTTGATGGTTTTGAGATTTCTATTCCTTTGTCCTGCTTGTTTGGAGTGAGCAAGTTCAAAAGTTATGAAGGGTTTGGGGAAGGAAAAGAAGTACGGTAGTCTCATCCTTGTTTGTGTAGAAAAATGAGCAGAAAGAGGTTCATTGAAATAATTTATATATTTCAGGTGTTTTAGCATCTATAGCCATGGCATGAATGTGGAGTATCAAAGTAAATGTATTTCCATTGATTACTCATTTCAAGTTATCATGGATGAGAAGGTGGGATTTCTAACCCTGTTTTTTGTCAATTTAACAGAAGTTTGAAGTATAATACATCAAAGAAAAAAAAGCTTCTTGCAAAGCTTCAAGCAATGGCTCTGCAAAGTATGGGGTTTCCTCCTTACACACTACTTAAGTTTTATTTCAGGTCCCTGAAATGTAAATAGTAAAAAAGGTAGGACCTAAAGAGTGAGTTAAGACTTGTCGCTTAGAAATGAATGCTGAAGAAAAGGAAAGCAGGTGCACATGAAAACAAAATTATTGAAAATAGCATAGGATGTAAAAAGGAAACATGGCAAAAATAACATCTTTAAGGATGAGAATATTTATACATTAAATCATATTTGGTATTGCTCACTTGCAAATGATAAATAGAATTTCAGCAGACTGACTATATCTTATGCTTTGTGTTGCATCCTCTAAGGAGCTGACCCAGCAGAGTGAGGGAGGTGCATATCCCTTTTTACGAAGGTGGTTGGGAGCTGGAGCATTTGCCATTTATGGAGAGTCTGAGGGCTTGCTCAGTCTAGCAGAGAGAAGGCTTTGGGGCAATCTAACAGTAGATGCCTCTTGCCAATGAGGAGGCCATGAAGGAGATGGCATAGGGGTATGTGCAGGGAGAGAGCAGGCATACTTTGAGCTTCATTTCTGGGCTGATAGATGGAGAAGCTTTACAATTCCTAGCTGCCTTTGTGGTGAAAAAACTTTGCCCAGAGAGGTGGTGCTGCCTTCATCCTTGAAGGCTTCTGAAATAGAAAAAGACTCAAGTAACTTGTTCTGACTTCATAGCTGGCACTACCTTGGACAGGGTGTTGGTTCGAAATCTCAGGAGTTCTCTTTCTAACTGGAATTTCCTTATGATTCTGTACTCTTGTATTATTAATAGATGGCAGGTAGAAGGTACTTAGTTTTTGTCGTTGCTCTAAACACTTGAGATAAGAAGAGAAATACTCAATAGCATCTTAATTAAAAGGTCTTGATAGACACACTACTTAACATTCAAAAGTCTCTACTTTTCTACTCAGAAAGCCTGAGAAGAGTGTTTGTATCCCTTCTGCTTTTTGGGGCTGAGAGTTGCTAAGTTTTAGTTGTCATACAGGCTGTAATGCTGTGCTGCTTCTAGAACAATACTGCATAAAGCTGGCTAATTTTATTTCTTGTGGTGTAAGACATATCTTTCCATTCTGCCTTGCAGGTCTTCAGGGAAGGGAACTTCCTGATTCCACAAACTTTCAAAGTCTTATTGTTATATAACATGACAGTTTAGTTCAGTCTAATAGCAAATACTGAGAAGAGTGATCAGAATTGAGGCTGGTCTTGTAAGATATGTCATGGGTTTCTGTAATTTATATATTTTTCTCTTGTGTAAGAGAAAGTTGTGAAAGTGCAAGTGGTGTCTGTCATTCCACTTCATCACAGCATGGTCAGTAGGACAGGTACATGGAAAGGGCCATAGTAAGTCTGGAAATCAAAATTGTTGTTATCAGTTATGTAGTAACAGCTATTAACTGAAAACTCACCAGACTTATTCAGAAAGTCTGAAAATAATTTGTTAAGTTGGCTTTTTTCACTTGTCATACTGCTTGTGAAAAACATTAGGTACAAATTTCTGTGAATCAAAGCTGAAAAGAAACACATTTATCTATCCCATGCGCCTCTGTCCTGATTGCAGAAAACATGTTCTGTGCAATTTTGATCTCATCATGGTAAAAGGGATTTAAGCACTAAAGAACTTTGAACCTGCATGGAGCTCTGTGAATAGTGGTGCAATCTCAACGTGTCATTTTAGGTCAGTGTGTGTAATGATGTTCTTTGTGATATGTGTGGCTGTTAGAAAGCACAGTGGCATCTCATTTCATGGAAAACTATTGAATGGCAGCTCACTGTTGCCCAGGTTGTCTACATGATTAATTGTACAGGTGGGCAGATGAAATTCTGTCTCTGGAACTTCTGCAGGACAAGTTTAGATGTCATAAGTAATGTACCTAATGAATGAGATTCAGGATATTGAAGGTTTGCTTAGGGTAACATTCAAGCTTAGTATTTCTATTTATAAACCAAATAAAACTGATTTTAGTTTTGTTTTCCCCAAAATGGCTTTAACTTTCCTGGTATAAGGAAAGAGGCTTAAATCAAAAGCATTGAGATAGTCAGTAAGTTGTGCTCACAAGTATAATCCACTAGATGCCACTCTTCTCAAGGTATAGGTGATGGGATATGTCTGCTTAAAATACAAACAATTAAGTGTTTTCTGTTACTAAAAAATAAAATCTTCATTGTGGAAAAACTTTTCGGTGTACAGATTGTAACTACAAGTTTCAAAGCGAATTCCTGGATCATCTTTTTAAGGGCCTAGGTGAACTTGCCTTGTGGTCAGAGGAGTGGAACTTCTTTCCAGTGACTTTTGAGGAGTTTGTCGGCAGTTAGCATTTCTAAAATTCATACCATTTAGTTTCCTCAACGATTTTATGTATAAAATACCATTTTACTGAAAACTGTTTAGTTTTACATCTGTGTGAGAAATCTTTTTCCAAGTCATAATTTGTGAATATGAAAGTATTTTGACAACAAATGATAAATATTCAACTTCATCTGACTTTTTGGTATTATCACCAGATATCTGATATGCTTCCTTACTCTGATAGCAAACAGTGGTATGCTTAGCAATTGTAATTAAAGGTTTTGAAAGGTTATGAATTTGCTAATAAGGTAGTCTGGAGGACATTTAACCATGGACCCCCAAATTCAGTTCTATCAATAGAGCAGCCACTTAAACTGTTCAGTCTCTTTGTTACATTATGTCATGTTGTTTGTAACTGTCATGTCTGAGTGAATGGATATTCAGTTGTAGATGCCTTGGCACCTGGAGTCTCAGTCACTCCGTGGCACAGTGGTGTTTACTTTTTTTGCGTTTTTTGCTGTGCTCTAACAAGTATATTTTAATAAGGTTATATAAGCCTCTTTTATAAATAGGTAATGCAAACCAGAAACTGTTTCAGTGAAAGTCTCCCATCCAAATTACATTGTTCATATTTTTAAGGAGAGATTATCTGTGAAAAGAGTTTTACTTTGTCTGGCATATTTTCAATACATGTACTGCTTGCAGAAGTACTTGCAGTTGACCTGGGCTCTGTTCTTTGCAATGCTACTTCCATGTTGGTTGGATCTTCTAATGGATCTTCTGTTTCTTATAAGTTTGCTAAATTTCTGTGGTGACACAAAGCCTGCTTTATGATTTCACTGCAAGATAAAGGTGAAAAAGAAGATGGTTAGAGTTGGACAGTACTTTTGTTTAAATGAAATTAATACTTAGATAAAATAATTAGTATAGCAAAATGCTTGGTCATTGAGTGGAACTTCATTGAAGAACTTACTCAGTAACTAAATTTTGCAATTTCCTTGTAAAGGAGATACGCCCTTTCTTTGTATAGAGGCACATGATGTCTTTCCCTGGTGTACCACAGACTCAGCATCACTGGGAAGAGAACCTAACTGTTCTGACTTCTATTATTTCAGTCTGACTGATAAAGTGTGCTTTTCCTTTTAAAAACGTTTCCAGTATTAGTTGGTATCTGCTTATGATTCAGAGGTTTGCTGTGTTTGCTTTGTGAATGCTTGATGCCTTATTATCCTGTATTATTCTTTTTGCAGTATTATGCCTTCAGGGTTTGGTTTTTGTTGTTTTTTTTTTTTTTACTAGGTTGATTGAGATAGCAGCAAACAGATTCCCTACATATTTTGACTCGGATGAAAAGCTGTTCTGCATGACCCGTAGCATTCACCTGTACCGAGAGCTGACCTGTTGCAGTGTACTGAAGAGGTATTCTTTTCCAGAGTTTAAAAAAATAAAAGACAAATTTGAGTGGATTGTCTATAACAATATTTGTTTTATTGCAAAGTTTTATGAGAGTAATTAATTTATTTGAGACCTTTTCATGTAGATACCAGCATGGTCTCCAACAAAGTAACACTGCTGCAGAAAGATGGACATTGCTCTTTTCATTTCACAGCATGTGACTAATCCACTTGATGTTTTTTAATTTCTGATAGACAATTTCTATGTGATCTGATTCTTGTAAGTCTTTAAAGGGGAATGTTCCTGAGACACGTATTCTCTTGGATTGTGGAGAGATCACAGTATAAAAGTTACATTTTCCATGAAATAGAAGTTTGTTCCTCCAAAGCACAGTTTACTTCCAGGAAGATGGAGACTTCTCCAGCAGTGGGAGGAAGGAGTTGTTTAACAGTCACCAGCCTGAGTGCTCTTGTTGTCAGTGTTGTATTGTCATGTCGTTACCTTAGGTTAATTTGTGAACGTACTTCACAATGAAAATTAATTAAGTTATATTTTAGCATCATATTGTGTATTTTATGTTAGTGGGAAAATTGCTGTAATTTTTCTTCTAATACAGTTTTATCAGAGGACAGCTAGTAGCATAATAAAGAAACATGGAATGGCTTGGGTTGGAGGAGACTTTAAATAGCATCTCAAACCCCCCACTTTCCAAACCTCCCATTATAGGCAGGGATGCCACCTAATAAATCAGGTTGTTCAGGGCCCAATCCAGCTTGGCACTGAACATTTCCAGGGATGTCGCATCCACAGCTTCTCTGGGCACCTGTGCCAGTGCCTCACTACCCACTGAGTAAAGTATTTCTTCCTAACGTCTAATCTAAATCTCTCTTCTTTTAGTTTAAAACCATTTCCCCTTGTCCTATCACTACGTACCCATCTAAAAAGTCACTCTCCCTCTTATTTATAAATCCCCTTGAAGTACTGGAAGGCCTCAGTGAGGCACAGTTTCAGTGTCCACTTTACTTGCTGTCTGCCATTCAGGGGTTGTACAGCATCCTCTCTTTTGGGGAGGTCCCGCCTTGGGCTCACTGAGGCTCAGATTCCTTTCCAAATCTCTTTAATACATGCAGATTTTAATGGAGGTGGTGTGTGAGGAGGGAGAAAGAGGTACTGTCTTTCAGCTTATTAAAGGAAACAATTAAAAAAAAATCAGGGTTATAAAATGGTTCTATTGTGTAAATAATGCTCTCAGTGACTTTTTTTTTTTTTAGGATTATGTCTTTGGAAGAAGAAATTATTTCAAAGAAAGTTAAACTCATAATAATTGACTCCGTTGCTTCGGTTGTCAGAAAGGAGTTTGACACAAAACTCCAGGGCAATCTGGCAGAGAGAAGTAACTTTTTGGCTAGAGGAGCATCAGTGTTGAAATATTTGGCAGAGGAGTTCTCAATACCAGTAAGTTCTTCCTCCTTTTCTAAGTTTTTGCCTTACAGTAGCAAGTAATAAAATCAGCGAAGAAGGAAAATTACAGGAAGATGAAACCCAGACAATGATTCTAGCAAGAGTCTTTAAGCAGGTACCAGTTGGAATATAGTTGGGAAATGGAAGAATGGTAATTGTTCTGCTTGCTGTGTTTCTTCTGTGATTTTTTTTTTTTTTAATTTCTTAGAAATTATTTTTAGTTTTTGTTAATTTCCAACTTCAAATAAGAAATTACAAGATTCTCCAGCTGTCTCTCAGTGCTTTGTTTTGTTTTTTGGCTTTTTTTTCTTAAATCCTCCATTTTGTTGCCATTAAATATTGTTTATCCTCATGGTTCCTTTGTACTCCATTGTCACTCTGACTACTGCTTAGTCTGGGTAGGTGATGGTCTTTTTCTGCTTCTGTTTCTTTTACTTAATAGAATCACAAAAAGGGTTATGTTCTGTAACAGCATAAATTCCTTTTGTAGCTGATAATGTACACTAATTCCTGCAGAAGGGAGCAGCTCAGCAAATCCTTGTCTGTGGACTTGCCCATAAACTACAAAGGAAGACATGGACACTCAGTGCAGGAACTGGGTAGATCTGATCAAAAAATGCTTTAGAAGATGTAAACTGTGTATATGTGTTTGTGTGTGTGTTTATTATGTGATCTACAAAGGGTCATATCAAAAGATGCCCTTGAAACTTAGCTCTTTAAAGTATTTCCTGGGATGGGTAACCGACTCATCACTCCAGTGTAAGAGAGAAGCTGTGGTAAGAATGTGAGTAAGACTAGTGCAGCCTTTTCCACTCTGACGCTCCTGAGGTCACAGAAATGATCACATCAGAAATAGGAAGTGTGGAACTGGTTGATGTAACTTAGGAGGAATGGATTTCCTTCTGCCTTGTAACTTCTTAGGACTTCTGATGGAGAAGATTAAACCCTAAGTGCTTTTAAAGTTCATGTACAAAAGATAGCATTCTAGTCAGTGCACCCAGTAATGTTTGTAGTGCTTTAAAAAGCCAAGAAAGGATTGTGTATAAGCATGTACACTCAGATATTTTGAGAAAATATTATGCAGTCCTTTGAGAGAAAGGAGATGTTTTATCACAAAATACTGTTTTTCTCAATTTCTCCATTTTTTTTCTCCTGTAGATAGCCCCTGCCCCTCCCTTTGCCTTCACTGAAATGGTGAAGCTGAGCTGGATTTGAACCTCTAACAGTTCAGGCTGCTGTCCTGCTTAATCAGAGCAACAGTGTTAATATGCACAAGAGTCTTAGAACTGGACAATAGGAACTAGCCTAAGACTGTGATCCTAATTCTTTCTACATAAGAAGAATATAAAGCTCTACCATTTAGAGGTTTCATTATGTTAAAGCTGATGTTTGCTTGGAGACATTTGCAGTAACTGATGTTGAGATTGTTTCTTACTATGAACACTTCAGTAAGGAATACTGGGATTTTTAGCAGGAACCTGTGCTTTCGTTGCAGCTTTTGACTTTTTTAATTGGTCCATGAGATGTCTTACCTTTTAAATAAAATCTTTAAAGATCCATGTAATTACATGTGAATATGCAGACTGAAGGCTTGTATGTTTTTAAAGCAACTGTTGATTAGACTTGTCAATTTATTAAATGAGAATGCAACTCTGTTTTCATTTATCATCTTTAGCAAGCATTGATTGTTGGTTGATTCTGGAGAATTTTAAAGATTTGTTACATTTTGTTGCAAAATAAACTCTAATAAGTCCTATTGGGTAAGAATTCTAGGAGGGCTTTGGCTAGAGATTTGGGTTCTTGCAAACATGGATTGCTAGGCAAAACAGTCTGGCTAACATGCGAAATCCAATATCAGAATGTGTTATGCATCTGCAAATGTTGGCACATAGTACAAAATCAGTCTACTGTTCCATACATTGCACTGACTTCCTTTACAGAGTATCCAAGGTTCTTACTGTAAATAACTGTGTTGGAGTTATTTCAGATATTTTTACTTACCTAGAAAATCTTAAATATAAATTTGGGACTAAGGACATTAATAAGGTTGCAAACTGATTTAGATTACTAGTAAATTGGACACATGGATGTAATGCTTCATGGCAGAATGAGTGCAGCGAAATATGAAATTGGGCAACAATTAGGGGGACTCAATCTGAGGCTGATAGGATTTGAACTTCAAGTCAATCCTTTTGGGTGTAACTAAAGGTCTGGTGAAAAACTTTGAGTAGTTGAACAAGGGAATTGGAAACTAGGAGGTATCAGCTATAACTCTTACTGGAGCAGTACATCTGCTGTTGACAGTCTAGAGAGGATGGTGAAAAATCAACTTCCAGAGAATAGCCTTGAAAATGAATGGGGGAGAGCTGTCTTAGTAAAGAAGACATAAGGTGCTTACTTTGTTTAGCTTAGCTAAGGAAATGTTTAGGCTTCTTCATTAGTCAATATGCCCCTACTTGGCGAAGAGGTATTTGATAAAAGCTCTTTTTGGCTGACACAGGTGTACTACAGTTTTGTGTTTGGAAGCTAAATTAAGCAAGGTCAGACTTCAAATAAGGGGTGTGTTCTTACTGGACTAATTAATCATTGGAATGCATTACTAAACATAAATAGCTGCTTATCATGGGTATGTTTAAGTGGGCATTCCTCCTCCATTTCCTAAAAGGGAAATGTGTTCAAGTAGGGTTAAGTTTGCGGAAACCCTGTGCTACCATGTTATGCCACAGTTAAAAGGATTTTAATGCAGTTATTTTTGTTGGCATGATAAACTCTCTAGCTGTTTATAATTATGTGTTCATGGTGTGAGGTCACTTAGTTTGATGTGCAAAAGTGGGTAGCCTTCATAGTTTTTACCAAACTCAGGGGAAGCTGTTTCAGACCCAAGTAGCTCTATATGATATGAAGTATTTGGAAGAAAAGCAGACCTTGATTATTCCAAAACTGGTGGTTATTGTCCACTAACCTCTTTGCACCTCTATTTTCAGTTTGTAAGATGGGACAGAACTGTTTATTGAGAGGATGCTGTGGGGATAGGGTCATTACTAATAAGAAAGCACTTGTATTGGGTCCAGGATGATATAT
Source organism: Origma solitaria (assembly GCA_013397895.1). Classification (NCBI taxonomy): domain Eukaryota; kingdom Metazoa; phylum Chordata; class Aves; order Passeriformes; family Acanthizidae; genus Origma; species Origma solitaria. Next base: position 1,160,183 of record VZRL01002888.1, on the reverse strand, counting down.
AGATGCTCATTGGAAAGTAACAATTGCCATTCTCAGTGTAAAATTTTTAAAAAGTTATAGTAAATGAAACCTTAATCCATGTCTTGAGATGAGAAAAAATATTAAATGTATTAATTGAATGGTACTGTCTTAGCCACTGAATGAAGCTAGTGAAAGTGGTTTGTGATTGTAATTTTTTGCTTGACTTAACTTTTTGTTGTGGGTTTTTGTGGGTGGGGTTGTTTGGTTTTTTTTTTTGTTTTTTCCCCTGTTTTTTTTGTAAAGTACAAAGGAAAATAAAGCTGTTTTTGTTATTTATGGACATTAGTAAAGCGTAAGTTGTTTCTCAAAAATGGCGATGAAGTATGGTCATCTTGTTTGATCTTCCATGTAACTTAGCAGTAAGCCCAGATTCATTCCAGGCATTTTAAGTGATGCCAGAGCAAGAGGCAGCACAAGGTTTTGGTCACTTATGGTCAGTTGACAGGTGACCTGGCAGCCATACTGATGACTGAACAGTCCCTGAAGCTTTTGCCTCCATAGGGCACTACACAGCAGTGTCCCTTTTTCCCTTTTCCTGCACAGAGCTATAACCAAGACATACTTTTTTTCCTCCCAGGTTTGGTTGGAACTAGCTGGTCAGATCTAAAGCAATTGCTGGAAACTGGGAAGGGCAGCTTGATTATCATCAAATAAAATCCCCTTTCTTTTTGAAATCCAGTGAATATGTAAATCTATATGAAAAATTTACATTACCTTTATCTGCTGATGGAGCATCTTGTAGTTGAGATCATTTGGATCTGAATGTCTTCTCTTACAATGCGCGTTGATGTTGTCTACCAGATTACATACTTAAGCAACAGTAATAAGTCCTGTATGTTTCCTGTCTAGCTTCCTGACTTTCTGAACCTTCTGAAAAACAAAGTAAAATACACTTTGGATTTTCTTTCTTCTCTTCTTCCATATTCACAGGAAACTATATAATATTAGTAGGTGAAAGTAATTCTGTGTTTGTGCTAGTTGAGAGATGTCTCCTTTTCAGTAAAGAGCTAAAACTAAAACCCAATGTGACTAGAATTGGTTTTGAGATTTAAATTTGTTATTCATAGATTCTGATTTTGTAGGCATCAATACTTGAGAAAATGTGTGAAGCTGGCTGGACATCTCCATGAAAAAGTACTCCAGCAGTGGCATTTGCAAAACCAAACTGCTTTAAGCATTCTTAAAAATGTCAAATTGAGACTGAAGATGAAATTTGCTTTGTAAAACACGAAGGCTAATCAAATAACAGCATTTCCCATCCTTTATGCTTTTGTCTGGATTATGTTCTTAGATCACTGAAGTGAACCTTTGTTATTTATGATCAAGATATTGGTTATTATTATCAAAAAATGTAAAATAGTATGGTCTGTTCTTTTTTTTATTTGTTCTTCCTGAAAATATGAAATAACTTAGGATGAGAGACTTTAATGTCTCACATGTGATTTTAGAGCAAATGAAAGGCAAACCTTATGTAATTATTCTCCAATGATTTTATTTTCTGTGCTAAATAAGTTAGTCAAGAAGCCCCCAAGTTCCACATGTAGTATTTTTCCTCCTTTAGAATCCACATGCTCCATTTAAAAACTAAAAATGCACTTGATAGTTATAATATGACAACAGATCTGTCACAGTCAATTTTTTTTCACAGTCTGATCTCATAATTTTTAGTTTCAGTGCTTCACAATCATTTATTTATTGGGCTCCTTAAACTTATACCAAACATTGTCATTTACTTTAAAAAGTCAAGTGTTTATTTAAATGTATATTTGCTGTTAGGTTGGGTATGTTTTTTCTTCTCAAAATCAGTTCATACGCAGAAATTACTTGACATCTGCAGTGCCTTTTCTGCTGGCTTTGGTTAAGTGTTTACTTGTATTGTCTCATCTTTCTGCAGCGAAATGTCTCAAAACTGGAGTGCTTCTGTTGGCACAGAGGGAATGTTCAAGCTATTAGGTTTTTTTTTGTTTATTAACAAGTATTCCCATTTGGCCACATTCTTGCTTCTTTTTATTCTGTTTCCACATAGATGGTTACTTGTCACCTCCTCTCCACTTCTGCTATTGCTGTTCTGATATCTGGAAATATTAGTTTATGTAGTGTTAAACAAATCCCAAAATAAAAGATTCCTGAAGAAAAGTTGCTTAAATGCCAGTTCCCTTTGAACTGGAAATAAATATGTAAAGAGTTTGGTAAAAATGGATAGTTTGTTGTTACATTGTGTAGCAACATTGTATGTTGACTATTCCAAAATTATGGGGATACATTAGGCTTTCAGGTTGCGTTGTCTATATCTGGACTGTAAGCTGCTAAAATGCAAACTTGATTTTTATTCTTTGCTGTTAAAAAGTGTGTTTAATACCAGTGTTACAGAAACAGTAATTGAATTATCTTTGCAGATTGTTTAAATCTAGAATAAGAGAAACTTTACTTGCAAAACTTGGAACTCATTCCACTCTGAAGTTTCCTAAAAAGAGAAATGTCTTAAAAGTTATGCCACGTTGAAACATGCGTTTCTTTAATGAAGAGTTAGCCTTATCAGAAGAAAACATTTTGGAACTGAGTTACCAGAATTTAACTAGCCGTATTTAGGCCAGATGGAGTTCAAACCATTTCTAGTGGTGAGAATTCAGTGGAAAGTTTGGGTCCTTTTCTGTTAAGCTTCTGATATTTATGTATAGTGTTAAGTTATTCAAGTTTTAAGCGTATTTTGGGTTTATGTATGTATGTGAACTTGCATACCCTTTCCAACTGCTAATAGAAGCATCTTCATATTTCTTCATAATCACACTGAACTCCTGGCTGTCTGCTTGCTCAAGGTTTACGTAATAATGTAGTTTTCCTTTCAGTCTGGGGCTGCTACTTGTTCCTCTCCTTCTCCCTTCATATGAGTAACTTTCATAATTTTTTCGTGAAGTTTGTGTATTTCTGTAGGTAGCAGCATGAAAGTTAAAACAATGTGACTGATTAGAAGATTCAGAGTAGAGCATTTGAACCTGCACAATTTTGTTAAGATATTTCACCAGCTTCTTGGAGAAACTGAGTAGTCCTCCAGTCAACAGGATGAAAAGATCCCAGTGTCTTACGCTAATCATACTGTGAACATTATCCACAGAAGCACAAATATTTAGAATAATGTAGATATTGCAGAATTTGCTGACTTTGTTCTTCAGTCTGAAACAAAGAATCTTTGAGTAGCCCTGCCTTTGTTTTGAGCCATAGAAAACAGTAGTTAATTTGTTTCCTAAGTCAGGAAGATTACTTTCAAAACTAACTTTCTTCTAATAAAAACCAATTTTTGCACTCTTCAAGATGTTTCACTTCCCCTGCACCAAAATTCCGCTTGGTGTTCATGTCCTCATTAAATGGTGAACTGAACAGCATTAGAAAATGGCACTTGTGCTACCTGTATCAGACTTTTTGATTTCAAACATACTCTTTTTTGGTATAGAGGATCACCTACCCTTGTTCAGTGTGCTTGATCCGTTTAACTAACAAATAGTTTGTAAATGAGTGTGGTGAGGCACTGGAGCAAGTCGCCCAGAGAAGTTGCAATAATGCACCGTCCCTGGAAGTGTTCAAGACCAGGTTGGATGAGCAGCCTTCTCTAGTAGGTTCCCTGCCCAGGGCAAAGGAGTTGGAACTAGATGATCTTTAAGGTCCATTCCAACCCAAACCCATTCTATGACGTTAAGATTTCCTACCATGTTATACCTTGCAGTACTTTTATGCCCAGTAATGAGTCTATAGCTTTGGGTTTTTTAATTAAGTATAGTGTTAGCCTTTGTTTTTTTACAAATACCTGCTTAAAAAGTAAATATGAGAATTTCGCATTTATGTGAACAATGCAATTTGTAAAGTGTGATTTGGCATGAATTTTAATTTTTGTTGTTGTTTACTTGGGAAACCAAGATGTTTAAAAGGGACTTACAGACCAGCATTCTTTCTTTGCCTGTGCTAAAACTTCATAAACTCAGTTTTTATTGGCAGGTTGTTTATCTTTCAATTATTCTTTCACTCCACAGTATTGAGCAAAAACCAGTTTTGATAAAAGGGAGTTAATTCAGCTGCTAAGTGTTGTTAGAGTGGCAAAGTTAGATGGCTTTGTCTTCTTGTGTGGTTGTTAAAAATTATCCTCAGAAGGCACCACTTTGTTTTAGTTTAAAATGGCTGGTTAAAATGTAATTATGACTGTCTTCAGTACTGCTGCCGTTTGTGTTTTTTTTAAATGTGTCTGGAGAATATATGTTTATGCAGTTTATGGCCCAACACTGTTCCTTTTGAACCATCTATGCCATAAAATGTTTAATACTGCTGAGGAAAAGGAGTGAGAAATGGTAGAGCAATGTTTCCTGTTTTCATGTGGTGGTGAAGTATAGCAAGGGAGGTAGTTTAAAGTTATGTGATACTTCAGTTCAGTTTGCTTTTTCTTTTAAAGTATTCCCTTCATTGCTTTTTCCATTTTACAGTGCAAGTGACTTTGCCAAAAGCTATCATTCTGCACAATTGCACATACAAAATTATGTAGAAGGAATGCACCAGGATTAACATATAGGAGAGGGACTTGAGAGGAATGAGATTTTATTACCAGATTTATTTTTGATCTGCTATACGATTATGCACAATATTTGCTGTAAAATAGGACAGGCACTTTCTCCAATATCTGCCTTGACTTGAATTTCTGAAAGACATCTTCCAAAATAAATAAACAGCTTCTTGTGTCTTCTAACCCTCATTGTTGTTACACTTCTCTGGGTTACCTTCAGTTGATTTATGTAGTCTTGAAAGTGTGGTGCCCAAAAGCAGACAATATTCCAGATGAATCTCTAGCACAGTTTAGGTATGGAGAAGGATTTCTTCTCATGCCTTGCAGGACATCCTCATGTTTATGCATCATAACACAGTTTGCTTTCTCTGCAACAGCCTGATGCTCTTTACTTACCAATTATTAAAATCTTGAGTCTGCATCTGCTGACTTTGTTGCTTAGCTAGTTGCTCCTTCTAATGTTATTTTTCCTGACTTGTCAAGGTGATTTTGAATTCTAATCCTGTGGTTTACTTGCAGACTCCTCCCTGCTTACCTGTTTTTGCAAGAAAAATGATCATTCTTTCTATTACAGATTCTTTGTGTCACTGTTGGGTAGAATAAGACTTCATGCAGACAATACCTTTTTATTCAATGAGAGACCTTTAAACACTGATAACTGCTATGTGTCATTTTATAATAAACTTTGCATAGATTAATCTAGGTTATAGTTTTCTAGTTTTAGTAACATACCTATATGTGATGTTCTACTGCTAATGTAAAAATACAGTATTTGGTGGGGATTTTTTTGTTTGTTTGGGTTGGTTTTGTTTTGTTTTTTCTCCTGCCCTATCACATCGTTATTCTGTATGTGTTGTAGAAAGCAACAGTGATTGTACTGATGGGCTTTTATGCCTTATGTTGGGAATTTAGAGTTTGACAAGATGTACTGTTTTGACTGGATGAAAAACTGCCTGACCCTTTAGGCCAATAATCTATTTGTGACTGCGGAGAAGTATTTATATTTTGAATATTCAGTTATTTTTTAATTTTTTCTTGTGCTTCTTCCTTGTCCCCTGCTTTTCTTTAAGTTCTCTAGTAATAATTTTTCATTTGCATAACGTCTAGCTGAAAGTGATTCTAGTCTGTAGATAGGATAGCAATGCAAAGAATAGTTGACCAGATTGCAAGTTGTTAGAAAAATCTTGTTGGATCTTGAGCTTCTTGTTCAATCTTGAGCTCCTGTATGAACTCAGTATAAATAAATTAGTGATTTGAGTTCCAGATTCTCTAGTAATTGTTTGCTTTTTGGTTACTCAGCCCCAGAATGTCTAGGAATAAGGAGGACCAGCTCTGCAATTGTTACTGTTAAGTAATATTGTACCAGCCCCCATGAGGCATAAAGGGATGGAGATAAAAGAAAATTAAAATTGGGCAATGCATATGTCTCTTATAATACAAATATGCCCAGAGATCAGAAGTAAAATTTTACTTTCTTAGAAAGTGGTGGTAGTAGAAATGATCGTACCACTTCCCTCTTTGTGCCTACAGGACTACCTTGTGAGAATGTTGCAGTCATGTGAAGCTAGGTGTGCTGCTGGGGCTGCTTTTTCATCAGGTGTGCTCTGGAAGCTTCATGATGCAGTCTGCTTGCTGCTGTTAGCTGCAGAACCTGCCTTGTGCAGTCTGCAGTTTGCTCTCTATCCACATGTAATAACAGACAACCAGACTATTGCAGCTAGATTGTTGATGATCCTGTGCTGCTTTGGAAATAGAAGTATCTAGGTTTAGAGGACAAGCTTTTCAGTCTGCACTTTTTCTTCTACTGTTGAGGCACTTGTGCGTTAGAAAGTTCTTTGTTTTGCTCTGGTTTCCCTTGGAATTGGAATCTATGATCTGTAACACAAGGTCTCCTGAGAAACTTCATTCTGACTTCTCTACAAGAAGACTTCATCTTCTTTATTGAGAACAATATCTATCATTGTTCTCTGAAGTTTCAGCTGTATGTGTTGATTTTTTCACCCCGATTTGCTATTTAAAGAAAACTCATCATTTTAATAGCAAGCATTTTAATTCATTTGGCAGGAATTCAGTATAAAACTGAGCAAGAGCCATTTCAAATACAGATTCCATTGAGAGTCTACATGATCTCAGCAACTTCATCAAACTGTCATGTTGCCTCCCTAAAATGCATAGCTATATCTCATTTGAGAATATAGCATTTCTGCTGTAATATAGTAGGTAAACAAAATGAGATTTCGAGGTTTTTATTGAATAGGACTGAACACTTTTCTGCAATGTTTTGATTAGACAGGAATGAATGAGCTGCTGGTTTTTCTTGGTGAGACTACATCTGAATTTTAGTAAGACTTTCGTGCTCAGTAGTCCTAACATTTGATACTCCAATTCAGATAAGCTGCATTGCCCACCCCACCATAAAAATAACTTTATCTCTAGATTCCAGCATTTTCCATAGTATACTTTTGTATTTATCAGATCTCATACTTTTGACCTAGGCAAAGAGTGCTTTTCAACAATATCCTGAGGTCTTCACTGGATTCTTGGCAGCCCATGGTATTACATTTTTCATTATGTCCTGGTTAGCAAGATCAGTTCTAATACATGGACTAAACACTATTTTTTTCATGCAACTGAAACCCTTAGTTCTTGAGAGAAAAATTGCTTTAGAAGTGTTTACTGCTTAGATGCTTTTTGTAACTTTGTGAAGATCTCCCCTAGGGAAAAAGGGGGCTTACTTAAGGCTGCAGGCACATGCTGGTGCTCTGGGTACTTTACTTCTCAAGAACATTAATTTAAGCAAAATGGCTTCATTGGCAGTCTTTGAAACACCAAATTGAAGTTATTTTCCTGTAAAGCTTCTGAACAATATTAGTGAGCTACAATTGGGTAATTGGAAGTTCAGTGCAGGGTGATGTGTCTTTCTTTATCAGTCTTAAATTTCTCCATCGTCTAAGGTTGACGTGTGTTGGGCTTGTGCAACTTCCTCTGGTTGAATGGAAGAGCTCCATGCCACAGCTCTTTCTGGCATTGTAATGGAACAGTCATACCTGGGCAGTGAAAACAAAGTTTCTGAGGAGACCTTGGGTACAGAATGTATGCACAGAACTAGAGTATTGCATATTAGAGCAGATAGGTTTTATTCTGCTTCTGTGATGTCCCTAAAATGGAGCTGCTAGAAGCAAAGAGAGGCTGCTGAAACACTTTGTGACGCCTGCTCCTGCTTGTCATATTTTTAAGGAGCAGGTTGACAACAGTAAGGAGAGAGTTACTGTAGAGATACTGTTTGGGGTTGGCAGAGACACTGCTGTGTCTCCTTTCTCAGTTGGCTTAAGGGAATCACAGAAGAGCCACCGCTAGCAATGTGGAAATCGACTGACCTGCAGTTGCCGTTCTGAAGTTGTCCCTAGGAAAGAAGACCAGATACAGGCTGCAAGCAGAATAAATTATCTGTGCAAATCACAAGTGACACATGGGTAGTGGGTTAATCGAGCCTGCTTACAGAAAGTGTGAGTAGTCCAAAATCAAGAGGTGGTGAACCAATGGCAGACATTAAAACAGCAACAAGGGGATAATGCATGCTTTTTTCTTTCCTACCTGCCGTGTAATTCATTTCACTATCATATTTGCAACTGGTTTGTGCTTGCTTATGAGCCTGAGCAAGGATATAAACCAGCTGAAAAAGCAGACCAGGGGAAAAAATGTAGTGGGCAATTGTGCAGCTGAACAGGCACTAATGTAGGCAGAAAGGAGGGGCAGGAGTGTGTGGTTTCTGGCAGCAGCAGCACAGATTTTGAATGTAAAACTGCATCTTCAGTAAAAAACATAGCATGAGTAAAAATGCTGGCGAAATTATTAGTCAGAATAAGCAAAGAAGAATTTTGAAACATTCTTTAAACTTTGAACAGTTTTAGGAAGACCTGGATAATGTACCATTATTACAATGCTTTGTACTTTGACTAAAGGTGAGCAAATGCCTGGTTGTATACAGCCTATCCTTACACTGCTCAGGGCTTTCATGGACTATTAGATCAGTGTCCTGGTTCTAATCTGCACATTCTGATTTTAAGATGCATCATAATATGCTGTATTTGGATTAGTAATATATCCATGCATAATGAATTATAGCTGAGGTCAGAAATTATGCTGAATAGCAGATTTTCAAACCACAGTGTTTCTTCCTGTGCTAAAATTCAGAATGACACGTATAACAATCCATAAAATAGCTGGTACAGTTCATAACATGCTTGCGTTCCTTCATTATTGATAGTTTCATATCCATCTGTCAGTATGCTATGGCTAAACTATTATCCAAGTTTTTGCAGCTGCTGCTTTAAGAGCCTGTATAATGTAGTTATCTCCAGCTCCTGTTCTTTGTCTGCTAGTAAGAGGAAATTTTACAGAGAACTTACTAAATTGTCCAAGACAGTAAGTTCAAGTTCAGGTGAAAGTCTGTGAGCTTGATTTAACTTACTTGGCATGTGGTACTTTTTCTGTTCTTTTGTTTGAACCTACATTGGTTGCAGCACTTGTTTCAACTAATAGTGGTTTTGTTTCATCTCATTAGAAGTTCTGTACGTAGTTGTTGTAATCCTGTATCTTGTTGTTCTATTTTTAAGAACATTTTGTGCAAGTTATGGGTGTTGGTTTGATCTGAAGATACACCTTGTAGTGAGGTCTGATTTGAAATGAATGGGGCTATGGGTGGTAGTATGTGTGGGGCTTCTTATTTTGACACCCTCTATTAAAATGTGGACGAAGATGAATTTGTTTGCACCAAAGATAGCTATTGATGTAGAAAGTAGTATGTATGTAGATTGACAAAGTACTTTGTGCTTGATACTGGAGAATAAATAACAGTTACTGGAGAATAACAGTTCAGATTAATGCTAAAGCAAAATAGTTTCATACTAGTTACTTGGAGACAAAAGTTTCCAGAAGTATTTGTGTGGTCCTCTGTGTGTGCATATGCTTTTTTAAAATTCCAGTGCTGTCAAATTCCAAAGACCACAATTTGTAAATCATGACAGATACGCGCTTTTCACATTTTTGGTGCCAGGTAAAATCTGTTAGGATAAATATGACATTTCTTAAATTATAAAGTAATACTTGAGTATATTTTAAAGATTTTTGTTTTGTCTCCTAGAATAACGTAATTTTTGCTGATAGGATATAATGAAATATTTGTCATCTTTTAAAAACCAGTGGTAGGGAAAAAATTTCAATGTGCATACCTGACTGTCCCACTGGCATTCGGTCCAGTCATTCACCTCTGACTGGATCTCTAACCGGTCAAAGATGGTGGCTGTTGAAATACAACCCAGGTTGTGTTTCCATTAATTCTCAAAGCCTTAAACTTGTTATTTTCCTGCCAAGAGCCTATTATTACCAGACATTAAGTGGTAGTAGCCTGGTCTGTTACTAGTCTTGTATTTCAGTGGCCTTCAGGTCTTGTTTGTTTGGGGTTTTTTTCCCCTGTATTTGGACTGTTTGTCAATGGCGTTGGTTTGAAAGAATATGTCTTCTTTTTGGTTACTTTAATGCTTCTTTTTATTTTGAGTTCTGTTTGCCCTAAAACACTGCTATTTTGCAGTTGTCTTTGCAGTCATTCCTTCTGAAAGAATAATCGACTAGGAATAGTAATTGTGTTTTTCCTCTCAAGGCTGAACAATCTTTGCAGTCACTGCAGTTGAGTCTTTGGAAGGTAGAGCAAGGTCTGCAAACTGGTGATTATGTCATGAATTATTGGTACAATGACTTAGCTACTCCTTTTTTTCATAGAGCCCTTCAAATCTGAGGAGATACTTAACAGGGGAGATTTCTGAATAACCAAGAAATGAGAGCTTGTATAGCAATTAAACAACTTAATTTGCTGTTACTGGAGTTCAGTAAACTACTGGAACTCTGTACATTTCATCGACTTGTTTGGAATCAACAAGGCAGCCTGAGTGGTAGATGCTGCTTAAAAATGTAAACCTAGCCCTGGTACGTTTGTAGAGCCGTCCGGAGTTTGGAGCAGAAAACCGAAGAATTTGTAGCCAGGCCCAAGAATTTGATTCTACTACATCTAACTTTATTCTTTATGTAAATTTGGGGTTTTGTAACTGTGATATTCCTCAAATACTGAGCATGTCCAAAGAAATGCTGGTAACTAAGAATGATCAATCACTTTACCCCAGTTTATCTAAAGGATAAACAACATTGACTCTCTTGGCCTAGCAAACTGCCTTCTTTCTAGTACCTGAATAACTGATATTTAATATTCTGTTGTTTAAGGAATGATATAAGCAATTGGCTTTTTTTTGAGGCAAAACGTAGTTTAGATTTGGTCCATAAATTTTGCTAAATGTGAAGAGGAACTCAAGGAAAATGAAATTTCTGTGGTACTAGACCGTGATGCCTGGTATGATGCTGTGGTATCAGTGATAAAAGTCATATAGGTTGTACTCCTGAAATGTAAAAAATACACACAAACTCAATTACTGCCATGTGCTTCTGTCAGAAACTATAGATGGAATTATAGTGTTAAAATCTTTTTTATCAATGCTAGAGTTTTTTCAGTAATCCATGTACTAACACAGTCTATGACCTCAGAGTATTTCTATTACCTCAGCTGTTTTCTCAGCTTCACTAAATCTACTTCCTGGTTCAGAGTTGTAACTGATGAGGTAAAGCAAAGAAAGACTGATAGGAAGTGGTGTGGAAGTTTGGGGGTTTTTTTTATTAGCTTAATTGATGCAGTAAGGAAAAGGGAGAACTGCTCTCTGGAAATCTGAAGAGGAGCTTGGGGAGACCTCCCTGTCAGTTGGTCTAGTAAAGGAGAGTATTTCTGCCTGTAAACATTCCTTCATCTAGTTTAGACTCTGTGGAGTTACTGATGTGCAGAGACATTAAGCTTTCCTACTTATGCTGTGTCATTTAATCTGAAAATTTCATTTATATTTAAATTGCAGGTTTGTAAAACACTGTAAGACACCAAATGCTTGTGGTCATTTGTATCCCTTTGAATGTGAGTGTTCTTGTAAAGTACACACTACTGATATACCTAATCATTTGACATTAATGAATTCCTTTTCGGATCCACTCTCCTAGTGTAGGCATGCGGAAGTTTTATCAGAAGAATAAAGGCAGCAGAATTTTTTTGTTATATACAAATACTTGTAGAGTCATTTTATAGAGCAAGCAGCTTATAGTTTTTGATGGTACTGAAATGGAAGCAGAAACCTGACGCTCCTCCCCTATCTTGCAGCAAATTTAAAAGCTATTGGAAGTGAAAACTGACACTGAGACCTCTCTTGAGTTTTTGCTGTCATCACCATGGAGCTTCATCTATTGTATGTAGCAGCTGAGAACATCTGTCTTACTCCTAAAGGTTTTCTTTTTCCTTTGCTTCAGTATGTACTTCACAGATATCTCCTGTTTTGCAGGTGAATGTCTTTTATTGTTTCCTCTTAGCCCCTCTAATTTCCGGTTTAAAGACATCTTTAAATCTACCATCTTGTTATACAAGTCTCAGTATTAAATCTAATTTCACCATCAAGAGTGATTTTTTTCTTGGAAATGCTGAAGAAAGTGGAAGCCTAAATTAAAGTTAAATCCCTTTGTGTGATTGTCTTCTGTTTTCCACTCCCTTCTTTGCATTCTTCATTTTATCTGTTAGAGGCTGAAGAGGTGTTACCCACGTGCTTTACAACAGCCATTGGGTTACAGTGCCTATTTAGTCATGGTTGAACTTCTTGGATTTTTTTGTTTTCTGAAATAAGCACAACCATGTTGTCCTGGCTGGTTTGAATGAGAATGTGTTTGGCTGAAAAATTCAGGCTGTACTCATAAGACTTAGACTCTATCGACATCAGTCGCTTTTCAGAAGATGTTTATGGCCTTTTGATAGGCCATAGGAAAACATATATTGATAGGAAAACATATATTCTAGTAGCTAGACATTGAACTTGAAGTTGTTTGGATTATCTTCTTAGCTGTGTTGCCTGGTATCTCCCCTGGCTCAAGTCTGACATACAAAGGAGAAATAACTATTCATGAAAAGGCCTATGGGTGAAGAATTCTTTGTGGCAAATCTTGGCTGCTCAGTGACTGAAATAAGTACAATATTCCTACTATAATGTCCAACATACTGGCCTATAGTGATTTTGAGTGGTTTATTTCACACAAAGGTATTCAGTGTGTATTTTTGCACAGAGCCTGATTAAATTTGCTTTTGACTGTGACTACCGTTTGACTATTGCTTATGGAAAACTGGTACTATTTCTGCATGCAAATAAATTATGTTAATATAGATTCTTGGAATAATTGTCTAATCAGTGCTTGCTGAAGAATAATAAATATAGTTTGGGTAGTGGAGAAGCTTATTTTTGTATGTTGTAAGTTAAATTCCTCCCCATGTTAAGATTTTATGTAGTTGATTTAGCTGAAGAACTTCAGTATTCACTTTGAGATTGAATACAACAAAGTCTTAATTACGCACTTGAATTAGGCAGAGTCCTTTGTTAGCTGAAACATGCTCTGGTATTATTCAGTGGTGATTTTTTCATTATACAGATCTTTGATGCTCCCACTGACAGAGAATTGGGGATTGGCTATACTGGAATTTTTTCTGCCAATTGGTGAAGGTGAAGCCTTTGTCACAGAGCAACATCCACAAGGTGGTGCCTTTTCATCACCCAAAAGGGAGAGGAACTTCCCTTTACGAAGTTCTGTTGGCTTTCAGCCTGTTGCTTGGCAGAAATGGGAAGTTCAGATACTGAGGAGACTATATCCTTTTCTCCCTGAATATAGAGTGAGCCCTATCATTCTCTGTTCTTTCCAGCCTTTGTGGTTGCAAACTGACAGTGATGCTCTGAAGTTCAGAACTAGAAGAGAAAGGTAATGGGCTGGAAATCAAAACTGAGCCATATTAGTTGAATTATGAAAAGGTTTGCTCTGTAACACTGAAGTTGTATATAGACCAGGGAGGATACATGCTGCCAGACTAAAATCACACCTAGAATTGCAGCAGTTTTTCCATCAGGCTCAGCTCACCTTGTAACTATGCAGGAGCCTGCAAATGGAAGAATGCTCAGTGCTTTAGTCAAGTGCTCTGCAGTTTGAGCAGTGGGCAAAGGGGAACTGGCATAGCCTTGGCCATTCTCTTGTAGTTGCATCATAGATTGTCTTTGTAAGGTGAATCCAGTTGAAGATGAGGCAGCTGGAATATGTTCTCAAATATTGCCCTCTATTGCAGAATAAGACTTGAGAACAGAAGTATTATAAAGAAAGAGTTTTTCATATGACCTATATGTAATTCCCAGCTGTGAACCCTCTGGCAATGAGCATGAAATCCAAAACACAGCTGATAGGGGAAAGGGCTGTTGTCAGCTCAGACTGAACACTTGAGTATTCATAGCATGGGGCTTTGACAAACAGACATTGGAGTACGCAGAATAATTTGGTTTTGAGATCTGTGCAGGGTCCTCCCCCTAGCTGTGTGTGCTTCCAGTTACGGGGGTAATCAGGGCTGAAGGAGAACCAGGTGTGCACCGTATTGTGCTACTTTCCCTCCAGAACAGCAAGCCTTCAACACCCTCCCCCAACCACTCCCTTTGTACCTCTCTGCCAAATTTCCTGCTGTAAATTGGTCTTATGTTTGCCTTTATGTACCTTGTGACCCCTTCAGAATATTTGTGGTATTTATACCCTGAATTGTGTGCATGACACAATGTTTAGTTTGGAAGCAAAGTTTAATCACACATGCTGATTTTCATGTTTGTTTTGGAACCAATAAGTAGGAGGCAACTTTTTACATTTTATTAGTGTGGATTAATTTTCCCTGTTATTTGATAACCATGTATACGTTTGAACTGAAAAAAATCGATATTTAAAGGAATGCTGGAATACAGATGGCATTTGAATGCAGCCTCTCATCCATTCTGGGGTTGGATTCCATTGGACACCTAAACTCGGGTGTTTGTGGTTCACTGTGGTGATAGTGATAGAGTGGCTATTTTGTTTTTAAAGGATTGTGTATCATTCCTCTCTATGTGCCAGTGAAGCTGGAGAGGGAGCTCTTCTGGAAAGAGCAACATTCACATTAGAGGAAAGTCTTTTTATATTTGTTTCTTCCATCTACTACAAATGAAGGGAGCTGTGTTTGCAGAGGGAGGTTGTAGCTCTGTAGCCCTAACCTTATTTTGTTTGCTTCCCACACGGCTGCATTTACAGCAGAATAAGCAAGTATAAGGAGGGGATTTGCTACTCCTCACAACCTGCCATCTACCCCTAACATCCCAGCAAAACCGCTCCCATGGTCTGCAGTTGATAATGCATGTGGGAGTAATTCTAGCCCCAAATCTTAACTTTGTTTGAATGTTGAGGAGCTTGGGGAGAAAAAGTAGTGAGTTTCCATGAGCCCTCTTTTAATAGAATGTGGTGAAAAAGGATGTAACAGAAAGCTGTGAGGAGTCGACCAGCAAACTTCTATGCAACATTGCATGGACACCTGTCTTGAGTATTTTGACTGCTGAAGCAAAGTAATTTTGATGCAAAGTTCTGTGCATCATGAAATAGCAGATATTATATGAGATAATTAAAGCTGTGTGTTGTGTGAATAACTCCAAGCTGTATTTTTTCCTATAATATTTTACTTGTGGTTTTCTTCTATAAGAAGCTTTCTTTCAGGAGAAGTGTTGGAATTCTGCCTTAATAAAGCAGTACACTTAAAAGATTTGGTAGTCCAGGGATTTTTGAAATACCATATGTTTCCTGTTTAAAGCCCCTGTGTAGCAAAATGCAGTGTTGTTTTCATGACAGTTATCTGGGAACTCTGGGCAAATGCTGTTTCTCTGGTGTTTGCTGTAAGTTTTTTTTCCTCCATATCTGATTTTCTTGATCTTGTGAAAGAAAACAGGAAGTTTCAAGAGCATAATCAAGATGAGAGGAAAACCAGGCTAATTCTTTATTGTGTTTTTTTTTCTTTGTTCTGTTTTTAATTTAATTGAAAATGTGAAGATCTGCTTTACACCATCATATTAATTTGAATTTCATGCCTCAAAGGTGACTGTCTAGTTTTCTGAGCATAGTGTGTATGTTAATCTGCATAGAGGACAATGCTTGAAGATATGATATCAACTTTGGCATAAAATTGATGAGTTATTTCTGTGTGGTGTTTTTGGCACTGTGTTCCATTTCATTTGAGTGCA
The DNA here is from genome assembly GCA_013397895.1 of Origma solitaria. Taxonomy (NCBI): domain Eukaryota; kingdom Metazoa; phylum Chordata; class Aves; order Passeriformes; family Acanthizidae; genus Origma; species Origma solitaria. Next base: position 1,144,430 of record VZRL01002888.1, on the reverse strand, counting down.
GACACAGCAGATGGCACTTGAGTCACTAATTCTATGATGTGGGAAAGAAAGCCAAACTCAGTTACACAGTTAGCTGTTTGTAGCAACAGGCACATTTTATTGAAAGAACAGCTTCAAAGATTTTCTGTCGGTTAAATAGTCCTAGGAAAAAAGGAAAATATGCACAAATTCTTTTTCAATAGAAACCATCTAAATACTTGAATTTGTTGAAGTTTTGTAAAGAAAACTGGGCAGGACATGATCAATCTGCATCATAAATATATAGTGCCAGGTTCCCTTCAAACATGTTGCCGATGTTTGGTTTCATAATCTGTTGTTTGCAGCATATTCTCTAACAGAAGTTATTTATTTTCTTCTAGTCTTGCTTACTCCATCAGAACATTTGTGATGTGACCTCTGATAGCAGGTGAAAGATAAAAATCTGCTAACAAAGTGGATGTGTAACAATATTGTCTTGTTATCAGAACAGTTTGAATACCACGTTCCTTACTGTGGCTAAGTTTGATAACTGAGGCTAAGAGTATGCTGGTAGTTCTGTTAATCAAAATGTAAACATTTGATTTAGGGTGTTCTGAAGTGGTTACCTTGTGCTATGTTCAGTGATGTACCCTTAGACAGTACTGTTTCGTCATCTGTTTATTCTCAATGTTTTCAGTACTGGCCTTAAGTAATGGACTGACAGTCCTCAGAATTGGAGCAGCAATATGGATTTCTCCAATAATATCCTGTCACTATGATTCAGCACTAAGGTTTATTGCTGAGTTAAGAACGTTTAGTCAGACTTAGTCCGTGATTCATTCTTTGATGATGATGCTGTTATAATACTTATTTTAATGAGGATGCTATCAGACTTGACCTGGAAATGAGCTTCTTTTATGTTGTCTTCCTGTGTTGTTTTATCACTCTGCCAATTTCAGGTTTTAGGGTTCATAAAACTGTTTGAAAGCAAAAAATGGATGTTTATTTGCTAGAGGACAGAGTTCTAACTTTATTTTTTATTTAATTTAACTGATGTTTTTAAAATATGTAGAGATCCCAGTGGTGCCTCCAAGGCTTCCAGAAGCTGCTCCATGCCATGTCTCTGTGAGCCCAGTGCCGAAGCCCTGCCCTGTGGTGGGGCACAGGACATGTGGTGTGCAGAAGCCCCTCTCCTTGGCGATGCTCTCGAGGGGACCCAAGTCCTTGTGATCATGGCTGCAGCCCAGGGATGGTGTGAGGCTGATAGCAGCCCCCTGGTGCCCCAGGCCTGGGGCTTCTTGGAGTCAGGTTGCTTGGGAATGCAGGCCAAGTGAGTAAAGCCTCTCTGGTAAGGAGGACAAAGGCTGAAATGTAGCTATGGGGAGACCTGGCACATTGATTTCATCACCCTCCCCCAAACCCGTGGTGGCAACTGCCATATGCTTACAATGGTGGAAGCAACCACAGGATGGCCGGAAACATATCCTGTGTCCCATGCCACCACATGGGACACTATCCTGGGCCTTGAAAAGCAAGTCTTATGGCAACAAAGTATTTCAGAAAGAATTGAATCAGACAATGGATCCCGAAATCACTTCATAGACACTTGGCCAAAGAACATGGCATTGAGTGGGCATTAACACATTCCCCATCATGCACCAGCCTCTGAAAGGCGGCACGATGTGATGGACTGTTAAAGACTGCACTAAGAGCAGTGGGTGGTGGGGCCATCAAACATTGGGATGCACATTTAGCCAAGGCCCCCTGGATAGTCAACACCAGAGGACCTGCCAGTCAGGCTGGCCCTGCCCAATCAAAATTTTTGTGTACTGTAGAAGTGGATAGAGCTCCTGTAATGCACATTAAAAACATGGTGGGGAAAGCAGTCTGGGTTATTCCCGTCTCTGTGGGATTGCTCTTGCTCAAGGACCTGAGTGCATTTGGTGTAGATATTTATCTGTGCTTTACCAATGTTTATGTGATTTGTCACTGCATTTGGAAAAAAAAAAAGCTGTGTGTTAAGTAGACATTACCTTGCACTGAGTTTGAACAGTGGGACTTTGCAAGGAGCTTACATCTTGGTTTGTTTTGCTCTGAGTATCTGCCAGTGGGTTTCATCTCTCAGTACTGCTCTTTCTGACAAGTTTTATGGATGTGTACTGGACAGAAACATAAAAATTAATAGAAAAGTGAAGGGTATTTTATTGGAGGGTGTAAATTATTATAGCTGTCTACTAGCATGGTGTCTTCATCTTATCATTAGAACAAGTCCTCTGATGATGTAGCTGCATCTGTCCCTATTTCAGGATGCTCCATTAAGGTTTGAGAATAATTAAATCCTTTTAGCAGCTAGTCATGTTTTTTCTTCCAAGAAGCCAGCTTTTTCCTCTTTGATTGAGTCTTCCCAGCAGGAGATGCCTTTTTGCTTTGCCAGTTGGAGAAAGCCCACATCCACTTACAAAGACTATACTGGAACTCAGAGGCATTTCATTTTAATTCCAGGCAACCATCCCTTTGCTGCTGCCTTTGGAACAGCTCAGCTGTGGAAGAAGTGAGCTAATGTGAAGTACTTAGTGAAGCCCTGGGGTTTACAGTTGGAGTAATTACGAAGAGGAATTGCACACCCTGTACTTGATTTTTGTTTTAATTAGTCTTCCTTTGATCTAGTAACTCAATTTAAATTTTAAGATTTGAATCAACAACCTGCCATAGTATATTGCTTAATTCCTCTCATTCTCAGCCTGTAGACAGTAGTAGAATATTGTTTATGCTTTCTGTTTTTTATTTTGTTGGGGAAGGTTTTGGCTGTCTCTCCTACATTCTACTGGGAGTCTTTCCATCTCTTCCATCCACTCTTTTCCTCCCTCTCCCCTCTTCTTTCTCAATCACTTTCTTTATCCTCAAATGTCTTCACTAACTTCACATTCATTTTAGGATGGAGTTGAGAATTGTTGTGACTTTTAGAAATCTGCCTCAGGCATCCTCATAGATTACCTTCTTTGCTGTGAATTGGTCCCACTATTTCCATATGACTTCTTATTTTTTGGAAGAGCTGTCTTTGTCACTGTCACCACCTGCTTCATGCACTTTCTGCCTTGCTGGATGAACCAGCCCAGTTTTAGTTCTTATTTGAAAAATCTTTTTTTTTTTTTAACTTCTAGCTTGACATCTGAATTCCTCTTTCCTATGTGAATATGTTCTATGTCTCAGTTTATCATCATGTTGCTTTTGTGATAAAGCACAAGAGAATTGGCGCATACTTTTTCAACTTGTATCTGCAACTTGGATGTTGAAGCGTGCTAGAAGTCTACTGTGATTGTATTAATGATGAATATTCTTTGTCTTTCTAGCGGGTTTTGATTAGTATAGTGTATGGTTGTTGTGCAGGTCCTCTGATGGAAAGAAACTACAAGCTTTAGAAAGAGAATGGCAATTTAAGTCAGAGGCATCAGGCCAACCATCATTTCTTGAAGAACAGTCATGAAAACATTAATATTAACATAAAACAAATAAGACTTTAAGTTTTTGAAGTCTTATCCAAAAAAATTGCCTGCCAAAAGGCCTCTGGGCAAATATGGAAAATGGTATAGGAATCTGGTCTATCTGCTTTGGAAAAATAAAACTTTATATTGACATTACCAAGATTTGAACTTTGCTTCTAGAAGTTCGGTATTTTAGAATTTATCTAAGCTGTGTTACTATTAAGCTTTTGTTGTCTCTGAGTGGATATGTGCCCTTTGATATTTTATAGATAAGCAGAAAACTTTTGGGGCTTCTGATACAGTTCAGCGCACAAAAGGGTTAATACATACATGCCGTACTTGTGATTTCTGTTTGGCAACCAATCTTTTATTTTTGTTTTCTTCTAGTGAAGGAGACTGTGCTTCTGATTTTTCCATGATAATTTACCTGATCAATGATGCAGCTACCTAATTTTGCCTGCTTTGCGTTTCCAGTTTTGTTCCCGTCCTTGAGAATCCCCAATGCAGCTGCCCTGTGGCCACTGGAATTACTAGGAGGTAGATGGAAGGAGACCTCACTTAGCGCTTTGCGTTGTTGGTGAATTTTAGCTAGCTACTGTTTATTTTAGTAGCAGCATTACAAAAATACATTTTGTGGCTTTCTTTAGTTTGGTTATCTAGTTGCATCTGTTGCAATTGAAAATGAATTAATGAAATAGATAAGGGTTGTGTAGGATTTCTTCTCAAATGTAGTGGAATCTAGCTTTCATAATTCAGTATTTACTCTCTGATATTATATATCTTAGCTTTGATATTGACAATGAAAAGCCTGACCAGTTCAAGTCTTATGTGACTCCATGGTATAGCAGAATGTTATGTTGAGATATCAGGTAAATTTTACTCCTTTAAGTTATGAAACTGCAAGTCTTTATAGCCTTTAAGCAGGCAAACAGAACTTGAGGCACAAGTGGGGACAACCAAGTATTCAGTATTTTAAAAATATGAGTATGCACCTTAAATAGTATAACCTTTTTATGCTCCTTGTCTTTGATTCAGGTGGTGGGAACTTCTTTTGAGAGATTTTTTTTTTTCTTGTCATAGGACAGTTTCCAGTAAAACTGATGTTTCCTGGGATTTTGAAGAGCAGCAATGAAATAGGTGATAACTACCAAGAATACTGTCTTGGCTTTTTTTAGATTGCATACCCTATTGTATTTTTCACAAATGTTAGGCCTCATTGAATATTCCATTAAACTGTTGCGATGTAACATATGCATTTATTCCAACAGTTCTGATTACTCCTCACTGCTTAAATTGAGGTTTGTCATTTACATTGAAGCTATTCTTATGATAGTGGCTCTGTGGTAATTTTGCCTGGCCCAGTTTTTGCCAGTGAACAGGGTGGGGTACAAAGATGGCTCCTGCATGTCCTGAGTAAAGATTCTGGAAATTTTCCACCATGTCAAGCAGAGCCAGTCTCTGATGGCTCTGAAAATGATGGACATGCTCCTGGCCAAACCTGGGCCAATTAGAGATGTTAGTTACGCCTCTGTGAAAACATATTTAAGAAGAAATCAAAACAATGTGAGCACGCCTCCTCTCGTGGGAGGGACCCCCATGGCTAAGTAGAGGATTCTTCCCCTGATGGGCTGACCCTGACCAAAGGAAACCCCCATACCCTGCCCCCACCCCGGAGCTGTTGGTTAGAAGGAAGGAGGGAGGGGGTGAGCTGAGAAATGGCCTTAATAGGGAGAGGGGTGAATAGAGAAACAGTGTTTGTAGCAGAAGAATTGTGGCCTTGGACTGATTAAGAAAAGCCACATGCCTTGCCCTAGCCCAGATCTGTTGGTTGAATAGAGAGAGAGGGCAAATAGAGAAACAGTGTCTGCAGTGGAAGAATTGCGATAGACTGACCTAAGAGAAAAACCCCACACCCTGCCCCTGCCTGGGAGTTGTTGGGAAGTTGGAAAGGAGGGAGGGGGTGAGCTGAGAAGCGGTGCCTTAAGAGGGAAAGGGGGGTGAGTGAAGAAATGGTGTCTTAAGAGCTTATTTTTATCTCCAATTTATCCTCTGACTCTGTTAGATTAATAAATCACTTTTCTTTGCAAGTTTAAGTCTCCCGCCTGCTTTTGCCCTGAATTTTGTGCGTCCCTTATCAGTGATCTTATCTCAACTCATGAGTCCAGTGTTTTGTGTTAGTTTTTCCTCTCCTATGCATAGCTGCAGCAGGAGAGAGGATAGAAAGCAAAAGTCGTAGGTGCCTGGCATTTAGCCAGGGTCAAACCCACGACAGGCTCCCAACAGTTGACACTGAGGTGGAATTTTTGAATGTGGTTCCAAATCAAATAAAATCATATTTGGAGAGTTCCAAGATAAGTGTGAAATTGTATCTTTACACATATTACATATGGAAATAACTGTTTATCATAGAATATTTTAGACTGCTTGCTTGCTAAAGGAATCCCATAAACCCTAGCCAGTAACGCAAGTGATGCTTTGCTGTTGCTTTTAAAGGATTTCTGTCCTGCAAGTTGTAGGATGGCTTGGAAGGAAGTAACTGATCTTGCTGGGCTTGGGCTTTTTCAGTATCTCTGGTAATTTGAAATACAGATGGTAGTGTGAGTGTGGAGTATATGGTCTTATGTGAGTGTCTGAGAATTGAATAGGGTAAGGCTTAAGACAGGATGAAGACTGGGAGTCGTCCCGGTTTTTCATGGTGCCTTCCCTTATATCTTATCATTCAAATAAAAGCTGATTATAGGTGTTCCAGCCTTTCTCAGAAAACTGCATAGAAATGCATCCCCTTAGGCCAGAGATCTTTGAACACATTACTGAAGAAGAGGATGAAGTATGCCTGGCTTGTATTCACACTATTATGACTTGAAATCCAGCAGTAAAGATAACAGTCATACGAGAAGGTAAGGTTCAGCCCTGATAAAGGAATAAGTATTTTTTGCTATTGTCTATTCCATTACAGGCGCAGCTTTAAAAAAAGCCTCCATCCAGAGGATTATTTCAAATGCTCACCAGTCTATTGACTCTGCTCTTGATTACTACAGGGATGGGGCACTGTAAGAGTGTGAGTTTATTAGGCATATAACCACAAAACTTTGCAGTCTACAAGATTACTATTCAGTTTCTCTTTTGTTCTTGTAGTCTGCCACAGGTTTGACCTTAGCTACTTAAAGGACCTGCAGTTTCTCTGAGTATGGTTTTGGTTGTCTTAGAAGCTTTCTAGAAGAAAGCATTGAGAAGAGGCTTGCGAGCAGAATGTTGGAACTTAAACAGGAGCTTCACCAAAGGCTTTCATTTCTGGGACAAATAAGAATGGTTGAATAATTTTTTCACAAAGATACAAATACAAAATTCCTTTTGACTGCTTGGCTTTTGTAAGGTCTTTATTACATGCACAGTTCTATATGCTAAGCATTAAATGCGAAACAGAAAATACTCCAACCTTGTAAATAAAATTAATTCTATCAGCACATTGAAAATAGGAAAAGCAGGAAAAAATCGCTGCTGTTTTAGATCTGAGGAGGTTGGTGAAGTACCTCATTGTGAGTTACACATTGTTATCTTGATTACTTAATTTTTTTCATTTTACAGACATGCAGGACATTATTTTTCTGGTAATAGTCTTCAAATAAAAGTTCACAGTATTGCAACACTGAGTGGGTTGATTTCATTGTAGGTTTTGAAAAAGCAAGACTTAAGGAATGGTTGCATTGTTCTTTTCTTGTGCTTTGACCAGAAATCACTTTAATGGGACCCAAAGTCTGGGCTGAATTCTGAGTGATTATGGAGATTCAACAAAAAAACAAAAATGGAGGGTTTTTCCAAATACAGGGAAATGTTAGACTGTTTGGATAAAGTGATTGATCTTTCTCATGCATGGCATACATAAAGTTCTGTTCCTTCCATTCAATCCATTGCAGAAAAATTAGAAATAAAAAAGAAAATGTAAACTTCTTTAAGGAATGAGCTGTTTCCTCAGTAATTTGTCTATTTTTGTCTAATTTTGGAGAGCTATTAGCTTGTTTCATTAATATGCTGCAGTGTAGAATTACATGGGGAAGAACACCTCAAAAAAAAGACATGGGAATTTTTTAATAACATGACATGGAATTTTGAAAACTGTATTAGCAAAACATATTTTTTAATCATTTGAAGACAGCCTTCCTTTGCTGGCTGGCTGAGAACAGTATCCATGTGTTAGTTTTCATATGAGATCAATAGCTTTTAAAGCATTCTGTTTTGGAACCAATGCTCACCTTAATTTAGCTTTCATAGCTTTTCTTAGCACCATGCAAATTAAGTGCAAAGCTTGTTTAATGTAGGTCACAGCAGTGGATTTGAGGGGATGGGAAGACATTCAGAATTAAGATGAGCAAAATCTTAAACAGCTTTAAAACCATATAAGAGGCATTATTTTAAGATTGAGTGGATGAAAGAGAGAGCCTCTTTTGCAGAAATGTGAGAGTTCATGTGAAGAAGCAGTGTTTCCCTTTTCATGGTATTAAAGGTGTGGTGGTGGTGTGGGTTTTGATGTGTTTTTCTGGAGGGATTGTTTTTTGCCTTGTTCCTTGTGTTCTTTCCCAGCCCTAGTTCTGTCTGATAGCCCATGCTATTAGCATGCATTCCCATTCTTTGCTTTCGCTTGGTCTGGCCATTCTGGAATGAATCCTGCACCATTCAACATAATTGCAGGTCTTGCAATACACTTTCACCTTGTAAGGTGGTATGCATCACTAGCGATGTTATTTTGTTGGAGACCTAATTGTCGATGTGATTTTTTTAATAATGGAAAGAGAGTTCTGTTTTTTCCCTGTAAGAAGTGCACTGTATCTTTGCATGCATTTGCACTGAGTTCCAGCAGTAGAACTATTGTGTCAAACAACTCATGCTTGTTTCTGTCATGCTGGCTTTATCAGGCCTGGCATGGGTGCATCAGTGAGTGTCATTAAAGCAGCAACTTTTCTACTAATGAAAGTTGCAGTTGAGTAGTTGCTTTTCTTCACTAGGTTATGAATGCTAGTAACTTGTTGAAGCTGATTGGTAAAAGTGGGTTTTCTCCACCCATTTGATCTCAGCTGTGCATATATGAGCCCGCTTATATACATACTGTCCAGTTACAGTAGTGCAGTCAGATCTCTAAGGTGAGATGGCAGTGAGTACATACAAAAATGTGACCAGTGATTTGGCCACATCTGTTGATTTCATTGGAAATGCTGTGAGATTGTTGTCCAGTCAGTAGAGGAAAGTTAAATGTTTGAAGTCTCATCTGAAAGATTTTCAGATGGTAAATTCTGCTTGCTTTCATTTGCATCCTGATGCAGATTGAAACTGTGGTTCCACAGAGTCTAAGTATTTGAAATTTGAGGCAGAGAGATGCAGGTCATTCTTGTGTAGCATTTAATGGAATGATGACATTTTGCTTGTAAATCTAGTTGGATATCAACCAATAAAGGGAAAAGGAATGAAAGACAGTGGAAATGCTGTTTTAATTTGAAGTATATATTCTTCTGGTTTTGAAATACAAATACCAAAGGGAGATTTAAGAACAATAACAAACCAGCAATCTATATTCCCCCTCTCCCTTCCACTTTTTTCATTACAAAGCAGATCTTTACTAGTATTTTGTCAAGTGCCCTTAGTCCTTCATATTCAAGACAGACTGGCCGAGTGGAAGGTTTGAGAAGAGTAAATAAAGGAGTGGGAAACAAAGACTGTGTGTGTATTTACTTGTCAAAGATGTGGAATTTGCAGATATTAAAGCAGAATCAGCCTAGGATTAAAACCTAAAGGAATGGATAAAAAATTGTGCTGCTTTAGGTAGATGCTATTTTCCCCGTGGGCATTTGAATCTGAGTGAGGTTGTTTTTGTATTGCCAAACATGATTTATCATTTCAACATGCCCAGTGGGCTAAACCTGAAATGGTTTCATAACAAAGATAACCAGTATAAATGGTATATGGATTCTTTATTCATTTGAAGGTGAACCTCAAAGTAAATATCACTGGTTTCCTGAATGTTTAAGTGGTACTTTGCTATGTTTGACTAATGGGTGTTGTGAGTTTGGGAATTTCAAACAGCAGGATGTATTTCACAGAGAATACTTGAGTGAAACAGTGGTCTGTCCAGCAAGATTTCTTTTAATATAGCTTTCTTGGCCATGTTAGTTGCATAAAGGTTGTAAGCGCTCACTGTGTAAGGAAAGCAACTCTCTTTAAAATATATGTTTGGAAGCTTAACATTAGTGTTTAATCTCTTAAAAATATTGTTCTGTTTGAGAGACGGCCAGCATAGATGATAGTTTTTTCTTTTTTTAAATACAAAACAATTTGAAGATTGTAGGAGTGGAGGGGGGGAAGTACATTCAAGTCAAATGTGCCTGTTAGTTTGCTTAAAGATAGGATATTCAGAAATAAAACTACTTCTGTGCTGTTGCTTAAGTATTGTGACTTGCCCTGAAGTTACAGGGCAGTGTAATTTCCTTTTAGCAACAAGGCAAAATGGCAAGATTAAGCTTTTGCTGTAGGTGGTACCAGATCCTTTAACCATTCATTTGACTGCCGAAAATTATTCATCTTCCTTTGCTTAAATAGCACCACCTGATAACTTGACTCTAAAGCTTAGTTTGTAGTGATTGTTCTTTTCATTGAAATACTTGCTTGGTCGTTATCTGAGACTTTTTATTTATTGCAATAAGCATATATTCAGCTGTCATTGGTACATTTTATAAATGCTTAAAAAAAGGAAGGCTATTTTTAAACTCTAAAATCTATTGTGGGTAGTCTGGTTACAAGGTGCACATCAGTCTTGAGCTTATAAAGATAACAAGTGTATTGTTGACCCCTCAGCACCTGAAGTTCAAGTCTGACAGTATATTGTGAGCAAGCTCCAAATGTTACTTCTTATCCATGTGTTGTAATTATGGCTGTGAATAATTTTTTCAAAGTGTTTCTTTTTCCTGTAAAAAATCCAAAGGCCTGTCAGCTAGAACAGCAGTATCATAGAGAACTCTTCTGTTGTGAAGGGGCTGTGATGAGTTTTGCCAGTTTCAGATACCTTTTCTTGTTTTAAACTCCACTGGTTGTGATAAGTGGCTGTTTCCTTTCATCCATCTGTATGTGCTGCATATATTTTATAAAAGAGTTGGGGTAGTGCTTTCCTGTCAGGGCCTAAGTAAAACTAGAAGAAGGTACCTGGTGGAGAATTAGAAATGTGAATTTGAGGTTTTTTTTAACGTGGAAATGTTAACGTGGACCTGACTACCGAAGAAGTAGGATGGGAAGACCAAAAGAATGGTGTCAGTAGTTTACCACATCCTTGGTTTGCTAGAGTTTACTCTTAAAGCAAGTTTTGCATGTCCATATGCACACACACATGTGCACTTCAGCTACAATGGAGAATTTACCATCTGCAAAGAGCCTGTTTGTCTTGTTTAGGACTTGAAGCAACAAAATGATTGCGGTGCTGTGCAGCGCTGTTAGCCCTTGGGCATTTTTTGTGTCTACACTGTGCCGTGTAGGGTGTGATGTGCGATATGTAACAGCAGTTGTATGTACCTGTATTGAAGGAAGGGTGTTACCTTGATTCTGATGTTTGTCTTATTTTTATTTGGGGATGCCATTGACTTGATGTGCCATGTGTTAGTGAAACAGTGTTAATAGGAACTGTACCTTAGTCTTTGCTAGCTAGCGATAAACAGATCTGTACAATACACACTGCCTTGCTATGGTGCTAAGGTTTTCCTTATGACTCTTCCATGCAAAATACTGCAGATAGACAATTACAGACAGAATCTGAGCTCTTTACAAACTATGAATTTTGCTTCTAGTTCCCACCTCAGCAGACTGTTATCATCTCATTACATATGGATGAAAACTCAATATGGTGTTAAATATATTTCAGGGGATTTATAGAGATGTTGGTTGGGCAGGAGTTCCCTCTGATTTTGATTTATCTATGCTCAATATGCATAGACATGTGAACTAAAGTAAATTGGTGAATGCCTTGGATTAAATTAGACGGATGAAAATGAATGCACAGTAAATGCATCCATAAACATGCTTAGATGAAGGATCCCAGCAGGCATCCCAGTTGTAATTAAGCTGAGCATCAACAGTTCTCCAGTTTGTAGTCTGTTTGCAGCCTGTAGAGGAAACTGGTATTAGTTATCTTGCTGTTCGGTATTAGTTACATTGCTGTTCAGGCAGCTGCATGCTAAGTAAAGGGTATGTAAATAAAAGTGGGATTTGGAGAAACATGATCAAGACAGCATTTGGAATTTCCTATTGATATTTTAACAACTAACCACCTTAATAATCTGTATTTCCATATATATCTACAAATAAGTGTGTTCTGTTTTTACTAATGGTTCTAATGAAAGTTTGTTGCCCATTTGTTCGTGTTTCGGAATGTAATGGTGGTACTTGTTTTTCTGGCGTGTCTTCATTTGTTTGTTTAGTTTTACGCTCTATTCTGTAGCATGAATCTTGAGCAAACACATAATAAAGCACCACCAGCAATATCCTGGACAGTTATCTTTTGTCTGTAAGACTGGCATAAGCCTCTCACTGAAAGGAGTGAGGAGAAATGTGTGTAGTGTGGATGGAGTGGAAATAGTCATGATGCCATTGGCAACCAGCCATGATATATAAAAATAAGTAAATATATATATATAAAATGAGAGTCTGTCTGCAGTTCTTAAGCATAACTCCTAAACTTTAAAGAAACTTCTCATAAGGAATCAATTTATAACCAACGTAATGTTGTGTATGGGAGATGAACGCTTGCTTTTCTCAAGTATTATATTGAAAAAAGACCTGCATCTTGCTTGGCCTGCTGCTGCACTGTGATTTAGCCTGTTCTGATTGTGGTGTACATGAACTAGTTCGGATGCTAATTATTTCCATAAGTTACCAACTTCATGTCTGTTGAGAGGGAGATATTTCTTAACACTCTTTGTTTTGACAGTGAAGTTGCCTACCTTAATTCTGTGTTTTCTGGAAAACTTGCTTTGTTTTGTTGTTTTGGTAGATCACAGGCTTGAATGCTCAGTTTTTATTAAACAAAAATCTATAACTTGGTATCTGTAACAAAGCAGGTTTCCAGTTTCTTTGGTATGAAATGCAATAAATTATGTTTCTATTTGTTGTGGCTGGTGCAGGAACGTAAATACATTTGTTTTTTGGCCTTACTGACCCTAAGTACATCATATTAATGGTTCTGAAGTTACTATTGTCCTTTTTCATTGCTATAAAACTTCATACAGGCTAGAACTATATTTTTTGTAGTTAATCAACCAGATTTATAGATAAGTAGATGATAGTGACCTGGTAAAATAAAAATGTTACAGTCCAGTAGATGAAGCATTTAAAAGCACATTTGTTAAAAAGCCTTCATGTAAATGAAATGTGTGTAATATTAAACCCTTACAGATGTACACTTTTTCCGTGATCATGAAGAAGTCCCCAGAGGAAATCTGGGAGCTGTATATTATTGTCTCAGTGAGGAATATTGCCGTATGAAATGATCTATTCCAGAAATTGTCCCCCTAGTGGGTTTGCAGGACGGGCTCTAAGTCTGTAGCTTAGAAAACAGAAAGTATCAGAGGGTCTCAGAGCAATACAGGTATTAAATAATAAGCAGTTCATTTGGTGTGGTCCCTACAGTACTGCACATTTAAACTTGTAGCCAGTTTGGCAAAACCAGAAGGATGTGGGAGATAACGTCTATGTTTCATAAAAATGAAGAGTTTAGCAGACCTCCTATCTTTTGCAGGGTTCAATATCGTAGTATCGTGTAAATGAAATACTGTTTTAATTAACTGTTGTTTTGGAAATGAGCACAGGGAAATTCCAATTTAGGGTTCTCATAGCTCACAGTTTTAACTAACTTTTAAAAGTTATGTAATTTTATATTTTTGAACTGCATATCATACTAAGCAGGGATTTTTTCCTGGAAAATCACACATTCACACACACACAAAATATATTGCCAGGTTATGATTCCTGCTTTATTAATCATAGAATCATTGAGGCTGGAAATGACCCTTAATATCATCGAGTCCAACTGTTAACACAGCACTGCCAAGTCCACCACACAGCCAAGTCCCTAAGCACCACAACTACATCTCTTTCAAAAACCTTCAGGGATGGTGACTCAAAAGGTTCCCTAAGCAGCCTGTTCCAATGCTTGATAACTGGAAGATTTTTTGGTTTTTGATGTAGTCTAGTCTTCTTCCTTAGGCAATAAGTAGTAGTGATTTTGAATATTCTCTACTAATAAAGTGATTACTTCATTGGTGGATACGAGGCTCCTTTCTGTTGTTTAGAATATGTATATAAAATTCATGGTATTTTCTTGGATCATCTGTTAACTTCTGAGAAAAATAAGGACAGCTGTCAAAATCTTTACTAAAGAGGAAGGGCTCCAAAGAATGAAAAATAGTTAATGCTTTGTGTTTCTTGCTTGGATTATTTGATGCACTTAAACCTGAATTGTTGAATGGTCAAATGCCTCCCTTTTGTGGCCCATGTGTGCCTCTCAGGTGTCATTTTCCAAAAACAACACTGCTATCGTATTGAGTACGAATTTAGAATATATTCTGTTGCTCTTTCCATCAGAAGCTGTTTCTCTGAGGTAAACGCATTTTGGTCACCTGTTCACCCCTTGTTAAGGGGGTGCAGTCAAGATAATGGTCATGTTGTTGATCTCTAGTCTGGCTGAGTTTTAGAACAGCTCAAGTAGGTGCACCTCACCTCATTGGTGAGGCATTATGATATAGAATTTCTGTCCATTGTAAAATGCGTAAGATCACAGAACATGGCAATAGACATTTATATGAGATGCAATTGTGAGTAATGACTTTTCATGTTTGTTTTCCCTTCAAAGTTGGAGAACAACTAATGAGTCAATTTTATATTTTATATTAATTCAAAATCAGTATTAGCTTTTTAATCTGAACCATAAGATTATATATACCAAAAAAGAATAATTCACATTCCATTGCTATGGAAACTAAAAGGTGAGCAAAAATTTGGAAATAATGAGATGGGAGTGCAGAAAATATATGCCAATTTTTAAATGACCCCCACACTTTCATCAGACCAGGTTGGCATCATCTGATCATGTTTTGAAGTTATGCTGCTATTTGTTATGCTTATATGTGCTGAGAATTTACTGGAGATTTTTGTAGGTTTGAAAATTCTGGTGATGCTCTGCCAGAGGATGTACTCATCTAAGTGCAGTGCCAAATAAGTAATGAAACACAACCTTTCTATCAAAAGACATCCAGACTTCTCAGACTTCCTTGTTAATCTGTAAGGTTTTGGAGCTTGGGTAGCCTTGGTTGTCGTATTTTCTTTTAATACTGAGAATCTCAGAAATGATGGATTATTTTCAATAATTATTTTGATCTTGGATATTTAAATGTAAATCAGAAAGGATACCAAAAAAAAAGTAGAACTTGACATCTGCCTACATTTTCAGAAAAATGCTTGGCATTTACAATTTAGCCTTGAGACAGAAGAGCACTGTTCTAGAATTTACTAAAAAGAAAAGATACCTCTTAGATAGTGATGTACTTTGTTTAGAGGATATAGAAGCAACTCTGAAAGTATTTCAGTTCTAGACATCCGTGAGCTTTAATGAGAGAAAAATAATGAGTAAATTTAACAAAAACAGGTTAATAAAAACTTCTTTTTATAGGTGTTCCTTTACCCAACCACTATGTTGAGCAACATATGGTTATTTTTCTGAGTCCGAAGTTAAAACACTCTACTGTTTTCACTTATTTAAACTTAAATGAAAAGTTAATATATGAAATATATTTGAATAGATTTGTTGGACTTCCTTGGGAAAAAGTGTTTGGATTATTTGGCAAAAATGAAGCACAATAGAACTGTAAGAAAGTAAAATTTATTACTTGTAGTGCTTTGGGTTTTCAGGCAGTTAGGAAACATTTTGATGTATTCGTCTTTTAAGTTACTTAGGAGCATTTGTTAGCTTGGACTTGGTGCTGTGTTGTGATCAGCCTAGGCTGGTGGATGGAAGAAGCCTCTGTTAAGGGCACAGCCTTGTGATCTGCCTGCAAAAAGTTATGTAGTCATATGCTGACTTGATCAAATCAAATACTCTGTTTCATGCTAGCAGCCTGCCTGTAAGATGTTCTTTGTCCTAAAATAGTGTTTCAAGTTCACTGGGATTCAAGTATTACCTCACAAGTCTAAGGCTGTTTCAGGAAATTATGAGACTCTTGGATCCCCTACCATGTTGGATAATTTAGCATCCAAGGAAGAAGTCTGCAAGTCCTTAATCCATGAAATGGCCCTGCTTAATACATTTCCTCATTTCCCAAGAAGAGAGTGAGCTCTTTCACTCAGATGTTTAGTGCCAACAAAATCATGGAATAAAATACTATTCACAGTAAAAGCCAGGAGAAAATTTAGGGTCACGGCTTCCCTTTAATGAGGTCTTCTGCAGTATCCACAGTGTCTTGCCCCACTGATTTTTATGGGTTTGAGGAATTAATCCAGTGTTAATATATTTATATAGATGGGATATCTGCCTGGGGTCTTATTGCCTGGTAGCTCATGGTTATCTTTCTGAGTCAGTGTCACTGCATGTTGTTTTCTGCAGTCATCAGTGAACATGCTCTTCACTGCTGTCACCACAGGTCAGGTGGACGGGAAGGATCCCAGCTCTGATAGCAGACTGCAGACTTTAGGCGTTTTCCACCTTGAGTATATCCTTAATGATATGCTCCAGGTGTCTCAAATACAGAAATGGAATTTCTGTGGAGCAAATATTACCTTAAGCAAAACTTTATTCACCTGGAACTTCACATATCTCTGCTAAAGGCATGTTCTGTTTTGTTTTTCTTGTAAATGACTGAGCAATTAACATCCCTAGCTTGGCTTGTCACAAGTACAGTGAGTGAAGAGAAGGCTCTGGTAATCACTCACCAAAGGCTTTTTGAACCAGGCTGCAATGGCATGAGTGTGAATTAAGGCAGTCATGTTTTGTTACCATGTTGTGTGTATCTGTTCCTTTTAAGGTGCTTTCCACTGTACCCCCTTCCCCTGCCCACACACGAAGTTCAAACACTGGCAATATCCCGAACATCTGTAACACTGCTGTCTGGAACTCCTTGCATCCTCTCAAGGTTACATTATGCAATTTCTGGGGCTTCCAGAAAATGCTTTCAGTTTATTTTTTAAAAATTCTTTAATTTCAAATTAGGTGGTGGATACTTTAGAGCTTCTCACAGGGGCGTGTGTGATGCAGACAATAATTTGGAATAGAAGAAGACATGCAAGCCATTGAGTTGTGGTGCCAAATATCCAGTGAGTATATGTGTCTCTCTCTATATGTGAGTATAGTCTCTCTCTTTTTTGCCTAGCTCTATATAGAGAGTGGTGGCTGAGAAGAATGACAGAAACATGACTTTGAAAGGGCAGCAAGTTCCAGCCACCCTGTCATGAGAAGGAGCACCTTCCACTAGACCAGGCTGCTCGAAGCCCCATCCACCTGGCCTTGAACACTTCCAGGGATGGGGCATCCACAACTTATCTGGACAACCTGGTCCAGTGCCTCACCAACCACACAGTAAAGATTTTTTTTCCTAATATCTAATTAGGAAACCTAATTCTTCTCCCTTGTCATATAGGCAGGTCAAGTATATGCATATCATTTGGTTATATTGGTCTGAACCCAAATCGCAGCATTCCTGTGACTAAATTGCTTGTTTGTTAATGACTTTGTGATGACTTTCTTACACTTCAAAATAGCACCTCAGAAAACTTTTTAATCAATAGTAAGTTTACGTGATAGTATCTAATGTTATGAATGCATCACATGGCCAGAGTCAGCATTTAGTATGTATTGAAATACCTGTAACTGTCTATGTTAAAACCACCTTACAGCTGAGTTCTGCTCTTTCTCTTTTGAAGGATACAGAACAGTGTGGTGAAGTATTCCCCTCTGTCTTTTTGGCCACTTCTTGTTTTTTCTGGACTGTTTAGAGTTGTGTACTTTCATGCTCTTAAGTGTGTTCATTTGTTGGTTTTTTTAGTGGATGTAAACCAAGAGGGAAAAGGAGCCACTGGCACCACCTAATTCCTGTGACTGGAAAGAAAAATTAAGTTTCAAAAGTAGTGACTTGCATCTTTATGACTCTGGATTTCCGGGACAGTTGTTAGTTTGTTTCCATCAATTAAATAGAGCTTGTTTGATATATAAGTTGTATTTTTAATAAAGGAGAAGTTATGGGAGGTCTTTAAAATACTACTTCATACTGAGGAAATAGAGTGTTTTGGCTTCTTAAATAAATATGCTGTTTGGTCATTTCTGTAACAAAAAGATGGCAGATGCTGTTTGTCAGATAGGACTCAGAAGGAAAATGTTCAGTCCCCAAGAAACTGGTTAATCTGTGTATATCTCGCATCTTGGATAGTGGCCCATTGTTCTGGATATGAAAGTCTGGGGGACTATCTTAGGCCAGGTCTTCATCTATCACACTGTGTTGTGTTTCCTATTCTGAATTGCACTCATGTCTTCTCCCTATATTCCCAAATCTCTGCAGAAGTTCAAGGTTATAGTATTAATAGTATTGATTTGAGGAACAATTTCCAGGTCACAGATAAGTAGCACTTACTGATGTTGTCTGAGAGTAGATGAAATCCTTGTAAAATAGAGACTTAGAATTTGTTTAAATTTATAGAAAAATATATAACTGTTTTAGCCAAAACCATTGATTCTTGCAGCTTGATACACACGTAAGGAGAAACTGAAACACTCATATTTTTTTAATGTTGAGCTTCTTATTTATGAATTGTGTACCAAGCTTTTCTTGCCTGTGTGCCAGCAGAATCAAACAAGTAATTTCTTTGCTAATATTTCAGAGCTACTGTCAGTCAATACTTAACCCAAAATCTCCTTCTCTGGTAGTTTTAGGCATTTTCTGGAACTTCCTTTTCTATTTATTTCTATCTGCTGTTTCCTTCCACATGAGTGCATATGCATGCCTGTGTTTCTATAAAAGTTTAAACAAAGAATATCATGCCAAACCTGAATGACATTTGATTAATTGGTTACAATGAAAATAATATTTCAGAATTGCTTTTGTGGTGGTGGGAACAGATGTGACCACTTAAGAAGTCAAATGATTTTTTTTTCTTCGCATTAGTGCTGGAGTCTCTGACAAATAAATTTAATTTCCTCCCATCTAGCTAGTAACAGTCTGCCTTCAGAAAGCAGATCAAGGGTTTCACATGTTGCTATGCAAACTAAAACAGTGTCTGTGCCACTTTTCCAAAACCAGCTGGCTGCAACTGCAGTGTTTTAAAGAATACCATTTGCAGGTAAAAATAAGACCTTCACCATTTTACTAAAAAGATCAGGTGTGAAGTAGGATTTGTCGTACCTACAGTAGTTAAAGAAATGAATACCTTTTAAAGTGCTATATGAGGAAAAAGTTACAATTGAAACAATCCTATTATCCGGGTCCCTTTTTATATCTATATTGTTCAAAATTTACGTTCTGCTTGGGCAGTTTTCTGGGAAAGTAGGAAAACTGTTGTAAAAAGTTTTGCTTAGAGAATGTGAGCAGGTTGAGCTCTGCATAAAACTAAGACTTGTTTTCTTCTTTAATATGAGTGTGCCGAGCAACCCAAAAGTTCTCTCTGCACATGAACTTCTTTGAACTTCAGGTTCTTGAGGACCTAGTGTATAATTTTTTAATACATCCATTTAGATGAATGGACCAGCTTTGAGTCAAGCTTGGAAGCAATACAATGAGGGCAGTAGTCTGTCTTTGTATGTGAGTAATTATTCAGTGCTTTCAAAAATAACAGAAAGACTTATTTCTTAGTTTTGTATAAGCAGTTGAGGTCAAAATGTGATATTCCTCAGACCCTGATTTACCAATAAAATATCTCTTTGTGCCTTTCTTGATGACGTTCTCTGGTGTACAGACCCAGCCCAGCAGCTGTGCATCCACAACTGCTTCTTCCTTCCCCTCAGAGGGATGGGGCAGAGAACTTGAAGAGTAAAATGAAGAAAATTGCATGGGTTGAGATGAAGAGAGTTTAATAAATGAAGAGAGGAGATAGAAGAATAAGAAGTGTTACAGAGGCAGTCACTCACCACTGCTCAGTCAACATCCAAGCAACAGCAAATATACTGAAGAGACAGTAAACATACTGAAGCTCTAAATTACGGTACTGGGATGTTAGGAAGGATACCTCGCTTTTCTTGTAGTAGTGTGTGCAAATAATGAGAGCTAAGATTAGTCAGGCTGAGATATGATGTTTGATGTAATTTGATATTTTATTAGTATTACTGTAATGTCAAGCTTTAAATTTTATCTGTGTGGGACTTTGGATAAAGTGTATTGGGACAGGATTCTACTGCTGAAGTCGAAAGGGTGAAATGGAGAAGGACTGACTTTTAGGCCATTGATTTAAAAACCAGATGCGATAGGTATAAAGATGAATGTGTTTTGCTGTTTCAGTGTTGAGTCATTACAATATTTTGGGTAAGTTTCAGACTAGTTTCTTTGTGGTTGGCATTCATGCCATGGAATATTTTCACCTTTTATGAAAAGGAAAACTTGTTGATTAGCTGAAGCAAAGTTGACTTCCTTTGGGCATCTGAGGTATGTTAGTGGGCCACCTGGAGTATGTGTTTTGCTTTTGTAAAACATAATTTAGGAATGTTAATACTTAATGTCAGTTATTGAATTAAGAGACTGGGTGCATGACTTGAAGATGTGTGATCTCTGTTTAAAAATCAAGATGCTGACATTTATGTACCTACTCCTGGTTTTTTTGGCAACCTGACTTTTAATATGGACATGTGAAAATACTTGCCAATTTTCAGAGGCTTTGAGAGAATAGGGTACTGTATTTTTATTAAACTGTTGTTTTGCTCTGTAAAATAATTTGCAAAGTAAATAACACACGGTAATTTCTGCTTTGCTAAAATATTTTATCTTCGGATCTCAAAATACTTTATAAATGCCAATGAATAAAACCTCCTTTCACTTCTGCGAAGCACATGGTGGTATTCACATTTAATGTATGGAATGGAACCCAGATGTATTAACTTACAGTCGTGTGCCATAAGCAGCAAATCATCTCCTCCCCTCTGTTTTTATGTGAATTGTCTCTGCTTTCCAGCTCTTCACTTTATGAGACTTCTAAGTGCACAGTGTAGTGATTTACTGTTGATCACTTTTCTAACATTTTTTTCTAAATGGAACAGCCCTGCAGGTTATGAGTTGCAAAATGACAGAAAACAGGAGCTCCCCCAAGTTCAAGCTGTTTTAAAGTCTAAAGATTTACAATAAAGAAAATAATTAAGTGAATGGTGTCAGAGAGGCCTGGTTTTACTGTTAAGCTGTCACCAACTCAACATCTTTGTATTGACAAGTTTGTGGTTGCTCCCTTTAAAAAAACAAAAAGCCAAACACAACTGTACTCAACCACTGTTGAACTTCCAACTAACGTGAAGACTTGTCCTGTTTGGTTTTTCTTTAATAGCACTTTTTTCAGTTGCAACACCTAATGGTGTGCTCATTGTGTGTCTGGTAGCATTGCAGCATTTGTAGCTTTGTTTCAGAACTGCTGACTCCATAGGTTTGAATAAGCTGAGCACATCTGTGATGCCCTTTAAAGCTGTTCGTAGAAGACAAATATCTGTTGCTGCAATTACTGTTCTTACTGTGTGCTAAAGTAATTTACAAAAAAGTACATCAGAGATTAAGTTTACTTCTGTACTCCAGCAGATCTTGTGAAAAGGTCTTTTACTGGTGACACTGTGTTGAGTGTCTAGTTGTCTCAAGTTGGGAGAGATGCAGATGTTTTTGGAGACTCATCCTTGATGTGCAGAAAAAGCATGTATACACAGATATAATTTAACGATTTGGTCTCTGTATAGTGCCTTGCTTCTCTAATGAAATTGTTTAGCATATACAGTTCCCGTGACTTTAAAATGGTAGCTTGGAAACCCTTAGCACTGGGGTATTGGAAGAAGTTGTAGGTGCATCATCAAACACCAATCTCATTACATCCTGCTAGTGTACTCTAGAGATACCTCAGCTAGATTAAACTGACACCAGAAGGGGACTAAGGGCTTTCCTTCTCAGATACATAGTCTTGTTTCTTCTTCCAAGGAATGGATTTTAAAATTAATGGTATTGTTAAATGAGAATATGCAAGTCTGGAGTGAAGAATTACCTCTGCAAAGCATTTGTTAAATGTAATACTACTATAAAAAAAGCCTTCCTTTCTCCCTGTCACTATGAAGCAACTGTACTTGATTCAGAATAAAGAATCAGGTAGAAGGAGAAAAACACATAAACACATGCCTTTTTAAAAAAAAGTTTTGTAAAAAAATTTTTTTTGTTTGTTTGTTTGACTTTTCCCCCCTATCTGCTTAATCTCAGTATAACTGGATGACTGCAAGTGCTGGTCAGTGAGTTTTTGTGCAGAAAGGATGAGGGAAGGGCCAAAAGGTAAAGAAGGAGCTGAAAAGCAAAACTTTAACGTAAGGACAGCACTGGACAAGAGAGAGGTCACTTAGTAGTGAATTTGTTCTAGAAATCAGTCTAATAACAATTTTGTACAACTGTCTCTGTAAGCCAAGATGAGCTTAAAGGTTTTCAAACTTGGTTGCTCTGAGAACAGCAGCTCTATAGTACTAAAATTATTATGTTGTCAGGAGTTTTGTGCACATGCAAGTCTCGCTGGTATGAATAGAAGCCTGTAAGATTAGGACTCTTACCTGAATACTCATGTTAGAATGATGGGCTTTTCATGGTGGTATCAATATGACTGCTATTGACCATTGCTATGTGTGTGCCAGTACAACACGAAAATTTTGTAATAAGGGGGAGGGAGTGAGCATTTGTCTAGTAACTTTTAGTTTCTAGCAGAAAAGTCTCTATAATTTTTATTTCTCAAGAAGAGTTAGAAGGGAAACAATATATCAGAGAAACTGGTAGTTTTCTGATGGAAACTATTTTAACTTCATCTGCATGAGATCAGTTGATAGGTCATTCTGTCTAAAGTTTCCTGACAGTTCTTTGACATATTTAAATTAGGAGCATTAAACTATGCTCCTAACGATGCATAAACAATCCTCTTGATTTTTGCTGATGCCTTTTCTGAAAAAGAAAAAAAAACAAAACCTGCCAAAGTTACTTGTTGATAGAAATACTCTAAAAACATTGTCTGTCTTTAAAGGAAGACCTTATTCATTTTAAGTGGACTCTAAATACCGCTTCCTTTCCTGGCACATTGATAATACAGTGTGGTGGTGACAGCATTGAGGTTCTTTTGTAAATTATAAGTTATGTAGCTGATTGTGTGTATGCATTGTCTGGTTCTGAGTAAATCTGCCCATCCACAACTTAAGCATGAAGACTTTTCTCACCTAGACAGTGTTCATGGTCCTTATCTTCTTTGATTTGCATGGGTGACCTAAGGGTAGCCAATTCTTCACACTCCCCACCTCATCTTAACTTCCTTGATTCAAAGATTCAAATTTTAATTCACAGCTTTCTGCAGTGTACTCTAATTTGTTTGGTTAACAACCATTAACAATCTAAAACCTGTGGTTCTGTTCCTTGTCTTTGTTTTTAAAATCTCCAGCTATTTCTTATTCAAATGTGCTTATCTCCTCGAGGATTCATTTTGGTTGTGTCATAAGAAGACTTTAGATTTCCGTATCTGGGCTATGTGAAACATATGAAGCCAACAGAGGCTTCATTTTCACTGTACTTTGGTCAGACCTTTGGTATTTGACATCAAGCTTGGTCTTTCCTATTATGAGCTATGCCAGTCAAGGATGTGCAAAACATACGAGGCTACAACTCCTGGGAATCTTAAGTTGCTGGGATATGTTGTGTTTGTAAGTTGCTGAGCTCCTGATGAGGAAAGGCTAGTATTTTTGCTAATTATAGAGATAAAGTAATCCCTTTATGGCCTTTCACGTTTTCTTTTATCCTAATAGGCATAAAGCGCTACAAAATCTGAACTAAAGAGGACTAGATTGTAACAATTCTGATGATGACAGGGAAGTTTTGATTGCAGATTTGGACTTAGCTCCAAGGAAATTGTGTGTCCTTACAGAAACAAAAGGTTACCAAATTGTCAGTAAGCTTGAGTAAGATAAAGCACAGCCAAGGAACAGGTATGGCAAATGTGCAAAATTCTCAGTGGTAGAGCATTTGAAATCTGAGTATATCTGATGAACAACTTATTTTTGCTTTAAAATAAACAATGGACAGTAAATTTAATAATGAATGCAACGTGGAAAGAGAACAATAACCCAAAATATACTCCCGTGCACCCATCTTCTATCTAATTTGTCTGACATGACCTGGTGGAACTAATTGGACAAATGATTCAGGACTCAAACAAATGTACCTTCCTAAAAAAGTTAAGAAAGTCTTACAGGCAAGTTTGTTTCTTTTCCTGTTTTTGAAAGATGGGGTTGAGGTTGCAGGCAATGAAAAATTCTAATAACAAAGTTTAGCATCTTAAGCAACTTGCTGAAGTAGCAGCTTTTATGAAGATGTTTTATGTACTATGACTATGCAGTGTATTCCAGTAAGATTACAGTAATTACTTCAAGTTTTGCAGAAAGTATCTTAACTGTGCTCCACCCCTCCATAGGCACAATTAGTTGGCACCAAATGAGGGGAAGCGTATTCCTCCTGAGATCAGGAAGCCTAAACTGCAGCTGTTATGGGAGCAAAGCTGAATAACCTCCACTGCCCTTGTGCTTACACAGTCTTAAGTCAGAGGAAAGCAGTTTTCCTGTAACCTACACTTGATTGTACTTCTTTTGATGGTTAGCTTTATTATTTACACTGTTTTTTGTACCAAGTCCAATTAAAACAATTTGACTCTGAACAGGCTTCTGTCTTAAGAAATGTACTTATATGGGGTAGCATATGGAAGCACAACCTGTTAACAGCTGCAAATTTTGTTGATTAAACTAGGTGCAGACAAATTTACGAGAGAAACTGTTCTGTGAAAAATTCCAGTTCACTGAAGTACGAAGGTATCCTGACTATTTTCTTACCAGTTTCCACAGTTTCTTGCCAAGAATAATACAAAGTTTCTTGCAAAGTGTTGACACTGAAGGTTCTACATGCTAAATGTTTTAGCAATTGTTTTGAGTAGTCTTGATTCTCTGTAAATAAACATGTCTGTCTGTGCAGACACCTGGAGATACTCTCAGCTATTGCACACCACGTTCTTTTCAAGCAAGTTTTCACATCCTTGTGTGGCCACAGAAAACTTTGTTTGGAACATCCGTTGAGATGCACCACAAGGTAATGCAAATTACAGGACTGTGTTGCCTAAGTTTTGTTCCTGACAGAGTTTAGTAAAATTTAGGGATTATATTTGTAACTCGTTTTGACAGGAATGCCATGTAAGTCCTGACCAAGCAATACTTTAAATATTGAAAGTTTAAGATATTTTATCTTACAGTCTCAAAGCACATTGCAAGTAAATGTTCCTCTAAAAATCTGTTTGATATAAAAGAAATGAATATATAGCTAGGCAAGTAAAGCATGGAAAGCACAAAGTACTACTTCAGAGATTACTTAAATGAGTCAGTGGCAGACCCTGCATTGATGGCATAGTTGGGAATGTCAGAAGATTTCGATCTCAGGTTAACAGTGAGACCAAATGCAATATGCAGTGATAGTGTCATATGCAATGTTTAAAACAAGACCAACTTCTTCACTTTTGCATAAGTGTCTGCAATCATCTGTCATTATTTGGTTTTTGGTTAAAATACAAATGCATAAAACTTTCTTGAATTGCTGGAGGAGCTTTAATCTGCCTTAATGTCCTGAAGTGTGTCTGCAATGCTCATAAATGAGTAAATTCAACTATGGTAATTGCTGCTTTGAACTCATAAATCAGCCTTCAGGGAGAATTTCTATTGAAGTACAGTGGTACAAATGGAAACAAAAATTTTTATAGATGGAAATTTCTAATTCTCAGGTTGGGATTATATACACAGAAGCTGAAAAAATTTTATACTCTTAAGAATTTACTGAAGTATGTGGTACTAATTAAGTAACTATGTCCATAAATATAAAGAACAAGCCTACAGGAGCCAAGGTAATAAAATTTAGAGTTAAATGTCAAAGAAATGTAGTTCTTGTATAAATATCCTTTCTTGGAATTTTTGTTATTTGATGTGTATTACGTGAAGTGTGCTTCATGAGGAACACATTATTTCCTTTTCTGCTTGTGTTTTTGTCTAATATATTAGAGTAGAGATATACATATATATACACATACATACATACACATATTTTTCTTTTTTTCCAACACAGTTACTTTAGATAGCAAAAAGGCTGCTTTTTTTCCTCTTAGTTGGTTGGTTGACTGTTTTTTGTTTGTTTGTTTTTAAGTGGAGAATAATCTAACTGTTGCAAACTGTATTTGTTGAATGGGAGATTTTTAAAGGACAAAAATTAAATATTAGAGAGCACTGTGGATAAACTATGAAAAGAGCTCCCAGACTTAGGAGGTATTCTGGTTGCTGGTTAAGAAATGCTGAATTTTTCACCTGAAAGTCAGCTATTCATGTCTACGCCATGAACACAAATGAATCAGAATAATGGATAAATATTAGTCATCTTATTACAACCCATGCAAAAACAAATATAAAACTGTGTTTAAAAATATCGAGACATTATTGAGGGCAGTAGGACTGAAAGTCCAGAATTAGAGAATTGAGGATTAAATTTTTCTATTCAATCTTTTCTCTTTAGGTATTATGAGAAAATCTAATCTCACTGTGTATTTTATATGATAGCTCTGCCTCAGTTTGTTCAGGGAATACGTCTGTTTGCAGTGAAGGAAACTGTTTTCAAGATCATTGCAGCATTAGTGTTGCAAAAATTGATTTTTGTGAATGAGACCTAGTCAAGACAGCTGAATTCTTCCTTAGAGAATCAGATATACCTTTGGTAATATAAACATATACAAGTATACTTACGAGTGACTAAACGATTATAAGACCTTTCACAACTGAACATTAATAGTACATCTCATTCTGTGGGTGCTTGGTTTGTGACATTAAAAGTGAAGTGCTCACTTCTACAACTCCATTCAGCAAAGGCTGTTCTTTTAATAAATTAAATGTTACAGCATGACATATTAAACAATCAACTGCTGAGTGCCTCGAAGCAGGCAGCCAAAACTCTTCACATTAATCTGTCTGTGGCTCCATTCCCTATCTGTAAATGGATGAATCAGTCTCTCAGGATGGAGGTATTGTGAAGGCAAAGCAGCTGTGAAGCACTCAATGAGGTCGCTAAAGAAAAGAGTAATTTGGTGTTCAGAACAGAACCTTATCGGTGTGCAGTAAGTGAGGGCTTGGATGACAGGCTTCAGAAACAAGACCAAACAAAATAAGTTTTTGTTGGGAGCCATCCTCCACACTTGTAAATGTCTTTTTGTAGCCTTGTTTTAGCTCTCATCCTGGAAAGTTAAAACAAAACATAGAAGTGCAATAAAGTTCTATGGAATGAAAAGTGAACTATAATTGTAAGTGCTAGTTTGCAAAGGGGGCTGATGCCCCCATCTACAATATTGTCATATCACCCCAGAGACAGAATTTTCCTAAGCAGAAGCCTTGTTGCATAAAGAAGTCTTGTAATTCTGGCATATTTCTCAAGTGTCTAAAAAAAAGGAAAGTAACTTTTCCCCTTCTGAAAATTTCACCCATTTTATGAACTTTTTGACAGAGGGTACATAGAACCTTTTTTAGCAGCCTCCCATTACATGAAGTGTCGTGCAGTGGTATTTTCTAGTAATGGCTGCTGCTACGGTGAGGTTTGTAAGTAGAGTTATCAACTTGTATTAAACCATCTAAGATGGACATAGCGCTGTAATGCTAGGGGCAGGAGAACTTGATTTAGATTAAAATGCCAGTGAATGGTGGTGAATGTGCCTCTGCCTTCTGCAGCATGCAGGGCAAACCATATTTAGGACTACAGAAGAAATTAATATGCTACTTAACATATTTTCTGATTAGTCTTGTATTTTTTCAGTTCTGTGCTGTGGTGCTTGTGAAACCTGATGTCAAGACAAATTTGATTCTCTTGTGCTTGAATCCTTAGAAGATTTTAATAAATGCTCGTGATTCCTCAAAGCTTTTGGTTCTCTTATTTAGGAGGTAGAGGGAGATGTCATAAGGTGGATGGAAATTGGGAACAAGAGAGAGATGGAACACAAGTTTTTGCCTCTAGAAAGAATGACTTGGAGCTTTGCGTGTCCCTAGGCAAGCGTTTTTCCTTTTGCAGGTTAGGTCACAGGTTATTCATTACCTCAGAGTGCAGATTAAAAAAATAAGAACACCCCACAATAGCTTTATTTTTAATTATCCATTGTTAACCTTCAGCTGCGGGGAAGAAAATGGGAGAGACTTTTCAAAACAGCTTTCTGTTTAGATTTGGGTGCTGTTACTTTGTTCTGTTTTGAAACACAGAAGCTTTTAATTTTGGTAACAATTGTATGATATGAAAGAAATCGTACAATATGAAAGAAATATCCATTTTGAGAACATCTCACCAGTCACATATGTAACTTCAAATGAGACTTGCAGTGTACTTAAAGAATTTTTCTTCCTTATATATGAGAATTGAAGTGCATATCCTGTAAGAAAATGTTTTACAATTTAAGTTGATTTATCGAACACTTTTACAAATTACTTTTTCTTCCATGGATGATAGTGATATTAAAGTAATGTAGGTCCTTCTTTGAAGTGAAAACATGAAAAACTTATAAATGATGCTGCTGTCAGCTTAAATTTATCATTAAATTTGTCTACATATTTTGATTTATCCCGAACTCATCTTGATGTGTCCTTCACTGTATATTTTGGTACCTGCATTTGCCAAGGCCAAATGCAGTTGCAGTTTAACTCCTGTGCTTACTTCAGGTTTGAAAATAGTATTTTTGAGAGAACTCCTTAAGGTTTTAGCTCTGAATTGTTTTGCAGTATAAAAGGGGACACACACACACACACACACGCTTCAGGTCATTCTGAAGTTTACACAGAACTTCATCAATCTGCCAGTTTGCAAATAAAAATATTTTGAGTGAAGTGTGTGCTCACTTCTGTCTGTGTTCGCTCTTCTGGTTAGCACTGCAAATCTTACATACTATGGTGTGTACACATAGGGAACCTAGGAGCAGTGACTTGAATCCTCTCTTCTTTCCTCTTTCTTTGGAAAGTTAAGGATCCAGGATAGGAGATGTGATAGAGAATTTTGTACTGGTTTGTTATTTTGAGATGCCAGTGGCATGCAGACTGTATATACGTATTTTATTGTAGGGGAAGTAGGTTCAAGTTTCAATAGTGATGGTAGTCCTGTAGGGATGGATTTGACAGATATTGTACGCTGAGTAGTGGGACCACATCATATACATACTGGATGACTGGAAATTTGCTCTATTTGGAGATGTCATCTATCACAGAGTTGCCCAGCAGCTTGCTCTGATTTTTTTCTTTCCATGTTAGGTTGGTACAAATAAGACAAGGACCATACAAAAAGCAGCTTTCTAGGGCCATCTGGAATCTGGCTACTCCCAGCTGCTGCAGGTCAGAGATGAGCTGGTCTAGTGTTGGCAGGTTTAATGTAACGTAGTGGTCTAAGAGGAAATCATTGCATTTGTTTGATCTTCCTGTACTTGTTTCACAAGCTTTCATATACCACTCACTAATCAAGAATGCAGCTAAGTGCTAAGAGAAAGGAAGTAGTCCAGCTGTAATTACATTAATCAAAGCACACTAGGAATTTATAATCAGCTGTATAAATAGACTTCACAATAAAACCAATCAGTGTAGTGTCACAGGAAGTGGAACCGTGTACCATCTGTATTCTTCTTTCCCTCTGAGTGTGTAGGGTAGCATTATGTTGTTAGATCTATTTGATCATCTTTGAGCTATGTGGAGGGAAGTCCACCCAAGGCTGCAGGTGCTGGAATATGCTGCCTTTTGTCCATCAATCTTTAGGTACTTGCTGGAGCAGTTAATTTTGATCCTGTTCATCTAACAGTCTGTTTTTGCAGAACCACCAGCAGTTAATCTCTTTTTCTCTCTTCTTCCCCAGTCTGCTTTATCACATCAGGAAGTCACTTGTACACAGTTTTTTTGTGTGCCCTTTAACAAGTTGCACTCCTTGAACCCTCCCTGTCTCGTTGTTCCAGAGAAGAAATGCCAAGCAGTGGAAGATAATTTTTTGCTCAAAATGAAGGAAAACTTAATGTTCTGTATTACAGTAGAGGGAAAATTTGCATATTTTTCCTCCTTGTGCACCTATTTCTATTTCTGTATTGTCTGTCTTAATTGGTTCTGAAATTACCAGGCCACCTAAGGGAGTTCTAACTGCTTTGGTTATTGCATTCTAACTATTCTGTTTGCTGTCTCTTTAGATCCTCAGGGTGTAATAGGGTTGGATAGGACAAGATATGTGGATCTTTTATTTTAGTGATGATCTTGTTGTATTAGGCAGTCAGGGAATTGAAAGATTTTAATTTTCCAAACTGGAAGAGGTTGAAACTTGTGTTAGTCGTCTGACAGAAAGCCCTTCTATTTGTGACTGACTTGTTAATAAAATTAAGCTTTGGAATTTTGCTGGCTGGGAAAACATCATTAATTTGGTGACAATACTTAAGCTTGGGTTTGGGTTTTTGTTCTTTGTTTGTTTTTTGTTTGGTTTTGGGGGGGGATGTTTGGTTTTATCATTGTTGGTTTTTTGCTTCTAGCTGTCTCTTTCTGTTCTTAGGCATTTTTTCAGACACTTTCTCAAGATTCTACAGCTAATTGCTAAACTGTGTCTATTCCTTAACATCTACCTTCTATAATCTGGAATATGAATGAGGTGATATTACTTATGATCATATGCATTTTGCTCTGCACTGGAGTCTTTTCCAAAGTTCACAGATTTTTGGTTTTTCTATTTTAAACTAAACAATGATCTTAATACCAGTTAATAATTTCAAATACCATTCATGACTTCTTTTATTCTTTTTCATCTTGCTCTTAATCCTGCTTGTGCTTATGCAGCTACTGTAATTTGATAATAAATTACATAATACTATTTCTTCTGAGCACATATGCTTTTTAAACCAACCAATCTCATTGTTAAGAATGTGAATCACACAGCTGTGCTCTGTGTCACCCACCAAACTGTAGGGTTTTGAATTCACTAGATGTACTTCTTGACAGAGAATACTTGGTTCCTTGGTGATGGTGTTCAAGGCTGTGCTCTGGGCCTTGATGGTGTTTATGATCTGTTTGTGCTTTGAAGTTACATTCATAGAGAAGACTAAGAAAAAAATACTGGTGTATTTAGAGTCTCATTTACAGTATTATATTTTTTACTTATGTGTATTTTTTCCAACCAGTCTAATTGCTCTTCTAAGAAACATTTCAGATTGTAACTCAGTCTTGTAACTTCATATCTAAACAGCTTTTGGTTCTTCATTTGAAGCCTTTAGAGAAAACATCATCGTGTTTGCTGAGTGAATGTTAACACTCTGCATGGTAATAGAAGCTTCAAATCTTTTAACTTTGGTTTTCCACATCCTTCTTCAGTCTTCATAAATTTGCTCTGTGGTGGGGTTTTGCACTTGCAGAATTGGCTTTCAGGTTGTGGGGAGACTTCTAAAAGAAGGTAAAGCAGAGATTTTATACTGCTTCAGAACCTTCATATGTTTCGGATTTGCTCAATTTTTGCAAGTGATCTAGCCTAATTTTGGTAGGCCATCTCTGTCCTCAAGAAGCAAGGAATGAGCTGATGCCTGCTTTTGTATCCCTGCTTTTGACAAGGATTCTAGTATGTGTAAATTGAAGGCTACAGTTTTTGGGGATTTTACAGCAAAAGCTTTTCTTTGGTGATTTCTATAGGTCAGTCTCAAAATCAGTCTTCTGGAGGTTTTTTGATCTCATCTTTTTCCTTGCGTGCTCTGTATTTTCCTTCTACTTTATTTTCTCTTAGTTCTCTTTTTCACTTAGATGTATACTTAATTTTAACTTGTGCATAGGCCATTCTAAAATACTTAATACTCTGTAAATTAATGGCTTGAGGTGTATACATGAAAAGGGCTTCTTCTTTCTCCTTTTAAAATGAAATATGTATATATGCATCCATAATGTATAATTCTGCATTTTATAATATAAATGTGAAATACTTTGTTCTTTTATGGTGCCCTGTATCTTTGCTTGAGTTCTGGATGCTTTCTGTATTTGTACTTAGTATGTCTTGGTGGGGTTTTTTGTCTCTGCTTTTGAAACTTTACCTCTTTATTCCTTCTGTGGTTATTCTTTCTGTGTTTATTTTACTTAACTGTGCTGGTATTCAATGTTTGCTCTCTTCTCTGAGCCTTTCGTGTTTGCATTTACTTATACCCTGCTGATGCATTGCTGAATGTTTGTTCATCTATCTTTTTCTTAGTATTCAAGTTAATAGTATAATCAGATTCACTGACATCTGATTCATAACTAGAATGTACTTCTAGGAATGTAATATAACCGAGTTTTTCTTTTTTTTTAATTCAAAGTTCTCTTTTCACCTCAGTAACATGGAATACACTGTACTTGCATTGTGTTTATGCATCACCTGGCACTAACTGCAGAGCAAATTTTCTATTTACCCTGGTTTTACTTGTATCTGTGCAACCTACTTAAAGTTCAAATCATCTGTATTTCAGTGATTACTTCAGCTATCCTAAAATTAGTGTCAGTAATCATGCAAAATTATGCAAATACAGTGCTGACTTTTTTATAATCTATAAACCAGACCAGGCTGTGGTCTTGTTTTTTATTCTCTTCAGCAAGTTCTTGCTGTTCTCAAAGTCAAAAGAAAGTATAAATCTGCTGATAAACTTGGATCTCTTAATGTTACAAACTGCTTCACAGCATGTGGGTCTCTCAAGTTTATACCTCACAGGTTCTGCCAAGAAAGCTGGTTACAGTCAGCAGTCGTTGGCATCTTCATTGGTAGCTTCTGGAGATCAGAAAATAAGTAAAAATATATTTCACTGTATGGTCTGAACATTCTTGTTTCTTTCACTCTGTAAAGATGGTTGTCTTGGGCAATGTGGAGGCAGGGAGAGTGGGATTCAGTAGCTTTAATTAAAATTTGCCTCCATTGCATCAGATTCTTTGTACAAATTGATCTCCAGGAATGTCAGACAACTGAACTGTCTCTTTCTAAACAAAAAATGTTCAACTAAAATCCTTGTGCGATATTTTTAATGAAATCCTAGCTCTGTGTCTGACATATAAGGGTGATAAAAGTGTAGTGTAAACAAGCACAAAAATACTTAAGAAAATCAAGGGAGAAATGCAATGCAAATCTTCCTTGGGTCACATTTTTCAATATTTAATTAAATTAGTGGGGTTTTTTAAATAAATAATGCAAACCCTAGTTCTAAGAAAGGAGAGCAGATGCCATTTCCGTATTTTAAATAGGCAATCATTCTTAACAGAATAGAAAATAAGCTGTAGAAGTTCTGACTCCTTGTAAGATTGTTGTCACAGGCAATCACCACTAACAACATCAGAGATTGTGTCCACAACACATTTACAGTGCAAAAGTCTGCTGTGCACTGCTGATGCTCAGAACTGCCCAAAGGTAACAGGAGTGAGCTGTATGCTGAAATCAGAGAGAAGTTATTTGCCTTATGCTCCTGCCTGCCCACTTGGTCCCTATCACCCTGTCCTGAATGAGTGTGCTTGAGATTGCCCAAAAATCACCAGCAACGGTATCAGCAAAAGTCAGATTTAATATTAAACTACAAAGCACAACAGATTTGTTGGCAAGACTCACTCTACTTACAAAGGACAACTAAGGCACAAGGGAAAGAAAGCAACAACAAAACCAAATAAAATCCAGGCAATCAAAACAGAAATTAATTGAAAACTACCTAGGTATGTGTATGCGCGCGCGTGTGTGTGTGTGCATGTGTAAAGACAGCGTAGACGAAGGTGAAAAAGAATGCAGCCTAAAGCTTAACAACATTTAAACTTAACAGTACTTTAACTTATACGTTAATTTATAGCTTAACTGTAACCATCTAACAGAGAAATAACACTTAACAGCATTAGCCTAAATTGTAACTGTGGCTTAGCCTAACCTTCTGGATTTGCAATAGCATACGCACCAGGGATATGCACGCAGACAGAAACAGCCAGCGCAAGAGAAGGTACCCGTGGAAAAATCTCCCTCAGAGGTCAGTGAAAATACTCACTTGGGAAGCTTTTGCATCTCCTGCCAGGCAAAGGATTGAGCCTCGAGGAGTGAGGTATTGGCCCAGGACACGTCATGTTTTGGCAATCTCCCAGGTATAGCAAACCTGAGATTTGCTGGCTCTGCGGGGCGTCCCCCTGAGGGACATTGCTGGGCACAGGCCCGCGGCGGCCCAGGAGAGCTCACAGGGCCCCATCTTGGACTGCTGTTTATAGGGGTGCAAGAGAGTGGGCTTCAGTCAGAACTGTGTTTCATCCTGGCCACAGTTTGGGTCACACTTTCTTTGAAAGTCTGAGAACAAGAATGTTATGCCATTCAGTCCAGAGAAATATTTTCCAAGGCTGATCATGAGAAAAATAGAAGCTTGTTAGAAGTTCCTGAGAGCAGACAGTGTTTTTGACAAGCTCAGGTAGAACTGAGGCCAGGTGGTGTTTTCAAGGACAAGGCCTAACAAGTGTTTCTCAGATCACACTGCAGCCTGGAAAGGAGGTGGGGGTGGCAGTGGGGAATGCACCACCCCACACCCTGACTTAGAATTAGGGTGGCAATGTTCAGAGTTGAACACTTTTATCTTTTCTCTGTACATCTTCATATGGAAAGGAAGACCTTAAGGTATCTGCAGGTAGATATTTTTGTTGGATTTGTTTCTACATATTCATGAAAATATAATGAAAATTCTTACATCAGATCTCATTTTTTTCAGAAAACTGTAGCCTATTTGCATGATGCAGTTTTATATAACTGGCTAGAAATATTTCTGAATGTTTCTGAAATATATTTGCTATGTCTTTTTCAAAGAACATTCTGGATTTTAAATACAAAAAATCACTTATGATTTTAGATCCCTCAATTTTGAGTTGTGGCTTAAGCAAACAAAAATAGATTATATTGAGCATCTTCAAATGCCTTTGCGCATTAGGTTACCTCCATGATTATGTTACTGCCTCGTCTTGTTGTCCCTACTTTTCTGTCTTTTCTTCTCTTCCATCTCCACTGCTTTTTAACATTTAAACAGTAGTGCTTTTGCACAGTAGGGGTGGTCTTTCTAGTGTGGCTAAGAAATTTCTGTTTCAGTCTGGTAAAACACCTATTTTTAATAATATGGCCATCTGTGGGCCTGCCTTTGTTTCATTTGGCTTTTAATTTGACTTGAGTAATGAAAATGAACTGATGTGTTTCAGTTTTTTCTGTGGTCAAATTCCTTTAACTTTGCTTTGTATACCTCTCTCTGCTTTTTTCTATAAGGTCAGAAAATTAAACTCAACAATTTAGGTTAAAAATAAAAACGGCACACTTCTTTTCATAATTTTCGCAGGATTGATTGTGACGATCTTGTACCCCCTTAACTAGAATAAACTTGAAATTTGGAGTCCTTACACTTGCTCCTATTGCAAATGTATTTCAAATACTATCCTGTAAATCTAATATTATCAAAGTATGGTGTGTTATTCAGTCTCACTTATTCATGCTTTTATGCACAAAAGACCTCATCAATTTAAGTAATCCTGTGGCCAGTGTTTTGCTTTGCTTGTTTGTTTTTTCATGGTTTTGGTTATCCCTGAAAAGGCTTTAATTAGAAACAAATATTTTCTAGAAATACTGTTGAGCATTTGAAAAAGTATTTGATCATATTTAACTTCTGTTGGGAATCTTTTTCTTTTCTACTATAAACTATCATTTTAATACAAAACTTTGTGCTAATATGATTAGTTAATAATTGGCATAATTGCATTAATGCTTAAGATAAAACATGTTTTTGTACTTAAATAACTTTCAAAAACTTAATCCAAATATGCTGAATAAGAAGGAAATTTGTACTCCTAGGAGAGCAAGGCTGAATGTTAGTATCTATGGTATCTTGAGAAGATGGCTGAAGTAGAGTTTGACTGCTTTCACACCCCACTGCCACTTGTCTAAGGATATAATGCAGACTGTAAATATAAGTTACTATATTACAAATTTTTAACTCGCACAATCTCAGCTATAATGATTGACAGATATCTAGGTTCCAGGACAATGTGCAAAATGGTTCTTATTTTGTATATGAGAAAAGACACACTGCTCTGCAAATTCAGTTTTGTAAAAATTTATTTTTCAGACATTCACTGGAGAAGTGATTTGACTGTGCATAATCCTTTAACATTACCTTGTCTGATGGAAACAGTTTGCCATTTTGAAGTGCTTGTGAATGTACCACATACCTTTTAAAAGCACCTAATTTATAAGTGTCAAAAGTATGTTTTGGTTTTCAAATACAACAGCTGAAAGCTAGGATGACACAATCAGCTATCTTGACACCTCCCTTGGAAAACAGCTTAGTTTGCACAACTTGTAATAATCTGTGGTTGGTTGTTTCTTTTTTTTCAAAATAATTAGTACTCAGTAGTATGTAGGCATTAGAGTCTGCTCCCCCACTGCTTTTATATTACTGTCTTTTATTCCTGTGGCTGAAACAATCTACTGTCCTGAGTATAAAAAAGTAAATTGGGGTGGCAAGGTAAAAAATACTGTAGAGCTCATGCATACTGTAATATTCTTAAATCTGATAAATATGTAAATGTATATTTATTCAAATTGAATGATGTGTAGTGTTCTAAGTCACCTGAATGTGTTTTTGTTGTTTGAACCCATGGCTAGTGAATGATATAGTAGGGTAAAAATTGTATTAGTGAGTTAAATTTTATTCAGTTTGGCTTCTTTGTTACTCCTACCTCTTTCATGAAAGTGCATAAGCAGGTGATACTCTTTAGAGGCCAGTGTTCCATAAAACCTTAAAGGCATTTTAGTCTAGTCTGTTTTTAAAGAATGAGAGTCATTCAAATTCCAGTTTAATTTCTTTTATCATCTGTGGTTGTGTGCATGTGCCTATGGAGATTTTTCTCTTGCTCTGACATACTATTCTCTATTTTCATGAGACAACTGCTCTACTTTATGAGTTCAGTAAACATTTTAATAAGCATGTCTTTGTTCTGCTCTTGGGGAAACTCAGACTTACCAGTGTGGGTCTGTTGAGGAAGGTGAGCAAAGGTGCTCTGGGTGTGCCAAGTCAGCAGTCGGTGCATGTTGCGGCCAAGAACTGCATTAAAGAGGCTGCAAGTTTAGCATGTCAGAACATTTGCACTATTTCCATATTTATCAAACATGTCATGGAATGTGATCACAAGGCCTTCCAGGGATTAACTACTTTAGTATTAAGGTGGGTTTTTTTTAAAACTGACAAAAGCCAAGTTCGCAATGTGCAGCAATGCTTTTGTATCTATGAATGTGAGGAATGCCTGGCTGAGCTTTGAGATCTGTTCTGAATGGCAGGCAGAGTTTTCTGAATGTGTATTCACACCCTGCAACTGATGGGGACTTAAGCTTTTGGAGATGTGTAGTCTTTTGGCATGTTTCCCATGACCAAAAGCCTGGAATGAATTTTCTGTAGAGTCTGTAAATATTCTTCCGTAAATCAACTCGTCATTAATACTTGGAAACACACTTGGGATCTGAGCAGTGAATTCAATCTCTTTTTTCTTGCAAGTGTTATCAAAGCATTTTGAATACCCTGGCGTAGCAATGAGCACAAGATTTGGAAAATTGGAACATGTTCTCTTCCTACCAATACTGAGCTAACCAGAAAAGGAGAGCAAGGCATGAAGGAACCCAACCACACAAGAGAGACACCTGTAGACAGAAGTCTGTCTGCAAAATGGGTTTGATTTCATGGTTAGCTTGCTGAAATCTCACTCTAGGAATAATTCAGCAGATTGATCTATCCCACTTAGTGGTGCTATGTACTTTTTTGTATGAACAGAATGATGGTAAATGATTTGACAATTGCATCTCGACCATCTAAAGGTGAAAAAATATAGATAAGCATTGGACTGGGTGGAAGAGTTTTTGCTGTTTTTGATACTTTTTTGCTTTCCATGAGTTACATTCTCCAGACTTCATCGTTTTTTCCTGTAGCCAAAGACACCGGATCACATGCATGTGTGTACATGTGCTCATGAATAGGCATGCTAAATTACCTTTGAACTTCTGGCCTGTTTCAGCCAAATTTGACAAAAGATTTCAAAAAACAAAGTTCTTACAAATATGGTGAAAGTAGATGACCAGCTTAAAAAGGAGAAAGAAAACTGTACATGGCCGTAACCATGAGAGAAGATTCGAAACTCTTAACCTATTGCAAATGAATGAGAAAAATAGTCTGAGTGTAGTAATAGAATGTTCTGGCTTTAAAACCTTTGGAAAAAAGTTATGAGTTCTGTTTGAAGAGTTGATTTTATGCTTCAGGAAAAAAAGCTGTGGAATAACTGAGCCTTTGTAATTAATGTAGGAATATTGATCAAGTGCAGAAAGAGTCCTTTTGATGTTAGTGAGTATAGAAAATGATTGCATCTTGTTTTATTCACAGTGGTTAAAAGATCAATCATGTTTTTTACTGTAGGCTTATTGTGATGAAATATTTAACTTTTTTTTTCCTTGTCATCTTTTTCTTGTTATTTTGGCATTTTAAAGGGTGTTGTTTTTTTTTTCTTCAAACACTTGCATTTATACATTTATGTGTTCCAGCTGGTAGTTCATGGGCTAAATCCATGAGACACTTTGTATCCTGCTGTCTTTTTCTTGAGGAAGGAAGGACCACATATGAAGGCTGTACTTGCAACCCATGCTGATTCCTGCGTGTGGGCAGCAGTTGCAGCTGGAGTCACCGGAATGTCAGTGTATAGGAATAAGGTGGAGCTGGACCTTCTGGCTGTGCATTTGGCTTTGCTCTTTCAGCTGCTTGTTCTGCTGCAAGGTTGGGCAAGCTTAACTAGAGAAAGAAGTATTTTGTGCTTAAATCTTTGTCTAGAAGGCTCAGTAACTGCATGTGTGAACAGTGAGTGTTAAAATACTGTTTGGAAGCTTGGTAAAAAACAGGTTTGGTGGTTTTTTTGTAGCAGTTTTGAAAGGGAACAAATTTGGTCAATATTGCCAATCATTCAAACTATTAATGAAATCATCAAATAAGATTTAATATTTATTGATGTCTATAAGGTGTTAACGTAACTTTCAAAATTAAGGTAGGTGAGAAAGAATTTAAGCATATTCTAGATTGCTCTATCTTAGCACGTGTGCCAGTAGCACTAATTTTTTAAAAAAACAGCTCTTAAGCAGTAAAATCTGTTTGCACTGGCAAAATGATTTAACATCTCCAGAGCCCAACCTGTAGCTATATATGGTTCTTGCTGAGACACCTCTAGTAAATACAGGGCATGAAGATGAAAGAAATACTTGCTACTGAAGTCCATTAGAGAAATGAAAATAGCAATAATGCTGTTTCGCTCTTATCTAGCATGTTTCGCCTGAAGAATTCAAAGCACTTTAATGCCATTTAATTAAGCTTTAAAGTGTACCTCTGTTACAGATTGATTATATTCCCTTGTTTATAGATGGGAGAGGTATAACTCAGTCCAGTATAAAACATTGCAAGGTGAGCTCTTAAGAATAGCCAGAAATAAACCCCCAGTTTTCTCCTTTAGACTTAGATCCAGCAAACACTTCAGCAGGTTTCTGCACTGCTCTGCTCGCATGTTTAATGCTAAATACCTGAATGAATACTGGTAGGAATGGGGACAACAGTTAGGAGTTTTGCATATTGCAATCTGGGAAATGTAAAATCCCAGACATATTTGAGGCTGGTATTGGGCTTTGCATTCTAAAATATATGAATAAATAATTCTGTAGGAAGCGATGCTAGATAGGTGACAATTTTCTTTTTAAAAAACAATGAGTTTCTTACTTCCTATAGATCAAAATGCAGAGATTTTAAATACATCATGAAAATGCAGTTCTATACAAGCTGGGCTTGGAGTGGCCTAGGGATTGAAATAGTGTGTAGATTCTTCCTTTTGTATTATCAGACACCCATACTGAAGAGTGAAGTGTGCTAAGGGAGTTGAATGCCCTTGAAGATTGGCTTGATGGAAAATGTCATTAAACAGCATCAGAAATAGTCATGTACTTATGTTCTAATAAAAAAAGTTTGTTTTGTGAAGGTGGTAGTAGGTTCTAATTTGGAAACAGGGAAAGTAGTGTTGTGTTGGCTATTGGAGTGAACATCCATGGGTGAAATTAAAATGTTATTTTTAGAAGAGGTGCATCTTATAGATAAAGGGAAGTCTGCGTGCCAGCTCCCAAGGCACTCTGCAGACTTTGTGTGTAGAACATACTTTGTGTTGGGAACTCAACAGAGATTAAAAGAAACCAAGAAGAAATTAAAGAGAAGTTGCAACTCTTCTCAGGAGTCTCTTTCTTTTTGAGAGGAGACTGAAATCTGTTTGCTTGCTTACTGCACTTAGTTAAAGATATGACAGGATGGGAATATTTGGGTTTTCCCTGTGCAGAAGAGGTAAAGTATAAACTGGACTCCTGTGACGGCACAAAACACAACTAGTGGAGTTGAAGAGTAACTTATGATTACTGTGGAAATGAGAATCAGTGATACTATCAGTTAACAGTGGGGTTGTAAATCTGCCCAGAGCAGTGACTTTTAAATGTCCTTTGATCAGCTAGAGGAAAGTACTATATTTTGTTGCAGCTCTGAGAGTTGGGGACTAGACTTGATGTCTTGATAAGTGTCCTGGTGCATAAATTTTATAATATAAATGTTCCATGAATACTGAAGGATATTTGCGAGCTACGGAGTACCACGAGCTAATTTCTCAAACTGCATTGCTGCTTATTTTAATACAACTCCTTCAGTAAATTTAATTTCCCCCATGTGTTTACCTTACCCCAATAGCCTTAAGATAAATTTTCAGACAGCTGAGAAGCACAAGCAGTGTGGTTTGCTAGGTCTGCACATGAGTGTCTTTCAGCCCTTCCTGTGCTCCCTGGTCACTGCTGAGCTGCTGCCTGGTGTGTTTGAGAGCCATATGAAGGCTGTTGAACCAAGCTTCCATTTGCTCTGTGGGTTGTTTTAGCATCTGGCTGTGCCATTCTGTGTTGCTGTGTAGAAAAGTGATTGAGAAGAAACAGTCAAGGGGCCACTGATATTACTAAATGTTTTGGTGACAGTAATACCCAGAGAAAAGGGCAGCTTGAAATCATGACAGAGGAATGAAGCTGTTGAAAAGTCATTTCAAAAATGAGGAAACTTAATTGGTCATCTTTCACCCAGCCCACTTGTCACAACAATGCCAGCTGTTTTGAACGCGGTGACCTGTGTATATTTTAACTGTAGTTGATGTTAAATTAGTGAAATAATAACTAAAATATAGTTTATATGTCAGCTAAGTGCTCTGCAGGGGATGCACCTTTTAAATGCCTGAATATAAATGTGGAAACAGACACATAAGGATCTTTTGTCATTTTCTTTCAGTTGCAGAGAAGTATACTTTTAAAAATAGTTATATTGTGGTATGAGGAAAGGTTTTTCTTAGTAGTTTTTCTTTTTTGTCTTGTTGAAAAGGAACTATAATACTCATCTTGCCATACATGTTCTGAGCCAAAATTGGCTTCATTAAGTTATAAGAGGCCCAGCAATTTAAATAATAGGAACATTCTCCCTACCCTATGACTTGATCACGAGACAGGGATGTAGCTGAAATGAGGGAATGAGAAACATGTAGTCTAGCAGGGAAGGGAAAAATTATGTATTTTCCACTTGGGTTGTATTCAACAGCCAAAAGCAATCTAATTTCCATTTTCTTCTCGGTGTAATATGGTGGGAATCCTAAGTAACAGAAGTATGGACAAGTACAGAGAAGAGAGGTACAACGATGGTGGGCTGGTTTGACCATGTTTGTGGTCACTTCTGCAATGAAGTCAGTGACAGGTTCCCCTGCCTCACCTTCTTCACATGCTGATAGAGCCAGATTTCTCTGTTACTTTTGATTCCTATTAGCAGCAGCCACCTCCCTGATGCTATGGGAGATGATCTTCCAGGAGGCTGACAGCAGGTATGTTTACTAGCAGCAACTGGGGACTAGACTAAATTGAAGGACGATTTTTTCTTTTCTTTTGCCTGAAGGAGTGAATGAAGTGTAGAGATGGGACCTTACTTAGAGGAAATTGTAAACCATGTGATTTTGTCTTGGTTGTGATGTATTAAAAGTTTTCTTACTTAAAATAGTGTGTTTTCTGTTGTTTAAAATTATATATGTGTTTGAAAATAATTTAGCTTTAAAAAAATAAGTCATGCCAAGCAGACCAACATTACATAGTTTTATATTTAAATTTCTTTACTCCAGTGGTATGTAGAATGGTAGAATGTGACTAAGGCTGAGAACTCATTAGGTTAATGTGTGTACACATGCACAAAATGAGGTGCCTTGGGCCACAGAATGCTTAGAGTCAAAGTCAGTGTTGAAATTTGGGCTTGTTTGCAAATCTCAGTTCATACAGAGAAGGAAGAAATACTTGGTTAAAAATAGTCAGGATTAGAACATAGAAAACCTTAACAGATGAGTATGTGTGTTTCAGGACATATTTGGTTTCTTTAACCAGAGATTCATCTGCTGAATTGATTACTCCATAACTGTTTCCCACATAATTTCTTACGGTTTTGTCTGAAACATCCCATACCAGCTATTGTAGAGACAGGACACTAGACTTGGTTGGAACAAGTATGAGGGTTTAGTGAGCCCTCTCCTGTTTTTGGGCTGTCGGAATCCCTCCTTGGGGCTGGCGCATGGCTGGAGCGTGGGTGCTGTAGCCCCCATTGTGCTTCAGACTGTTTACTCTGTCCCCATTTTACTTCAGCCCATCTCACCCAGCCCTTGCCCCAAGGTTAAGCTTTCTGTCTGTTCTGAGGGTCCTATTAATGTTCCACAAATTTTGCAAAAGTGAATGTAGGGCTTCTATATGAAGCAATAAGACACATGTACTAAGACTTTCTAGAACATTTTAATCAATCTTATGATTATATTTAGTTTTTTAGGCCAGGTTTGTTTTCAGACAGACATAGACCTGTGCTGGAAGTGCTTACTGTGATACAGGTGAGAGTTTAAAAGTAAATTTCTTGGTTTTCATTTGGGGGAAACCCAAATGGGAAGAATGAGTGATTGCAAAAAGGCCTTTAGAATATTAACCTTATCTATAGATTTTTCACATACCGTGTCATTAGCATTGCATCCCAATGAGACTTTCTATTTGTGACTTCCAGTGCTGGTATTTCTAGGGATGAGGCAGTAGCTATCAAAAGTACAGTTAGAGCTAATTATTGTGAAATAGGTATTTTATTGGCACAGGTGACAAGTGTTGAGAAATACACACAATCTTTCATCTGTGTATTTCAAATCACTTTCCAGATGAGCTAATTAGGCTTCCTAGATAATTAGGTGTAACTTATAAATAAATAAATAGGAAGTGACTTGCCTAGTATCACATAGCAAATTAAAGGTACCTAAAATGAAACCTGAGACCTAGCTACACATTTCCTGTCATCACGCAGTTGGTCTGTACTGATGTTGCATCTAAGTAAGATGCATTTGCAGAAGACCATGAAAAGTTGAGGACTTGAGTTTTCACATCTCTGCTGCAGCTTGTACTTCATCATACGGTGTTTCTCAGGGCTGTTGCAGAGTAGGAGCAGAGCCCCTTTGCTGAGTCAAGTAATGCTTATTTAAGAAGGCAGGCTATGGTGAAAGTGTGGGGAATGGCTTTATATTCCTTTAACTAGGTGGAAGTTTTGACATTGTTAAATTGAGTCCTGCTTTGGGAACAGTCTCTAGATTAAATAAACAGTAGTTTGATGTTCCACTAACACAAAGGATTGCTTTACTTGAGGCACTGCGTGTGCTTGAATACTTCTTGTTGGTTTTTTGTTTGTTTGGATCTTTTTGTTTGGTAGTGGTATTTTCTTTTTTTAGAACTGAAGATCTCATTGATCCTGAAATTTTAGTGTTTGCTGTTCCTGATAATTTCTTTATCTTCATGAAAGAACGGACTGTTATTTTGTCAGTAGATTACTCCCTTTTGGTTGCTTTGAATGTCTTGTTATGAACTCACAACTATTATTCTAGAAGTATTGATGATACTGATAATGCTGTCTCTACTGAAGAATGGCACACTCTTTAGGAGCTGTATGCATGTAATTTGTGCACTATGGAGGGCTCAAGTGCTTCATATGTAAGGAATTAGCGTGCCTGTAACTCTTGCCTCTGAACTTCCAGTGTGAAAAGCATGCTGCTGACTGTGCAAAACTCACTGGAGTGTGTAGTGATACTCAAGGACAGTAGGTGTTACTCCAAGTACCTTTGCTTATGTTTGAAATGAGCCTTTTAAAGGCTGAAACCAAAAGTTGTTTGCCTGACTCCTTAGTAATTTGCTTTGATGCATGTGCTTGCAAGACCCTCTGGCGGCACCCTTGCACAGCGAGCAGGGCTAAGATGCTGTATTGAACCCCCTGGAAATGGGAGATATTTGGACTTCAGAAAGAAACTCCTAGCTTGTGACATTTCCTCCAGTTTCTTTCAAGTTTTGGGGAGACCTTTCAGGAAATGGAATATACTTCTGTTCAGCAATCTGCCTTATGGAAAGGCAGAATTCATGTTTTTATGTTACAGGGATCACAAAAAAAAATTAAGATGACATTTTTCATATAAAAAAATTAAGAACCAGATAATGTTGATGTCTGTGAGGAGAATGTTTTTGCAGAGTCTAAGTTATGTTTCATGTTTTCATTATGTTAGGAATAATGATACAAATTCTCTCTTAATAACAGTGCACCTTTTTGGTATTTTTTTTAAAGTTCTCCTGATATTAAATAAGAGTATGCAAAAGATTCTTTCAAATCTTACTACAGCATTGATAACTTCTTTTAATTAATGGGAGTTCTGTGTTTGCATACATAAACATTACTTGGCAAGAATTACTTCTTACCACATTGTTCTTAAGGTACATGTAGAGAGGCAAATCAGTTTCTCATGGGAAAAGTAATGTTGATGAAAATATGCAGCAGATCAGGGAGTTAATTTAAATAATGTGTTGTTAAC
Source organism: Origma solitaria (assembly GCA_013397895.1). NCBI lineage: Eukaryota > Metazoa > Chordata > Aves > Passeriformes > Acanthizidae > Origma > Origma solitaria. The sequence continues at coordinate 1,099,739 of VZRL01002888.1, read as the reverse complement.
CAAACTGAGTGGTGAGGCAACATGAACCATGATGAACAATGATAAATTAGTTTATCTTGAAGACAAATTCATCATAATTGAATTACAGACACTGCAAGAAAAATGGCCCTCAGTAGCTAGATTTTTGCCAGTAGATTACCAGGCAGCTCTTCTGTGTCCTGTGCATTCTCTGTATGAGGACATGGTGACTCTACAATTCTGTGACTGAATTACAGAAAAGATTAAGTAGCAGTTGTATTAGAGATCATTGTTGAATTCACATTTTATAAGGAGATCAGATTCTAATACCTTTCTGTAAAAAGGTCGGAAATCTATTCCTGCCTTTGTCCTAGACTTGGTTTTTAATATAGACAAGTCACAACATGTTCCTGCTGTAAAATAGGGCTTATACCTGTCTACTTAACAGTGTAAGTTTGCTACCTTCTCTAAAGAATGAAGGTTGTAAAAGAAGTGCAAAATGCCATTTCCACTCTGTTTGCATTTCATTTTAACTCTGGATTTTCACTGTGAAAGAAAATGAGTATTTGTTTTATTGACTCAGACCCCTTTGAATCCAAAGTACTGCAGCTGGAAAAAGACATTTTTCCATACCCAAGGTTTCCCATTTTCTTCTTCTTTCTTATGTTTTTTGAGAGTATTCTGATGTTGCTGCATCTGCTTCTGTTCGTTATGTCAACTGTTCGCTTGCTGGTACTTTTGAATTTTTGTCTAATATAATTTTTTTCCTGTGTCTGATATACCTTAATTTCTTCAGAGCTGAGCCTTGGCTGCTCTGTATGTGCAGCATTAGAAGTCATGGGGGCAACTAAAACCAAGATCCATTTGACTAATGGCATCTGGCTTTTTGTTCCTTATTAAAATACCAAAATGGGAGAAATGGATGTTAGTGTCACTTTTGTCCTTGTATTTCTCCTCTGCGATGACCTTTGAACTTTACAGATTGGAATATTTTGGTTGCTTTATACCATTTTTGCTACTAACATAAAAATTTTGAAGCCACCAGCTATTTTTTTCTTTTAACTGTTATATTACTTGGTTTTGCTTTTATAAACTTTGCAACCCAACCTCTGTTTTAATTTGCTTCAGTGCATCTTTGCTTCTCTCTTTGTATCAGGAAAGTCAGGAAGTGAGGACAAGAAGTTCTCAAGTGTACAAAATATGCAAGTGTTGGTTGTACCTTTGATGTCTCTCAAAACATGTAACACACGGTGCTTTCCGCAGCTCATCTTTTATGACTCATTAGCACCTTTTTGGAGAAGGTTGCTCCTCCTAGGTTAGGGGGAAGGTGAGGGAGGAGGGGAACCCCTATTTAGCCTTTTCATGTATTTTGTTTTAGCCTTCTGTATTTATAATGGCCTGGCTTGAAGGCGAGCACCTTCCTGTGGGTCCCACGACCTATTTTTACCAGACGTCCTTCCTTGCATTGAAGACTTAAGGCATCATAGTTCGAGATTAACAGATAAAGCAATTAACAAGGCTTCAAACAGCCTCATGAAGGAACAAATATGTTTGGGCACCTTTATGCAGTGTTAGTTAATTGCTGGAAGTTTGCTCCTTATGCTTTATTTTTTCTACTTTCTTTGGACTGTCTTGATAAGTTACCTGCTTCTGGAGTGACAGATTAGCAAATTACATACATATCAAAAATACTGGTTGCTCCTTTTTTGTAGCTTGGAGTGCCTGGTAGGAGTTCAAAATAACAAACATCCATCAGGATTGTTTTTCTGGTTCAAATGGCAACTGTTTGAAACATCTGCTGGCTAATAGTGTATAGGTAATATACTTTATTAGAAGCCACATAGGTGGAGAGTTGTATCTGAGCCAGTGTGTTTTAGTTCCTGTTTTTTTACAACAAGCCATACTGCTAGTATTTGCTAAAAAAACTAGTATTTTGGCTGATCTCTCTCAACATGAAAGCATGTAATTTGGCTAAAGGAGATACTATATTCTTCAATATTTGTGTAGCATATAGGTATGTGAAGAACAGTGCTATAAGCCACCTGTCCTATTATGCATTCATTTTTGAGCTAAGCTTGTTGCTGTTGATCTTACAGAGCATTCCTAGATCTTGGCTATGTCTACCTTTAGAAATGGGGTCAGCATGAGTTTAAAACAGATTTTGAACATGCTCCTAACAGCCTTGTTTATCCTTACTTGTTTCCTACCTCCTTTTTGGTATATTAGTATAAATCACTAACTTTATTGAAGGAAAAATGGAACAATGCTGAGTAACAACTGCTAAGGAGTGAAAAATCTAGTAAAATTTTACAAAGCTTTTAGTTGTGAAGCGGCAAATATAAACTGGCAGTTGTGAAGAACTTTGTACACATCAGTGAGGTAAGATGAAATAATACAGTCTTTTGTTTCCCTCTTTCATTGGTTTTGAAGAATACATCATAACTGAACAAAAGACAGTATCTGTTTTCCATCTAAGTGCAGGTCTTACAGTCAAAATGTGTTGAATTCAGAGAAAGAAAAGGATTCAATTGCCCTTTTGTTGCCAAGGCCTGTTTTGGGGTTTTTTGTTTGCTTCCTCAGTGTGTGATACTGCAGTTCTCTTAGGCCTCTAGCCAAAAGGTGATTGTGATGCTCAGAAATCATCATCCCACTTCACTGACAGTGCTCTTCTTCTCCCTTCAACTTCCTCTTGAGCATCAGAAGACAAGAACACCCTGATGGTGAAGTGTCTTGCAGCCAGATTGCCACTATTTTTCTGTGCAGCAGAATCTTTCCAGGTGATTGCTGCTTTGGTGCACTTGCCAGTTATAATTCATCCTTGCCTCTTAAGCCTGTGCCTTTTGTTCCTTGTCCTTTACTTCTGTGGATGAGAAGGAAGAGTGAGGAGCTGAAATTAATGCTGGATCTCCCTATTTATGTATATTCTGCCCTTGTCCTAATGTCTCTCAAAGCACTGACATGACTCTCATTAATTGGTTTATCCTAAGATGCTGAATTCCTATAAATAATACAGGATTGTAAATGCAGGTTCATTTTAATGGAGTGTCACCTTTCCCTTTTGTCTGCAACATGAAACGGTTACTTTAGCACTTGGAATATTTGCCTCTCACTTGTCCAGTGAGCTCTTCAGCACACAGGGTGGCAGACTTTGTTATGGGGAGAGGCTAGTGGCAATGCTTGCTGTCAGCTGTCTTGGGAGAAATACTTCGGTTTGCACTGAGAGTTAAATTCATGAAGCTAACAGCTGTAGTAGGCATGGCAAGCACATTTTTCCATAAGGTTTTCCAAAAGAGCTGTGAGAATCCTTCTCCTCAGTTGTTATGAGGCTCTAGTTTGTAGCAGTTTTTCCTCTGGAAGAAAGTGAAATGTATTTGGGCTAACCAGGGGAAGTGGCACAAAGAGAAGTGCTCAGTTCAGTGCAACTTCAAGTTAGGCTTTACAATCTTGTTAGCAGAAGCCATACAGTGGACATCTCTGTAAAGGCATTGCCTTTAGATCGCATTTCTTTGGTGTTTTGAATGTGTATTGACAAAGTAATACTGTGCATAGGCAGAAGTGTCTGTTTTTGAGATAATCTAATTTGTACTTGCTGTGTGTTAGAACATGTTCAATGACAGCACAGTATTTTGGCAAGTTAGACAGCTGATTATTTTTGCTGCATCAGAACTTCTGTGTTCCCCAGCATTATGTGCAGATGTGAGAGCTGAAGCTGTGATCCAGTTTTCCTTCTCTTTTAGATAGATCATGTGGATATTTGTGCTATTTAACAAATCATTTTAGGCAGCACTATTTCCTTCTGCTGTTTTGTGAGCGATGTAAACCTACCAAACTGTAACCTGTTCTGGCAGCACTGTACATCATCTATCAGCCTCTGTGCTCATGTTTCTTGTTTTCCCTCCCAGTAAGTTGTTCCCCTGTTACTGAGGCTGTTACTTACTGACCATCCTCAAAAAGGAACATTTTCAGTGGTTGGCTGGGAAAAAGCTGGAACTGAAGATTCTTGCAGAGCTGATGTATAGACCCAGGCCCCTCCTTGTTGAAGGTGGGATTTGTAGAACTGCAGTTCTGCTTCGTTACTTATAAAGTTACTAGTCCACCAGGACATATATGATAGTAGTAGTAACCTTTGTGTACCCTTTTCTGAGGAGAAAGTGCCTTTGAAGGCTAATTGTATGCTTCCTTTGCTATCGTGGTGGATGGACCCCAGCTGGAAACTTGCTCACTCCCTCTGCAGAGGGGTGGGGGACAGAATTAGGTGGGAATAAAAGCGAAAACAGAAGTGTACATCAAGTAGAGACAGTTTAAGTGAATGGGTGGGGACACCACACCAAAAACCCTCCACACCCTCCCCCCTAGCCAGTGATGCAAGGGTGGTCACCACCAGCAGGCAATGGCTGCTTCGGAAAAACTCACCCTAAGCCCAGCACACCAGATTCCAGCCCCATTTTATGTTTTTGTGTATTTAATGCCATAGTTGAAACTAGGCCAGATCCCTGGTTTAAAATGGGATTAGCTTGTAGAATAGTCTATGCAATGGCAAGGATCTGAAAACTGAGATTCTCAAGTTGTGTCTTCCTTGTAGTTTAGTCATTATTCAAACTTGGTTGAAGTTTTTATCCTTTTAGCTTTAGTATCCTCAATTATGAAATGGTAATGTTGATAACAGTCAGTTCTTAGGTGTGTGGTAGTAGACAGGTATTAATTCTAAAGGTAGGAGTATTTGTAAGAATCCTTTATTTCTTAGGAACACCAATAATTAAAAAAACCCTCAATGTTGTTGTTATTATTCTTGGATTTTTTTTTTCTGAATGGGAAAACATTCCCGGGAGATCTCCGCGAATTTGCAATTTTGTCTTCATCTTGAGACATTTGACAGCAGTGCCAAATAACACTGGAGCTATTGTTAGAAGGTAACTTGATACTGTTGTTGTTCCACTTAAATGGAGTTGTGAGTAAATGCCAGCTCTTCTATTGAGGGAACTCAATCAACTGGAAGAGTTTTTGGTTTCCTGCATTACTAGCTGCCAAACAAGTGAGAAGAACTCATTTAATACAAGTATGACAGCTTATTCAACAAACATCTGAAGGAATGAAACATAAATGTTTCCTTTGCAGGGGGATACGTGGAATGCAAGTCACAAGTGAGAAATGGTTTTTGAGCTGGTAGATTTTACATACATAGAAAAAAGCCTGTTTCTGTCAAAAGATGATTAAATTAATGTAGAGTGATGCACTACAACATTTCATTAAGAACATTAATAGAGAGGAAGAGCAGTTAATTTGGATCAACTGCATTTCATGGAATTCAAAAGAAATTTTACTCTTGTTTCAGAAGCTTTTCACAGTTCCTTTTACCAGATCTTTTACTTGTGTGTGTCCTGGATAGATACTAAATGGCTTAATTCACTCACAAAATCAGAGGAATTAGCTACTTCAAATTACTTGAGTGACAAAATACCTTGACATTGAACTGCTTTTCAAAACTTGGGTTTCTTAAAACTGTTAGTTGGACTTGTGTCATTCACTTACTTTAATTGAATTTAATTTTTAGGCCAGAGGCTTAAGGCAAAATGAAGAAAAGAAATGGTGTTAAGTAAGACTTGGAGGTGGGGTCACTACTTCAAATTTAGGTTGTAGAAATTCACTTAGAGAGACCAGTCTGTATGGTCTCAATCTTTTGAAGATTCATTACAATTGGGTAACATTAAGTACTCCTCTCTAAGTCATACAAGCACAATTTTTAGACATGTTTCTGTTTACTTCTATGGCAAATGTGAGATATTTGCAATTTAAGAGGAAATAAAGAACCTGTCAGTATTTATGTAAAATCTCAACAGTGTTTAAAGCCTTGGTGCTTTGTACAGGTTTTAGCTCTTCCCATTTTCTTTTCAACCTAATTAGGTGTAATAAGAAAATTTATATTCTTAAGTACAGGGCAGAGCTTCTTGTATATAAAAAGAGCTTTGTGATGCATTGGTGTGAAAAGTATTATGGTATTACAGGTAACGGTTGGTTTAGACAGCTAAGAAACAAGTGCTTGGCTGATGTTGAATATTGCTAAAAGTAAATTTCACTATTTTTATGTATGCTAACTAGATATAGTGTAGGAAATGCAACAAAACATACGAATTTTACAATCTAAATTTATTGTTAATTTTGTAGCAGCATTCATTTGACTGTAGGAAGTTTCCTGAGGATTAAGGACCAGGTGAAGTTAATTGACTGCTCCCAGTGAGCCACTAGTGTTCAGGGGCTTGTTTTCAGTGCTTATGCCTAATTTCATAGGATGCAGTGAATTTGTATTCACTGTATTTATTGTAGATATTGTATTTATTGGATATATTACAGAATCACAGAGTAAGCTGAGTTGGAAGGGACCCACAAGGATCGAGTCCAACTCCTGGCCCTGCACAGGACAGCTCAAGAGTCACACCATGTGCCTGAGAGCATTGCCCAAATGCTTTTTGAACTTTGTCAGGCTTGGTGCTGTGACCATTTCTCTGGGGAGCCTGTTTGAGTGCCCAGCCACCCTCTAGGTGAAGAACTTCTTTCTAATATCCAACCTAAACCTCCCTTGACTCAGTTTCATGGCACTCCCTCCGGTCCTGTCACTGGTCACCACAGAGAAGAGATTGGTGTTTTTATATATTGTGTAGCGGGAGGAGGATGAACACAATCTTGGCAAAGTTTCAGTGAGTGGTTGTCTCCAAACATCTGTACTCCAGTATCAGCAACTAATTAAACAAACTCTCTATGTACCTGGCCCCTGTAATAATTGGGAATTGCTTGTCATGGTTGGCTGTATTTCTCTGCAGATGCAGTGTGGCTTACATAGGGAAAGTGGTTCCTGCTTGCGGCTATTATAATTTATCATATAAAAATAGTAAAAATGTATCATGTATTTCTAAAAATGTTACGTGCAGATTTCACTGGGTGCCATTTCATGCTGCTGGCACTCACCCAACCTGTCTCAAATCAGAATGAGCTAGGCAAGGCTTTCAGACTGCCTGGTCCATCATATGCTCATTGGATAACCAGTTCATTAAAACGGGGCTATGTGTTCCATTAAAATTGAGACAAGCCCCAGAAATACAAGCCAATGATGTCAGCTGAATGAGTTCACTCAATTTTTAGTTGGTATTTTTAAGATCAAAAAGTGTAGAAATTCCACTATTTCTTGCCAGGTCCCATTTAAAGGGCAGCTCTATTTCTGTATGAATGGAAGTTCTGGTAGATTGGCTGTCTTTATTAGTAGACAGTGGGAGCTTTGAAACATGTTCCTTTGATAAACTGGTTGGAAGGAAGGAATTTCACTCAAGGGAAACTTGGTTTTATGGTGTCTTCATAATCCTGACTGTAGTCATCTTTAAAACACATAATTGCGTCATTGTGTTCCCAAGTGTGCTAGGTGTTTTGAAGTCCTAACTATGAAAAATAACTCAGACATGTGAAAGGAAGAGGAAATATGTAGTGAGTGTGACCATAGTAGTTAAGTAGGTAATGGCACGAGGTGAAGTGACTTTTATGGTTTTCTTGGTTTGGGTTCTTGTTTTGGGGTTGGTTTGTTGGGGTTTTTTTGGTATATGAGAATAGCCAGATTTGGGAGAAACTTTAGGCTTGTTAGAGAAAAAGGATTTTAAATGAGGCTGAGAGTGATGGAGATGAGGAAGGGAGTTTGAGGGAAGAGGTTTGTGTGAGTGGCTGATTCTGGAAGGAGGTCTGGCAGAGCAAATGTGCTTGGCTGGTTTGTCATCGCTTTCCCTCCCTTTTCCTCTTTCTTTTCTAGTCAGCAGTCATTTTCCTTCTCTCTGATCCCTCAAAGCGCCTGGAAAGATGCCGGTAAATAGGCAGAGAGCTGCCTACTTTTTCTCTGGCAGTTATCTTTAGCACTGAGCTTTTCTGGGCTCCCAATAAGGACACTGTTACTGTCCAAGCAAGAACCATAGCTTGTCAGGCTCCAGAGCTGTCATGGAAGATTCCTAGCAGAAGGGGAGAACAGGGGAGGGTGTCAATCTCTTCAGGATTGTGAATCTCTTCAGGGTTTCTGACTCCAGAAGCTCCTTGTTTTATGGAATTAGTACTTCAAAATTTTTCCTCTTTCCTTAATGGGCAGGATTTGCAAGTGACTTGACATGTTTTGAAGTATTTCATTTTTCAGACAAAACAGGAACTGTTTTACCTCTGGATAATATCTCTGTTGTCATCAGAGACAAGCTTCATTGCTGGTCTAAGCAGGTGCAACTGTATTGACTTGAGAGGAGTTGCACACATATTTGCCAGAGGTGAATGTCTCGTGTTTCCACCCACATAACAGTTGGGTAAATAATGATGCACACTGTTCTCATAAGGGGATTATAGCAAAGCCACAACGGAGTTTATTCAGTTTTGATAGAATCAAGTGACGTTACTTTATAGGCTGATAATGTGATTTACTGCCATACCAAGGATTCAGGTCTGAACCAGATACAACTCTTTTCACTTATGCATACAAAGCATTTAACTGGGTTTGAGATACATGTTTTCTGTCCGCTCATTTATGAGTTATTTAGTGCAGGCATGTTTAGCATCAACCATCCAACATCCTCTTGTGTCTAAAAGGGGCTAAATTAAGAGCTTGTGATGCAGCAATTTTTACTGGCATGGGATATATACAGGGGTGAAAATAAAATAATAAACTTTTCTGGAAACATGTCTTAAGTCATATTGGTGTGTTTATTTGGGACTCAGTATGAGGGGGTAGGCAGGGGGCTTGTCTTTCCCAGGCTCTGTACACACTTCATTAGGGTTTCTTTATTTGTATTACAAGGTCAAATGTGATCTTGGTGCACAGGCCTCTGACTTAAACAGAAATTCCCTTGATTGTTAGAGAATTTTTTTTCCCCCCTCCCAAGTTACTTTCTGACGTCTGGCCTGATTGAAAACAGGCAGAAACTGGCACAGAGCAATATTATGTCATCCTTTGCTTATATTTCCTACCCACTCATTCTTTATTTTAATGTTATATGAGGTCTTCAGCAGAGTGTGACATATTGTTATAATTACATCATTTGGAAATGTGTTTATCCCCAAGAGTTGTATTTTGATTTAGGAACTGTTTTCCCTCCTTTCAGTCTGTTATTCATAGCATAGCATGACCATCAGGCTTCTGCAGCAGGACTTGACACACAACTTAAAATATTTGCAAACCATAACACAAGAGTCCATTGATGCATGTGGGGAGGAAAGAAGGAAGGGAACATGATTTAAGATTTGATAAAATTCTTGCAGGTTGAATAAACTCTAATAATGTTGTGGTAGTTTCTGTGCAGAGTGTTAATTCATTCATATCTATTTGCCATATAAACAAATGCATTTTTATGAGTATTTTTATATGTTTCTGTAAGATGCTTGTAATGGAACCACATGTCTGGCCCTTGGCCTTTTGTAATGGGAAGCAATAGCTCTTGGAGTATGTTTGCTAAGAAAATTGCTGTGACTTTTAACCATGTCTTTTGATGCCTGTAGAAAAACTTCTTTAGTTAAAATACAGAACTCAAGAAAACTTCAGAATAGTGTTCAAAAACATTTCAAGTCTGCTCTATGAATTAAGCAGCAGTGTAAATGTGGGAAACTGCCATTTTTATGATGATAAGAAGCAGAGTTCTATGATGTTCATCAGGCATGGAAGAGCTGCCTTTAGAGATGTGAAGTTTAAATGTGGTCCATATTTCTGAATCCTGCTGTTGCACAAAATGTATGTATCATAACAATATATCAAAAGGCCCAGAAAAATATATGAGTTGTGCATTTAGAAAGAGTAAACTAGAGCTCTTCCGCAGTATAGTTTTATTGTCTCTGGTGATCCTTAAGGATCATTAAACTGTTTGCTTTTAAACTTGCTGCTTAATAAATATTTTTGGGTTTTATATTGATGCATATGAAGTGAGAGAGAGAACATCAAAACAAATAAATTAATTAAGGCCCACTAATCTCATCTTTTGTAACTAGTGTGAGATTACTCATGTGAAAGGAACTTTGTAGGGCAGTATCTGGGACTGTGTTGTTTTGTGCTGCATTATTAAACTATTACATATATATTTCACTTATGTTTTCCTTCAAGGAAGAAACATTTACCATATATTGATCAAGACAAAGTTCATGCATGGAACAGGAGTGGGGCTTAACTTTTCCCACACTTGATTCTAAACTGAACCAGAGTATTTGTCTCAGTACTGAGCCTGGACAGACCAGATAGCAACTCCCAACTTCCCGATTTTCAAAGATACCCAGCCTGATAGAAAGGTGGACTCTGAAGAGTGTTCTTAAAATACGTACATCCCCCAGGAGAAGTCTGGGCTTCTCTGCTGGCCTGACTGTGCTATCAGCCTGTCCAGCTATCAGTGACAGTTTGTGTCTTATACAAAAATGTAGTCTTTAAGTCTAAGAATAAAAGTTGTTGTTTTATGCAAAATGTAGTATTATAACTGTTTGCTGCTTTTGCCAGGTAATCCTCAAGGAACAGTAGTGTTTATTAGGGTCTAAAGAATGGGCCTCTCAGAACAAAGTAAAGGTCGCATTCAGGATTAGATCTGCATTTCCTCTTCAGAGTGCTGATGTTAGTTGTGGACTTGGGGTGCTGAAGGGAATGCAGCTGGTTTGGTATACTTACACCATCCCTTCCAGCTCCCTTGCTGCCTTGTGGTCAGGACTGGGGAGTTTCAGCAGACCTTGCTGTTGTAGTCTAGCTGAATCTCACAAGCATAAAAACATACACCTTGCAGAACTTCAGGTCAATAGTCTTAGTTTCTGACGTTTTCCAGTCTTTTAAGCTGTTTAAAAATTGTTTAAAAGTATGGGGTTTTTTTGTTATTCTGCTTAGCAGACACTTTAAATTTGCTGGGTCATCTGAGTTGCTGAGTTCTTCACCATCTCAGGCAGACATTGAAATTCCTGTTACACTCTGTCAAACTCCTTTTAACAGGGTATTGTTTTGCTGCTTAGCTTTGTTTCTTGTCTAAGCATAGGAAACAAATTCAGGGACTCTTAATATTTTTTTTTGTTGTTTTGCTCTTGCTTACACTGCTCTTGTGGTGGATTTCAAAATTTTGCTGGTGTTACTTCTTCATGAGATTTTCAAGTCATAGACCCATTTATTGAAGAACTTCATCCCATATCTGTGTAGAGAAAGCCCCCCAAAAATCCTCTTTTTCTTCTATCAGAGCCTTGCAGTCCAGGGGCATGTTTATGAATGGGCTTTGCTTTTGTATTTATTGGAAAACATACAAAAGGTGTTAAGTTAATAATTTTCTCTTTATTGTACTGTTTGCTTCTAGGCACTATTTGCTTTCTGCAAAAAATTCTTCTTGGCCTGTATTCTTATGTTTCTCCTCTGGCCTTTGTTCTTCATTGTCAGTTCAAATTGCTGCTGTAAATTACCAAATTACCTCTCTTTCCTAAACTTGCTTTTTGCTTTTTACTTTTCTCTTGGGAGATTGGTGTGAAAAAGGTGACTGGTTTCAGATGATTGCTTTACATGCTTGCATTAAATCTTGACTCTAAAGCCAGAGAAAATTAGTTATTCACAGTCATTCTCACAGGGAAAACTTGAAATTATTTTCAGTGTTGCATAACAATGAAGTGCAGCACAGCTGCTGGAGAAGAGCTGGCTGGAGGCTGGCATTAATAATTCTGATATTATGCTGGGCAGGAACAAGTGTGATGCTTAATCAAGACATCTGTTTTGACGCTGTGGAGTAACATCAGTGGATATGAATGTTCAAGAGAAACTGTTGAAATTAGGTGTAGGTATTTTAATTAATTTCTTTTTACAGTGGCAGATAATTAAATCGAAAATTAACACCAGTGTCATTGAAACTAACAGAATCCAAATATATTTGAGTTTTCTCTGTTAAAAAGAAACCTTTTTGTAAACAACCCTCTTGTGTCCCTCAAATTCTTAAACAGGTTTTTTCTTTATCTTTGTAACCTCACCTGTTTTAAAAGGATGCATATGCAGGATTAGTGATCTTTTAAGTATTCTGATGTTTAAAAAGGATACCTCAGTTGTTTGAATAAGGGCTGACAGCCACATGAAAACCATAGTAGCTCATGTCCTTGAGCTTACATTCTCCCTTAAAAGTTTTGTTTACAGGCTAAGGGACCATAAGCAAAATGCTTTCTTTGCGGATTTATTTTTTATCTTGGGTAATATGGGACAGTGGTGTCCTCTTAAAAAAATCTGTTCTATTAAATAGCTATTATATAAATAGTTAAATGTACTTTGTAATACAATAGTGCATTTGCTACAAAGTCATCGAACTTCTATTGCTTTTTTGCATGTCAATGGGAAATTCATTCTGCTGAAATCTTAAATCTGCCAAAAATGTGGTTTATTTAAAAATATTATTTAGAAATTATTTTTCTACATTATTTAAGAAGTGGTGATTTGTATTAATGTGCAGAATTTATTATTGTCACCTCATTTCTGCTGTGCTTTCTTATGACAGAGTATTTAGAAATTACTTGCTGGGGATGTTTAATAGATTTCATGGTCAGAGTGGGTCAGCAAAGAGTGGGGGTTCTCTGGTGTATTTTTTTTCTTGTCTCTGATTTCTGGAGTTAGTCATGTTTTTATGTTGTAACATTTTGGCAAGTAATGCTAGATGATGTCGTTACAGGACAAGATTACAAAGACTGTGAAGAAACGTTCAGGTCACAGAGTGAGTTACAGATCTTACTTCTTCCTTTTGAGAGAAGTGCAGGTAGACAGTTTGTATGTATTGACCAAATTAATCTCATGTGAAACAGTTCACTTAGATAAATTGGGGTTATATGGAACTTCATTTGATCTCCTTAGTCTAGTTGATAAATCCATATCTCTGAGCAGAAAGACTACATAAAATTTATAAACTGTTTTAATTTTTAAGATATTTTAAAGTAAATGTTTCTATTTGTCTGTCTTAAACATATTTATTATGTTTTGTATCAAGGCAGTTTATTAGGTAGAAAAATGGGGAAAATTAGCTGCTTTCTGTTCATAAGTTACTTGAAAAAACTGTAGCTTCTAAAAGTGAAACAAGCAGCCACTAGAAACTGATTTTCACTACCTTTTGAAATGAAGCCTTAAGTTCCCTTTAGCTTCAGATTATCACTTGTCATGTACGTACCTACTTCACATTGAAGTGTTCTGGTATTTGTAGAGGGGTTTTTTTTGAGGACAGTATTTCAAAAACACTGAGGAAGAGCAAAGCATTAATGTTGTTCCTCAGATGTTTACCTAATAGAAGAATGCACTGAACTAACAAATATAGAAGAGGAATATGTCCAAAACCCCAATCTTTTCAGCCTTGTGTTTATTGTCATCCTCAATCTCTTGGCTAATTTCTAGTTGTGTGTAATGTCTAAAACCCAGGGCTCTAATTCAGAGGTAATTATCATATGATCAAGCTGTAGTTGTTGTTTTAGTGCAGATTTGGGAAATTAAAGCTGACAGCTGTTTTCCAGCTGCATTTCAGCTGCACTCCATTAAAAATAAAACCAAAGAAGCAGCAGCAGCTTTGCAGTTTTTTCCATCATTGCTGAGCTCGGTGAAGTTGCCTTATCTGATTGCCCTGTGAAATATTTACCATGTGTCTTTGGAGCCTAAGTAAATAAAACAGGAAAAGAAGGTTCAGTAAAGAGATGGAAAGATTAAAAGTAGTAGACTGAGCACACAAACATACGTATGTGCACTTGGCTCTGCTGAATATTTAGGGGCTCAGCTATTAATTCCTGCCAGACTTTTGCGTGGGGTGGATCAGAAGTTACTAGAGAGGTCAGTTCCCTTAAGTAGACCAAGTTCAAGATACATTCAGTAACTTCCCTGTCATTTCTTATTAAAAGCTATCATACATCTGATATATAGAAAACAACTTAAAAACTTCTAGTAGGCTGTGGTTTTTCTAGAAGGACAGTATAAGGTAGGTCATTATTTGCTAAAGGCAGAAACCCTATTCCTTTGGTACGAGTAAAGTTCTTTAGTGTTTGAGACACATTAAAAAAATTGGGGCAAAGCTGAAAGTTAGAACTGTAACTGATTGCTCTGTAGAAATGCAAAATGTACAAGCTCTGCAGATGAAAGCTGAGGTACACTGACAATCTGGGCTTCCATTCTAAAATAGAATTTTAATCTCCCATTTAGAAAAAAAATAGGGGTGATATTTTTCAAAAGCTGCCAACTGATTCAGGTGCTACTGATGTTAAGGAAATATCCTGTAGTATGTAATTATTTTGATGCGAAGTTTTCTAGTATTCTCTGATTTGTTTTGCTGATTTTTTATTTATGTTCTTAAAGATCTCTCAGCATTTGATTGTCTTTTAACTGAAAAAAAACCCCCCAGTGGTTGTGTCCTCTCAATCCACCACTCCAGTCTAAATTCATGCACATGGTACAGTTGAAGTCTCTGTTTCTTTGATAACTGGATGAAAACTTTGTGGTTTGGATATTTGAGAGGAAAGTATCAGATGTTTTTTCTCAGAGTTATGAGTTGAAGTACTTGTGAGGTGATGCTTAGGAACTGCCGTTTCTCAGTTTTCTCTCCAAGCTCTCCGGTGCAAAAGAATCTGTTTTCTAGAAAAAATAAAGATGCCATTCCTTTGAGCTGCTTTCACATGACAGCAAGCAGTCCAGAAAAAGAAAAAGCACAGTGGATCAGCTTTGTAAAAATGGCTGATGAAAGATTTAGCATCACTTTTTATTCTTGGTATCCTGTAATTTATCTTCAAAATTGCAGAATGTTGATGTGATGCCTAAAAGGCGGGCTACCTGAAACAGAGGCCAAGACAAATTAGGAGTATAAAAGCAGACAATTTATTCAAGGCCTGCAAAGGCCCTGAAGGTACATTCAGGCAAGCAAAGCCCCGTCGGGGGGACGACACCCAAAATGGACCCCCAGGTCACGAGCCCTTCCCCTTTTATAAGTTCTGTCCCATTAGCATATTAGCTCTTAATTCTCCAATCGAACCCTTAGATGATGATGTTAACTACCCCAGGCCTGCTCCCCCCATCTCGCAGTTGTTTACATACTTTCGGGCCCTAAGGCATGAACATGTCCTTGAATCTGTATTCAGGGAGCCTTGTTTTGGCTAAAGGTGCTGGGAACAGAAGATTTTAGCACTTAGTAAGGAGCACAGAACTACAGCAAGTTACAGATATATGAAAGGAAAAAAAAATCCCTAGAAATAGTCAAAGGCATCAGATGAATGAATCAATTAAAGAGATAATAAGTCTTCTAGTCATCTTCTAGTGCCTTCTTTAACTGCTATGCTCTGTACTGTGTGAATGCAGGACTTTAAAGAAAGCCAGGAGCAATGGCATGAGGTTAGAGAACACATGCACCATGTTGATAGGAAGCAAATAGTTAACACTTGAGCAACTCTGAGTGAGGTTGATAAATAATGACCACAAGTAGTATGTACATTAATAACATGACTGGGGCTCTTGGCAGCTGAATGGCTGCCTCTGTGTCTTTGCTAGAGCTTGCAAGACGCATATGCAGTGATGCTAGTGAGTGGGAAAAAAAGGGGTATAGCTTAAGTTAGCCCTTCCATTTCCTTGTTAAGCGCTCCTAACTTATGCCTGTTAACACAGAAAAATATGACATGTTTGAAACTTTAATGTTTAAATAACAAAATAATTTATAAAACGAAAACCACTTTTCACAGAATTTAAATTGAGTGGTTCCACAATATATGAAGCTCCCTTTTTTGAGAATTGTTGAGAATTTCTTTTCTGGTATTTTGTGGCTGGAATTGTTACAATGAATCTTAAGGAACTCACAATTGTCTTTTCTTCATTTATATCCTAGAGCTCTTCTGTAATGTGTTTCATATTTAATAAATTGTAACTGTATTTCTCTGATCATTGTCTCTAGTCAAGTAAGATAAATGATCCTGTCTTCAGAGTTAGACAAATAAGTCAATCACAAATCTTTCTCATGCTCATCATTTCCTGCCTAAAATACTAATTATATATTGTAGACATCATCATGCTGAAATCTAGTTTGTTTATTTCAACAAAAACAGATTGAGCTCTGTGTTGACAAATATTTCAGTTTGGGGATTTTTTTATTTATATGTTTTAGTAACAGCTGTTGTACTGCAAGAGAATAGCATTGGTTTGTGTCTGGGAGCAATGCCATGCCTGTTCTTTACAAACTGTCTTTTGAACATCATGAAGGGAGGGGATGGACAGTTAATGATTAAAAAATTGATGAAATAAGGGGATTGTGCCCATCAAACTAAAGAGCATGCACATGGCTTTCTGTGCTGAGTGTACATATGCCAACAGTACAACGTTTGTGCTTTCATAAAAACTTGAAAACATAGAACTTTAGTGGTGGAAAAGGCTATAAGACTTCATCAATTCTACATTTTTCCTTTCCAATCCCAGTCAGACCAAGACAACTCCCAATGTGCTGCAAATCAAAATAACAGATCAGACCTTTAGGCAGATTATAATGGACTCTTATCTAACTTTGTAGATATTTTAGGAAGCTTTCAACGAAAGACAGATTTCAGAAGTGAAACAAAATGGTTGTAGCTGAAAGGTTAGACCCAGGGCATTTGGGTGGAGGCAAAATGCATACTTGGATGGAAGATTCCCTACGTGCAATGGAAAAATACCAAAAGGGATAGCTGGAGATTTCATAAGGTAATTGGATGCTCATGGCCTAGACACAATTTTCAAAAGTGATTCGGATCAGTAACCCCGAATCTTTTAAGTCAGTGAGATGTTGCAAATTAAATACTTTGGCCACTTTTTTTTTAAGAGCGCTGAATTCTTCAGCCATTTATGGCCTCGTGTGGCTGAATAGAGCAATGTCAGTCTGTAACCTCAGGGACGTCTGTGCAGAGAAACCTGGCAACTTAGGCCAAGTCTTTCAAATACGGAATCCAATCTTATGACAGTCCGTTAGTGACAAACTAAAGCTGGAATTCTCAACCTTCTGACTGAAGTTTATAGTCAATAGATGTTTCTTTGAACCTTTTGTCCTGTATGGCGGTTTCTCCATTTGAAGGCATATGCATATTTAATGGTATGTTAACTGAAAAGCAGGAGCAGCCTATCTGACCTGGAAGAACACTTGTTGTGTTGGGATTTTAATAAATATGTTGCAGAGCATTCTCCAGCTGTTGCCCTTGAAAGGAAAATTATCAGGGTCTGTTGAGCAGGCAGAATTATTTTTTTAACCACCAAACTATGTGCTCTTATACCAATTAGATAAGTTTATCTGTGACATTTAATAGAAACAATTGCATTATGACAAAGTTTGTTTTGTTCAGGTGTGACAGGACAGCTCCTGTGGAATAGAATACAGTTTCTTGTGACTTTATTTCACTTCATCATGATTTCACTGTATCTTGGGAAAAGTATGTGATGTGAAGTCAGTCAATGCAAGTGTTGACAATATTTTTGTCTGATCATTGGCTACTGCAGCACCTCTGTAAGTAAAATCTTTGATGCACAGTCTAAGGAAATATGCATGTAGTCTTGTCAACATACTTTATCCTATCCTTTTGTCCTATTGCGTGTTGTCTGTTACCCTCATTTATTACATTTCATTTCTGATTAGACTGTAAACTTAGTGTAGTTGACTCATTGTAGATGACTCCTTGTTTATATGGATTTTTATATAACAGAATAAAGCAGTCTTGTTCCTTGTCAAATCCTTTTGCTCATGTGCAGTGTAGATACTGCATTCTGCTTTTCAGATCACCTAAGTTCCAATAGTGTTTTCAGTTTTATCTGGACCATAGACCAAGACCTCCAAAACCGTTGTTTGGTATCAGCATGTGTAACTGATGGAGCGTGAGATTCTACCTTCAAAAATCAAAATGTCAGCCAGGAAAACAGTTCTTTAAATGATTGTTCCTTCTTACCTTACAATCTTCCTTAGCTTAATCTGCAGTAATACTGCACTTGTGAGAGATATACACCACCACCCCCCAGGTGGGGAAAATGATGGGTTTGTCACGTAGCATTCAGGTTTGTTCAAGTTGCAAAGGTTGCACAACATCAGTTCAGCTTTTTACCCTACTGGGAAATGCTGAGAAGGGAAACTGGAGTGGTTCCACTAGAGATCTTTCATAATCTTTTTACTTTAAAGCTCTCAGGACACTGTAGAAGAATGGATACTGAAATTTGAACTACATACCAAAACCACTTCATAGAAGTAGATTGGATTTCTACATGGTTGGGCCAGTTGTCCATCAACACTTTGAGGTGATTCAGAGCAGCAGATTCCCCTGGCTGCTGCTTCTTTATGTAATCCATGAATAGTTCTCCATTTACCTGCTTTTCTGAGGCGTTGAATTGGAAAGGACTCCAGATCTCCTGTTTTAATGCTTTTTGAAAGTGTTATTGGAAAGGTTTGTATGTAAGCTGCTGTTACCCAGATCTCATCCTGTGAAGCATTTTAGCTTCCCTCAGTCACTGTGTTTCCCTTACCTTCCATTTATTTCTGTGAGATCTTTATGTCATGAGCAGACTTGCAGCATGTTTAGCTGTACCAGTGCAAGAAATTACCCCTGGTGTTTCTTCTTGTTACTGCCAAGTTGGCAAACAGATTGCATAAGTATTCATGGGGCCATTCATCAGAAAGTCATCTGGGCTGGCTTAAATGTGATTTTTCACTGTAGCAGATGTGGAGTCCTTTTTACCTGATCTGTTAAATCAGACACTGGCAGAGGTTAATACACTTCCCTTTTTCCGAAGGACAGGATTTGTCTTTGTCCTAATCTAACACTGGCCTATGCTTCCTCAGCTTTATCTGACTTGTGAGCACTGTAGAGCACCACTAAGCTAATTCTGCTCTTGTTCATTGCTCTGTACCCTGTTGGAGTGTGCCCATCCTATAAAGGAGAAGACCTTTTCCTGATTGTGGACAACTCATTTTATAATAAAATAGTTTAGAAATAATTCCCAGATAGGAGTTTAGCCTGAGTATTGAAAACCATGATATATTTTTAATTACTGACAGTATTTTTATGGATCACTAATATTTAAAAGGCATAGTTTATTTGTTTTTAGGTTATTTGGAAGAAGTACTATTGTTTATGCAGTTGAAGTTAAACTGTGATCTTCCCTGGGGAGAATTTGGGTACAGACCAAAGATCTCATGGGATTTTGTAAAAAGAGACAGGAGTGACCTCAGTCTGTTTCTCAGGACAAGCAGTACTATGCCAGGTAATGTTAGTGGTTGCTGGTCTGTTTGTTGGGAGTATTCACACAATGTCTTCCAACTCATTTAACAGACAGATTTGACAACCTGTAAGGAAATACAAAGTTTTTTTTTTTTTAATTGGGACTTGCTTTGTTCTTTGATACATTGTGTGGTGTAGTTCGCTTTCTTAAATTAATAACAACCCTGTATGTTGCTTTATAATTTGGTAACAAGCATTTTTCCTTTGACTGTTTCTTCTGAAGTGTAAAATAAAAATAAAATTGCATTTAAAGAATCCAAATTATTTTCCACACTTCTGTGCCTAGCACTGGCTTGGCAATAATAGCAGCCAATTCCTGGTTTTCCTCTTTTAATCCTTTTTTAATTTTTCCCTTCCTTGCCAGCTATCTTTTCTCATGCTGAAAGGATAGCCAACTGTGATATTAGCTTGTAAAATTTGTTTCACTTGGAAGGAGGGATGCAGTGGAAAACACAGTGGCCATTTCTTAGCTGGTAAAAAGAAATTCTTGTAAAGCTTATAATACAAGGAAGTTACAATTTGAAGAATTTTAAGCAATCGGTCTTTGTGTTAACTTTAAAATATACTTCCTTCAATGTATTTAAATGACACCTGGATTAAATGTTACTGTTATGGACGATCTGCATGAGGTTTTGGGGTTTTTTCCTTTTTTTGTGGTTTGTTCTAGCTTCTTGTGTTATGTATTATGTACTCATATCCTTCAAGGCTCTATCCTTTCCACTGTCCATTTTGTGCTCCTGTGATATCTTCCCCTTTGAATTTAACTGCTCTCTCAAGGTTGTAAGCTTTTATGTCTGTCATGTTCTGTTTTTTTCTCAAAACTGAAACTGTTCCTGGACCTAGTAGCACCGCTCAGAATCAGTTCAGTGTTAAAATTCTTGAGAATCTTGACCTGACTCCTCCCCAGCATTACAGATGTGCTGATGTGACATCTCTAAGAGACCTGAATGAGTCTGGGAAACCAAATAGCTTGAAAAGAGTTAATCTTTGAAATGCTTGATCTTAATTCCAGAGCTGCAGAGCTGATCTGATGTCTGGAGAATCCTCTGCTCTTGAATGAGAAGTAACTCTTTGTTGCCCTCAGAAACTTCTTCCCATATGAGATTCTATATATGCTTTGTTCCTAGAGAGGTTTATTCCCAACCATAAGTATATATTTCTGAAAGATATGCTGCCAAAAAATATAGTTCAGACCCACACTTAGAGTTATGTGTAGTTCCCCAAAAAATCCATATTGTTGCCCAATTTGACTGCAACAGTGCAATGACTTGTGTTTCAGAAAGTGATTTGCAAGCATTTTGTCTGCCAGGGAACCTTCAAAAAGTGTTTTCTTTGTTTCTTTCAAGTGTCAGGGAAAAATTGATACAATAAGTAATTACCTGCTGGCCATGTCTAGGCTTCATGTACTCTTTTCCATAAGCTTGGTCTTGAGAGTACTATATTATAGTTTTGGCTTTTAATAGTAGAACATGATAACGGTTTTTCCTTGTCAACTGATATGGTTGTTTGTACTACTGACCACATGGACATGACAGGTTTTGGTGGGATTTTTAGGCCCTTCTTGTAACTGAGTGTGATCTTCCCTCTCAGTAATTTTGTATCTGGAATTCAGTTATTGTTTGATATATTCCTCTCCTACCTCCATGCATGTTCACTTTAAAAGTTAGACACAGTACGTGAGTCTCACATTTTGTTGGGACCATTCTGAATCCACTCTTTTCTTGCCTGATTTTCTTTAATTTTACTTTGTTTTACTTACTCTTGTGACCCATTTCGGTTTTGTTTAGTATCATTCTAAACCACTGCAAAGTTTGTATTGCTCCAACTCTGAGATTTATGACTACTGGCAGGATTTAAGAATGGGATTTTCCTGAGCTGTAGGTCAGAATTAAGTCAGGAGTACAGCAATGAATGGGGAAAAACAGCCAGAGGCTGAACCTAGAATTACCATAGTTATAGGATGGAGTAAGAAGAAGTTGCATAAAGCTATATTAATTTACTTTTTTACCAAGACTGTTGTGTGCTGTTACTGTGAGCTGCAGAAGAGCTGCTGTGTTCAATTCTAGATGTACTGTGTGTTTTCAGATCATTGGACATGAAAGGCATGGCAGAAACAAAAATTGCTATTCTTACTTTTACGCTCTGTATGATTAATTTCTCTTTAGGGAAGTAGAGCAAGGTAAGAATATAGTTTCAGCTCAACAGAGCTGAGGCACAGGAACATATGTCCCACTGGTCAACATTACCCCAAACACAAATATTTGAAGGTGGAGGGAGCAGAGCAAAAGCAAATGAACTGTGCCATTCTATCCTCCTGTGCTTGAGAGCAAGCTGTGTGTTTGTTGAAGGAAATGGTTCTGCTGAACTAGTCTTGGTGCTGTTTCAAGCCAATTGGTGATTACTTTTTCCATGGGGATTGAAATGAATGTGTTATACTTTAAAATAAGCTGCTGCTGCTATTCAGAATTTCTGTCTTGTTAGCTGTTTGTTCAGCTGGGCTTGACAGCTTCTGCTGTAACTGCATGGAGAGGCACTAGCTCAGCTTTAGTTTGGCTTAAGTACCCTCTACTTTTTCCTCTCACATTAGTGTGCTTATTTTCTTTCTGATCTTGAGAACAGTAATGTACGATGAAGGATGACTATAAATACTAAATTTAAAATGAAGCGGCATTTATTCTGTATGGCTGCAAAAGAAATAATTCATGGGTTTATTGTGATCTGAGAAGTTCTTATAAATTTCTGAGTACTTAGCCCAATTCTCAAAAAATGTTGTTGGCTTGGAGCCAATTAGTGTGTAACCTGGAGAGGAGAGGAAGAGAGAAAAAGGGAGAAGATCAAAAAGGTGAAGTCACATTTCTTGAGTGTTAGTTCATCTACAAAGTTAATTTGTCCAAATTGGATCTGGAATCTGATCCAAATTTGAGTTTCCTCAGATTACGGGGGAAAGATCTAAGATTCTCTTTTAAGTGAACTGGTTTGGACGTTTGAAGGAGAGTTCAAACCTGAAATCAGAAATACTCAAAAATTAGTAGGTTAACTTCTGCATTTTGGTTCATGTGTGTCTTATTTCTTTATCAATTAGTGCAACAAGATAGTGATAACTAATACTAAGATCCACTCTGTAATCCAGACTGTTTGAGCTGTGCTGAGGGTGAGCTGTGAATACAGGTAATTTTATCAAAGAACTGTGTGTAAAATATATGGCTTTTGCTCATGCTCCATAGAGGAAAAATTGCTGTCCATAGTGATGAGTAAACTGCTGTCAGTGGTCTAATTGAAATAGTCTCTGTGAACCAAGATTATTTTCTTTGTTTTCCTGACTGGTTATTTGTCATTATTTGTAAAAGAATGGACAACCTTTGTGGAAATTTTTGATTAGGTGACAAATCTTTTCATTTATCTGATGTCATCAATTCATTCTTCTGTGTCCTTGTTGAAGCTTAGACGTAAGTGTTGTTTTCTTTTCCATTATCTAAGCAACACAATGGAGCTCTGTCTGTGTGTCTACAATAATGTCTAAAAGGTACTGCAGTGGTTAATGTGGGGTTTTTTTTAGGTTAAGTGTTTTTGGTTTCACCATTCTGGTAGCTGAGGCACCAAAACCATTAATGAATAATGCAGTAGGCAGGAATTTAGGTGTTCAGGCAGTATTTTTCTTTTAGGTTACTGTCACTCTCCTCTGTTTCAGACAAAGGATAGAATTCTTTAGTGAGTGTATATGGTGAATAAATCATCTGCTGAAAGGTCTGAAGTACATGCGAACTAGTTCTAGTTCTAGTTTAGAACAAATCCGCAATGCTCTCAATACCCACTCTACACAAAATAAAGCATATACAGTCTGAACTGTTGGTTTCTGAACATGCAGTAGAGAAGATGACCAGCTAATCAAAATTCTCATTGAAGAAATATTACAATATAAGTGTCTCATTAATATAGTCTTAGATACTGTGTTGAGGGTATGTTTCTGAAGGAGATAATGAATAATAATGTCATTGCTCCTAGACTCTGAGCAGATGATCATTGTCATGTTTGTTTTCCAGACCTAAAGATTTGTGCTTCCAGGAAATGTACATCTTTTATCCATCTACATACATTTGTAGTATGAGGAGCGATGGAAGAGTAAGAGTTCTTTCATTTTATAATGTTTACATTAGATTCCTTAAAGAGTGACTTTCTCAGGTATGGTTGCATTTCAGAGGTGAAGCAGAGTTGATGGAGCTTACATACTGAAGTGTGAAAAAACTGAAGGAAGTGCCTAATTACACTTTATGGCTTAGACAGTAGTTTCTTTGTGTACTGTGGTAGGGTCTAAGAGCCCTAAGCACTAAGATCTGAATTTTGGTAGGTTGTTCCCCCAGAATTTTTCTCTATATAGTTAAAAAAGTAGTGACAACACTGTGCAAACTCAGCTTGGCTTCTTTAAACTTAGTAATAAATACACAGGTCTTCATGTATATTATCTGTCATGTTTCTGCTAGAAAAGTTTTGCTTACCTGACATATAAAGCAGTGACTGAATTAACATCACAGTTCACTGTGTAAGTATTCTTTCTAAAGGTATGACTGACCATAGGATATCATTCATCAATGCTCAGGAGTTCCTCTGAGTTTTGTTAAATTGTATCCTTTCTAGATTGTAGAATGACTTGTTCAAAAGCCAAAATCTTAGTTTCTCTCCTAGTAGTCAATATCTAGCTGATTTTGTGACTGATGTGTTATTCTGCACCCCTGCTTTATGTGTCTATGAACTGATTCTTCTCTGCCTTTTCCTGTGCATCAAGCCTGAGCCCTGTGAGGGCAGGAAGAGGTCAGCCTGGGAACTAGCTGCAGGCTTGGTCTTGCAGGAATTTTAGGTCATTGGCCTTCAGATTTGTGGCAAAAGCTTAGTGTATCTTTTTTTAAAATGTGCTATGCAGCCAGTTGCTGGAGGCAGTGAAGCTGCCATTTGAGCGAGCAGAGGAGCATTGCATAAACCTGTGGGATGTCTGACATCACATATCCACTGTACAGTTGAAGCTTCACAAGATTTTGAGATAAGCTGAGGTCAAATATCCCTGGAATTTAACACAAATGGTGACAACACTTTTGTTCCTGCAAGATGTTCATGGAAGTCTTTGTACACAATGATACTATTTTTTCATTTGTCTCCCACACATTGTGTTGCAAAAGGCTGTATGTTTAATCATCAGTACTATTTCCCTCAGCATCGCAAATCTAAATTTGCTGGCGATTCATGGCCACAAATAGCTTTCATCATCCCTGATAACTACGGTGCAAAGCTCTGTGTGTAGCGGTCTGGGAACCTGGAGCACACCTCTGTGGGGGGTGGGTTGTGAATTTTAGTTCCCTCAGAGGCACCACCTGCCCTACAGAGATAATTTAAATTTAGTTTGAGCACTACAAGGGAGTGCAAGGGTACAACTGGCTAAAAGGTAACAGATTGCTGACACCTCCAAGCCCCCTGTTTATGTAGCTAAAGCAGCTCTTACTCTTAATTGTTAAAATAATTAAGGTGAAGACAAAGTCTGGCTCCTTAAGATTTGTCACAAATGTCTTCTGAACTACTAGAGTACAACTTGCTTTCTATTAACACAGGTCTGGCAGACCTTTAGTACAAAGGACAAAGTGATAGCTCTTAAGTGCTTAAATTGTTCTTCTTTCTGATGTGCTGACTGGCAAAATTGGAACCATTTACAGTTTCCACATTCATAGTATTTTGGTTGGAGTGAGCATACTTCCTTTAGGAAATAAGTGCAGCTCCACCTAAGGTTCTGCAGACACAACTATATGCAGTAAAATAAAATTAAGATGATAGCAGTTTTCAATAGTAAAGACTGGACTTCTTTATAAAAATAGTTTACCTGATTTCATAAGTTAAGGTCTGTTGAGAACATATGACATGCAGCTAAAACTGTGCTCTTCAGTGTATTTCACTCTTTGTGGACTTAGAAAGTTTTTGGAATAGAAAGTATAAAAAAAAACCAAAACCATTTAAATCTCAATCATGTAATAGAAGATTGTTAGAGTAATGATAATTACTTAGAATATGGGTATTTCAATATATGTCCCTCAATATTTAACGGTTAAGATGTGCCCCTGAGTTGTGCATTTGGACTATGCAATTCATGTTAAGTACCTTAATGAGAGAGAGGAGTTTGTAAAGCCTGCTCTTAAGCCATTGATTTGGTAGTTCTCACATTTCTGACATTTTTGTTTCGTAGAAAATTGGCTGATGGATACAGATATTGTTCCTCTATCTTCGTAGTAGTCTGTATTATGCAGCAAGGCCCATGGATTGAAAGCAGACTTTGGTGGGCATTTGTTGGAAAGTTTCTGGCTATTCTGTGGCACAAACTGGAGTCTAGGCTCACTTGGTGTCTTGCTCCCTTCTTCAGCACAACTGGTCTGTCCTTTGAGTTCTGCTGGAGAAATTTGCAAGTCCATATCTGTGACTCAGAATTTGTTCTCCACACTCACTACATTCCTGTAAACTTCTGAGAGATGCAGTTACATTCCTGTTTGAAATCTTGTTTACTGGCTGCAATAGTATCAACTGTTGGGTCTTAGATGTGGTCACTGTACTGTCCTTTCAGAAAAATGCTGCAAGAGTCCACAAACACATGTAGGACCTGTGGCTTTTGGCTGAGCTGGGCAAAACTACTCCAGAGTTATCTTATGTAGGAATTAGTGACCATAGCATTATTAAGGTGAAGACACTTGGCAAAGCAAACTGGAAATCAGATCAAAAGGGAAGTTGATGGCTCTCCAAATCTCTGCAGATTGAAAGACATTGACAAAGGTCAAATGGACTCCTGGGAACAGTGAAGATGTTAGAAATTTGTACACAAACATTTCTTAGTTTTCCATGCAGTAGCTCTCAGACCTTGTGTTCATGACAGTCTGACGACCAAATTCTCCTCTTTTTGTTTACCTTACAGGAAGTATAATTTTGTAGGACTACCATCGCCTGGCCACACAGGTAGAAATTGCATAAACTCAAATTTTGATTACAAAAATATGTGTACTCTGTCCTTCAGCCATTTTAACAGTTAAGGAAAAAAAGATGGAAAGAACAGCCTTTGCTTAAAGCATATGCTGACTGAAAACCAAAATCAGAGAAACATAACAACAGGTGAATGTGTTGTCAGTGAAAGAATCGTTTCTGATTGGAGAATACTGATTTATATTAAGTACATAGCAATTGTTGGCACAATTCTTTAGCCTACAAGTGTCTGTTATAAATAATTTTGTTAATAAGGCTTTTTTCCCCTCAAAATTAATATTAGGCTCTATAGAGAATACACTATAGGCCTTTGAGATTCTTTTGCTGTGCTTTGCATGTTACTAATTGTAGTAGACTTCTATCAGCAAAGAAAATTCAGTAAAGGAAACTGGTCTAAATTATGAACAGAACTGAGCTGATTGTTTTCAAATTCTTTCCCGACTGATGACAAAATAATGATTTTTTAATAGTTATCTTGTAAAACAGTTCTCTCTTTTGTGTGGTGCTTGATAAGGACTTGAAATAGCCATGTGTGACGTAGTGTCAGGAACTGGTGCATGTTATAATGTGAACACTCCCATACCTTTTATTTTGGTGCTGGCTCTCTTCCTTGCATTAGGAATTACCTGCCTCAGTGATGTGATAATGTGATATTCATGAAAACGTGAGTCTGAATCCTTAGGTCTATTTTGTAGTCTTCAGTCTTGTATCATTAGGTTGTTTTTTATTTTGTGCCTCAGATTCCATAAACCCACTTGGATACTGCTGGTTGTGTAACAGGGTTGTGTGGATGTGCTGGGTTTACACAGCAAGGTTTTGGTCGCTGGGTGGGCTGCAGGGGTAGGCTCTCTTGAGTAGAGACTGGGGGCTGCCCACCTGTTGGGGAGCTAACTGCTAGGTCTGTAGCATACACAGAACCTGAGGGTCCAAAACTACTTTGCTGTTAGTAGAAACACTTTGCTCATTGTGGCTGCGGTCGTCATTTACACACTCCAGTGCTGTCCACAGAGAGGATGATATTCACCACTGCTATAGTGTTCTGGCTTTTCCTCAGTGTTCGGAGTGTAGCTCTGTACTTGATTTGAAACAGTGTGTTGCCTGCTCTTGAGATTTTCCTGTCTTCGTTGGAATTTTACCCAAGACTAGAGGGTCTGTAAGTTTCATAGACAGTTGGCTTTTCATGGTATCTTAATAGCAATCGCATATTATCATCAACATTTTAGAAAAAGATACAGGTAAGAATTATGTAAGGCAGGTAAGACTAATTTTGGAAAATCTGAGCACCCTATTTTGAAATCCCTTTGACCTGTTAGATTTGAATTGGTGTGGAATGTGTTACAGTTCTGACAGACTGAGCTGAGATCTTCAGCTGAGAAATTAATTGAAGAAGTAGCAACAACTAGCAGATACTCAAAATTTGGTCCAGACAACTTTCAATAACTGATTTGAGGAATGAAAATAATTATTCCTCTTTACTAGGAGCTAAGTCAGAAATTCCAGTTAAATTCTTCATTTTATTTTATTTTTTCATTTTACTCAGCTGGTCTGCAGGTGTAGGGGATTTGGGCCAAGGTTTCAGCCGTTGGAGGCTACAGTCATTACTAAAACTCCTGGGCACACATTTCTGTTGGAATGCAGCTGATGTCATGGAAAAACAGGACCTTTTTGGTAACCCCTAACAACCAGAAGTACAGTAAACAGTAAATATTACCTCCACTGAGATACTTGCTTTTAAAGAGACTTGTTAGGATGGTGCCTGTGTGCCAAGAAATATAAACTTTTACTGATTTAACGACATTTTTCCTAAAAGCACAAGCCTACTGCTGAGGTTTAGCCATGATTTTGATATGCCTTATAAAACCAGAAATAGTTCTGTTTAAATCCTAAAATACCCAGAATTCACTGCTCTTTCCACCACCTAACAGTTTTATGATCTTTCACATCAGAAATCAGTGATGGTATGTTAGTTATGAGGGAAATAGCACTGTAATTTTCATCATTTGCAAAACATAGGGTTTTTCCGAGGTATATTTTCCATCTAATTAAATGAGTGAACTGATTTCTTTTTTTTGTAGAGTTTTGTAGAAATGTAGAACTGTTCAAATATATTTTTAATTTAGTTTGTTTTTTAAAAGTCCATTCTCAGCTTCAAGCTGTGCATTCTGTTTTGCTTTCATGGCGTTACTTGTGACCTCCAAGATAATTTAGATGTTTGTCATCCAAAGGTAGTTAATTCTTTTACATGATTTGTGTGTTTTCTTTTTTTTCTCCTCTGTTGATAAAAATACCAATACCACACCTGTGAAAACCCCATCACTGCCACGCTGCCATATAAAGCTTCAGTTTCCTTTGGAAGCAGACAGTAACATGCAGAGAAGGCTGAGCAGTCTAACATACAGCGATACATTGTTCTTTGAGAGCACCAGTATAGCTCCTAGTACACTTTTTGTGACCCAGCTGACCATTACGTATTGTGTACGTTTGGTATTCTTCAGCTTAGGTGTTGAGATTGTTGTCAGTTTCTTTTTTTTAAAAGGGAGATACCTCTCCATAAATTACAGTTGTCCGCTAAAGTGGTCCTTGGAAATACGGTACAGATGGCACAGCACTGTCTGCGACTGCCTTTTCCTATCCCCAGTATTAAATAAACCAAATAATGAACTTAATGGTTGTGGGATTTTTCTTGGCAGTACATTTCCATTGCCTTCTACTGTAAATCATCTCAGATCTTTGCTATACTTTTAAATAGCAAAAGATTGCAAGCATTAAGCATTTAGAAACTGAGGCAGAAACCTTAAAAATAGTAGTTGCTTAAAAACAATTGAAAAAACTATTCTATACTGTTTTTCTATATTTCCACCTTTTTGTAGGTTTTTAGATATTCTTCTTTTCCACATTTTGCTTGTGCATTTAAGGTAAAAAACTGCTATGAGTGTTATGATTCCAACAGGATCCATGTATCAAGAAAAGTGCCAAGCATCAAAGGTTCAACATTATATGAGAACTGGCACAATGATTTATAAGTTCATTATCTCTTTCCTTAATGAAACCATGTTCCAGTTTCTTATAGGTGTTTATGTATGACCATACTTTGTTAATATTTTCTAATAAATGTTTAGCATTGCTATTCTGTAGTTCCTGCATAACTTTTTACCCGTTCTTTCAGAAATACTTACTTTTTTCCCCCCGACTTAGTGTCTGACATACTCACTAAACAAAAAATTTCCATTTTAATTCTGCTGGTTATTGCTTATTGCTCTGTGGTCTTGCTGCCTAGATACTAGCAAGTTGTATTGACCATATCTTTTTTAGTCACACTTTTAAAAAAAGGACTTAATAGATTCTGTAAATCATGGGAGAACAGCGATTAAAACCTGGAGTTCTTCAATTTGATGTTTTCAGTTACTTCCCAGCCAGACAATGTATTTGGAACTAGGACTGACATCGATTGTCCTGAATTTTTCTTCTTGCTCTCCTTTATGCAGAAGAATTGCCTTCAGCTTCCTAAATATTATGTGAAATAATATTTTCTAATTGTTTTAGAAAATGGTAGGGCCAGAAGATACATAAAATAAAGTCATGTGCATTTCTTAATGGTGGATTTCACTTAAATGCAGGTATTTAGCAGTTAAAATACTTGTTTATTAAAACCCAGTGCAAAAAAAAAAAATCTCCAAATCTCACCAAGAAAGCGACAGCCTCACATCTCCTTTGAAAACAGAACAGTTCTTAAATTTGGAGTTCAGCTAAGAGCTCTCATGGAAGACTGGGAAATAGAAGAGTAGTCAGTTTATTGTCTAATGATTGTGTGTTCATTCTTCAGTCTAAGTATTCTTAGCTGAACTGCAATTCTGACTATGAAGATAACGGGAATGTGACTAAATGAAGGTGCTCTTCTTACTTATTTTTCAGCATCTAACTATACATGCAACGTAGTTACATGCCATGGAGTTTTCTCTCACACTACTTGCTAGATGCAAGTACAATGTAAAAAGAAAAAATATTAGTTTACTCTCTACAGATTTTTTTTTTTTACTTGGGCTACATCTCAAGAAATGGTGTTATTTTCCTGAATTTGTTTCGTTTTGTTTCCTCTGTTCTGAACAACAGCTTCATTACTTTTTTCTGATAACCCAAGGAAAAGGAGCTCCCTTGCTCATGCTATGCTATCCGTAATCAGGAAAAAAATAATGGATTATTTTAATATAATGGGACCTTCAAATGAGATTACGGCATTGTATTGTAGTCAGTGCAAGGTCTAAAATTATAGATGACTACATAAAGAAACAGAAATTTTAAACAAATATTTGAAAAGTACCACCAGTATTTAGGGAGGAAGGGAGTGTGCATGAGTGTGTGTGTGTGAGTGGAAAGATTTTAAATGCAGTTGAAAATTTTTATCTTGCTCTTTGGCATTTCTATCCTGGTTACCAGTTTAGGGACCATCTCTGGATGAAAAAGTTGTGAATCTGCTGTTGCAATCTTCAGGTTTTGTCAAGACTGAGTGTACGTATTCCTCTTACCTTCTAGGAAATAGCCTTTGTACGTCACATATATATCCTCTAGCAACTTTGGAAAAAGACTGGTCAGACTGAAATTGTTTCTGGTTAGCAAAACTCTGCAGTGCATTTTGTAGAGATAATTCGTATCTTGGAACAGGAATATCTACTTTAGCATACCAGCACCATAAGGAGGAAGAAACAATCAGGTTCTCAGGGTGGATTGGAGTCCTTTCAAGTCTGCCGTAGGTCAAAAGCCAAAGATGGTTTTGTAAACATGGGGATGACAGTGCAATGATATGTATAGAAGAGAAATGGTACTGTGTCTTCATTTCCACTGATGATAGTTTTAAATTCCTGAACTGCTGGCAACTTCTGCTGAACTTGTCATCATTAATATATCTTTTAGGTAGTGAAGCATCAAAGTTAGCATCTGTAACTGAAGTGAAAATTTGCATGTCACCCTGTTAATGTCCTTATTCAGTCACTCAAACTAGTTGTGGAAGAACTTCATATGGAATACAATATATAAATATATAGAAAGCTTTCTTTGTGTACATCCTCTTGTATACATCAGTACTTTAAGTATGTGCTATTTTTAACTAAGAATTTTGGGGATGTTGTAGCTCACAAGATTCTATATGTAGTTCTAAAATAAAATTATAAAGCTCAAAGAAACCATAGCTTCGGTAGTTGTCCACGTCATTTAATGTATGTGTTAAAAGCACAGCAAAATAAAACATTTCCTCTGCTTCCCAGTACATAATATCCAAATCATCTCACTTGCTCTTCAAAACAGGCATTATATTGTCTTCTTCTAACAAAACATTTTCCACTGCTAAATGGAAGTCAACAATTACCATGCAGGTAACTCTTCTGTAATCCAGAGCATGAAAGAAGCTGACACTCTCACTGGTGCTGCTGCCTGTATTCTGCCCCAGCATCCCTGAGCGTGAGCTTGTGTGCATGCACGTGTGGTGTTAGGGGGCTGCTGTAAAGCAAGCTGCAAATAAAGAGAATACTTCATCCTCTTCTGAGGTTTTCTGACTCATGGAGGTGCCATCCCCATACTCCTTTAAAGTCTTTGGTGTTTATCTCTAGAATGTTTATCTGAAATTTATTTTAGGTCAGACAGGGTCAATGTGCCCTGTCTGAAGCCTGGGTTTACTAACCTTTGGCAATTTTAGTAAAAGACTCTCATCTTTTGTCATATGTTGGTTTGCTCTTGCAAACCTGTGAAAGACTAGGTAAGACTGAAATGCATATTGTTTTGTCACTTGAATTAACTTCTGTGCTCAATAGTTCTGAGTAAATGTGTTGTTTTCCCTTATTCCAGGGGTTCTTTATGTTTTGCTTACTAGCAGTCTGCATATTTCTAGTGACAGGTGTGAACGTGACTACAGGCAGAAGCACTGCTTCAGTGCCTCATAAACCTGAGTAACTGATAGGAGATTGCTTTAGACTTCCAACGCTGCAAATTTTCCAAATAATGCTTACTTAATTTAGAATGCATGAATGAGTGGTCTCTTATCTGGCTTAAATATCTAGTGAGATTTTATCTGAAGACTGTTGAGTAGTTCTGGAAACACACATAGAAATATCACTAATCTGTATCCTGGTGATAGGGAATTATGCCTCAAATCTTAGAGAGGCTCATGCTCAATATATGTATATGTGTCTTCTGAAAAGTTTTTTCCAGTACTATAAGATCTTCTAAATAAGGAATTGTTGTAGGAAACTGCTGCTTAAAATGCCTGATTTTCATTGACTAACTGTAGCAGACTGGTTTAAATGACAGTATTGTGTTGTGCTAGTGGGGGAAGAGAGGGGAAAAGAGCAGGTGGCATATTTCTTCACTTGACTGTGAGTCCTAAGAAAGGAATGAAGGTGACTGTGGGACAGCTCTCTTCACCCAGCAGGTTGCAAAGTACTGAGCATTAGACTGCCAAACTCAATGTCTGTGCATACAGCGCTACATAAGAGGCCATAGGTCACTGTGAACTTTCTGTCCTACCAGTGAAGGTTCAGGTGCTGGTCACTGCTAGAAGCAAGATCACAGATTAGGTGGTCAGTGGCCTGGGTTTTCCTGTTTCTGTGGCATTAAGGGTCATGAAGAAATATCAGTCAAGAAAGCAAAGAGTTGTCACTGCTTTACAGGTCAGATTTTGATATGCATGTGTATTTGTTTGACTTCTTGATCATCAGTTCTGCCTTCTATATGCCATTGGAAATCTGGAATTTCGATGATGCAAGGTAGCAGGTTTTAATTTCTCAAGAGTTTTGCTTCTTTTTAAAACCCAGAACAAGTATGTTTCAAGTTTCCTTTTCCTTGGTTGTTTCCTGGGGACTGAATGGAACATTGCTACATACCAGCAGAGGAATCCACATTAAACAACATTAATTTTCAAGCTCTTCACACAGAATCATTTAGGGTGGAAAGGACTGCTTGCGATCATCTAGTCCAATGGCAAACTTCCTGCGTCATCCAAACATTAAGCTATAAATAGATTGCTTTAGGCCAAATTTATTATCAGTCAGTGCTGTATGCTTTTTTTTTAATCAGTCTTTACACCAGGCTTTTCAACAAGCACACAGTAAAAAAAAGTATAATTGTAAAAATTGTAAACAATTTCTTAAAATTATTTTTGAGGTGTCACACTCACTTTTAGCAGTCTTAGTTGATGTACTTGGTGAAATGTACTTACGTTGACTTAACAGAAACAAGATAGGCAGTGTATCAGTGACAAATGGTCAGCACAAAGCATTTTGTACATGAATTTGATGTTAACAAGGAAAATTTTTCTGTCTGAATTGTGACAGCATATCAGAGTTTACATGTGCAAAACTTCGCCATGTTTCAGTCCTGGGTTCTTTGCTTGGCCTGTGAGACTCAGTGTATTTCTGCTTTATTAAATACCTTCCTCTTGCAGTACTGGTCCCAAACATGCTTTAGGAGATCAATGTAGTAACTTGGATATAAGTTTGATATTTCAAACTTATTTTGAAGTTTCCAGCACCCATTTATCCATGATGACTCTTTGCTTGTGGATTTGAAATTTTCAGTAGCGGTCTTGGGTTAGCCTAGTCTGCCCAGATGAGTAAATGCACCATGAGTGCTTTTTCTGCAGTGTGCTTATGGATTAGAGGCATCACTTCTGGCTTGTGTGCCAGTCTTAGGTACAGTCTTTGGTCATCAGGTTAAGCAGAGATCTTATAGGTCTTTGGATTTGAAGTATTTTTCCTGGAGAGGATTTTTCAGTCTGCCATTTGCTGCAAATCCCTTTTCATAGCTTTATTTGTCATCCCCATCACTGGTGAGCTACTGGCACAGAGGAGGGCATGGTAATGCAAATGGCAGAGGCAGTAAGGGGCTGCTTCTTTTGGCCATGGTGTGACCTAATCAGTTGAAGCCAACTTAAAGACTACAGCCAAGCAGAAACACTTGCAGTCAAGCACAGAGCTGCTTCTATGAAAATACAGACAAAAATAATGGGTGTTGCTTATGTACCAGTCTCTTTCCCATTCCCTGTCTAGATAATTTGTTACTCCTGAAAGATACAGCTTCTGGTTTGAGCTATAGACTTCTTTCTCCAATACCTTTCAGTAGGTAGACACAATGTACAATTGTGTATTTCACCCTTGCATTTACACTCACTGAAGTATCTGCTGGAGATTTGCTGCATTGTTACAGACAGATACTAGGATTGCAGACATGATTCCTGATCAACTGGAAAAGAGTAAAGTAGAAAATATTTGGTTTACATGTGAGGACTGGTGACTCCAGCTGCAATGTTGTTAGTAGTCAGTAGAGGCAATATCATGGCAATAAAACATGTAAAGGAAAGAAATGTACTTTGTCATCAGGCGCATTACAGCTAATGTTCAAAGATTAACCACAGACGTTGTGTGCTGGAAGTTGATCACTTCCTGTGATAGTTTATGTTTTAATGTGTATTAAACAATAGCAAAAGCAGTGGTTTCCACCACAAGAACTCTGTGAACTCTCAGTCTTTCTTGCAGGCCATCCAAAAGAAACAAATTTGGGATTTTCTCTTAATGGTGGTTCCTGATGCTGGTTACCAAATGCTGCCCAATTCCAGACCATGGTTTGGGAATCAGTGTTATAGAGAGTCATTGAAAAAATGTTAGGATGATAGTGATGCATTTGTAGTATGTAGTATGCATTTGACCTAGAGAGGGACTCTGTGTTATCCAAGACCATGGGAGTTCGTAGATGACCACGTGCATCAGCCCTGTGCTGTTCTGCTGACCTGGGTGCTGTCCCTGTCTAGCAAATTTGGCAGCTGTAAGACTATGCAATATAATTAGCAGCTTCCCTATATGCAAGTGAACTGATCTGTTTCTCTAGGCCCAAGGAGGGCTCTGAACCACCCATTCCTTTTGTTTTTTTGGAATGAAGTTGAATCCTTTGGTAGAGACCAAGTGGGAGTGTCAAAGATTGTCTCTTCCTGCACTGCCATCAGTTAATGCTCCTGGGGGCTTTTTCCTGCAGGTCATTATTTCAGAATCAGATACAAGAAACTTTTTCTTTCCTTCTGCCTTGCCTGCTTCTCTCTCAGTCTCTTCTAGAAAATGCCTTGCACTTTGCAAGTTGGGTTGGCATTGCATGTCCAACCTTCCTATTTGTACCTACCTACTCTTAGAAAGGGGGGTGAGAAGGAGAGTGGGTGAGCAGAATTACAAATATATATACCCTTTTGAAGAACTGGCCCCAGGCTAAGACAAAGGGCTTGGGAGATTTGAGACCTCCTGGATGCCTCCTGGATTCTTTTCCTATTGTGTCATTTCCTTTCAGCAATATTTGAACCTTCAAGCTCACCTGGGTGTGTTCATAGGCAGCCAGACCAGTATTGTGAAAGAGAAATTAGACACTTAGCCTTGGCAATAATTAACTCCTATAGCTTGTTTGTACCTCTTGTCATGCATTTATTTTCCCTTGTTTGCTCAGTTCTAGGGGAATTATTTTTGGAATTTTATCAGGTTTTTATGAATTGGAGCAAGTGCAGAATTAAATCTTAAGGCTTGGATGCAGAGGAGGGATTGCTTTCTTGCTTTCTTCCTTCCTTCCTTCCTTTCTGTCTCTCTTTTCTTTCTTTTCTTTTTCATTTCTCAGTTCACCTGTACAAACATGTGTTGGGGATGGGTGGAGTTCGGTGGTAATGCTAGTGGCTTAGAAACACAATAAACAGGTTTTGTGTAGTGTTTCTTGCTAAGAGCCTGCTTGAGAAACCGCTAATCCTGTCTTCCAGACTGATAACCTTTTTGTCCCCGGCAGGGTGAGGAGGACGGGCTGAATTGCTCTGCTCTTTGTGTAATGTGTACTGAGCCCTGCAAAAAGGTAACTGGTATCTCCCCTTGCCAGTACTGACATGTCAGGACAAATAACCCCAAGAACAAGAAGCCTGGCTATTTAAGTGTTGTGCTCCATGGCAGAAAATGGTGAAAGCCATCATCTTGAAAGCACAAATTCTCTCAATTATTTTAATCCTTATTAAAAAGAGTGTCTTTTCCAAGGTGACTTTTTAAACTAGGGCCCCTTGCTTTGTCTTTTCTGTGTACACAGAGTGCTTTGCAATACATTGGTGCCTTCTTAACAAAGCAATGCTTGACAGCTAAGAAGCAATTCACCACTATTGAGGGATACTTAATCATATGGGAGTGAGGCTTGATCTTTGTGATTTTAAAAAATATTTTTAAGTAGAATATATATATATGTCTCTTGTGTACACAAGAATGCTTTTCGTGCCTGTTTTGCCTTGGAGACTGTATCAGAAGCAGGATTTTGGGTCTGTATTGGAGCACTCTAAATTGACTTTACAGTCAAGTTCTCCTTATCTACTTCTGCATGTGCAGCAGTGAATTTCTTCTGTAAAATTTCCCATAAAAATGTTTCAAGAGAACTTGGATGTACTTAGGCTGCAGTTCCAATGAGCAAAGTGAGATGATATACTAGTCCTTCCACCCAGTGCTTTACTCCTCTGACATACCTTTCTGTAGTTTCTGTGTTTGCTGTACCTAGGGAAAAAAAACAAATTCCTGGACAGTTTTCTCATCTTCTCCCCTTTGCTTCAGTGCTTATCTGGTCTTCTGCTGAGCATGTATGCACTAGCACAAGAAATAAATGCATACAGCAAAACAAGTAGTTAATTTTCTGTGGGGTTAGCATGCTAAGATGGCTTAGTGCAGGGCTCAGTGAGCAGAGAAGTTAATATGAGCAAGTGGAAACGGTTAAGTAGGGATCATGGGAAGAAGATCTCCAGCATTTAAGAGAGCCCTGAAAATTGAAATTGATTCCTGATGTGCCTGTTGATACTGCTATCAGAAATGCTATTTTGAGACTGCATTTTCATGTGTGAGTTTAGTGGGCTTACTGAAACTGCAGTCTAGAAGTCCTATCCTGTTTTGCAATGCATATTCTTCCAGATGGTATGTTTTTTGTATCTTGCATAATAATATTTTAATTTCATTATTGCTGGCATTTTTCAGACACTGTCAGAGAATTTGGATGACTTGTAGCAGTAACCTTCAAGATTAATAACTACAGGTAGTTCTAGTATTTGTTGTGGTGCGAATTAAAAAGCGGGATATTAGCTCCCTTCCCTGTGCTGTGCTTCACAGCCTCTTCAATGCCAGCCTAAGGGTTTGTGGTGTCATGCACTAAAATAGTTGACTAAAATAATTAAGGCTAAAAATAACCTTCTGAAAAAACATGTCATGAAACAATAATGAGTAGCTGTAGGTAAGTGAGGCTGGCGATTTTTTAAGCCCGCTTTGCTGCTGAAACTGAAGCATTGTGTAACTGCCCTGATAGTGATCATTCCCATCCATAAACAGTGCCAAAATGGCTGTGGAATTCTTTGTGGTGTCTTCACCCAGTGCTTACTGGGTCCCCTAAAAGGCCACTTCTGTGATACGCTTCTCCCCTTGTGGGTTCAGTTTGATTGGTACAGCTCTTTCGAGGGCCACCTGTGAGCTGGATCAAGAAACACAAATTAATCTTAAAAGCCTGTATAGAAAGGAGAAAAGATGGGGTTAGTTTAAATTCTGACCAGTTTCCCAGCATGTCATGTGGTGCTGCAGAAATAATACTCATGTGAGCTGCTTGGGTTGTCAGTGCTGTACAGAGAAACATCTGTGGAAGTAGTGCCTTAGCCTCTGGGGGTCTTTGATAAATGAGAAGGTCCTAAACTGCTGGAAGCATATGCTAAGACTTTGAAGTATTAAAAGCGTGCATGTAAAACTGGTATACTTGACTGTATTTTTGCCATTTATTGCCTATAATATATAAAAAAATTTCTGGCAGCCAAAATGCTGTACACCCAGTTTTACTTGGGTCTAGCATAAGGTTTCTGTTAAAGAATGTTTTAGCATGATGATGTGGACACACAGAGGGACTGCAAAATGTTGAACAAGCCACATCTTAATCTGTAACGTGCAGCTCAGGCTCTCATGTTTTATGTCCCCATTCAATGTAGACATTCATTTGACATCAGACTCTGGGTGTACTGAACACAGGAAGAGGAGCAATGAACTTTGCAGATCATGGAATGGTTTGGGTTGGAAGGGACCTTAAAGGCCATCTCATTCCAACCCCCCTGCCATGGGCAGAGACATCTTCCACTAAACCCTTTGGTTGCTCAAAGCCCCATCCAACCTGGCCTTGAGCACTTCCAGGGAAAGACATTCACAGCTTCTCTGGCCAACCTGTTCCAGTGCCTCACCACCCTCATAGGAAACAATTTCTTCCTTACATCTAATCTAAACCTACCCTCTTCATAGGAGAGGTGCTGCAGCTCTCTTATCTTTGTGGCTTACCTCTGTTTTGCTCCAGCAGATCAGATCAGAAATTAAAAGACAGCTAACAGAAATTCAGTATTGCAGCTCTTAGAGTGGAAGAACAGACTTTCACTAAAAACTCTCCTTTCACATCTGCAAAGTAATTGTTTTGAATTGGTTTTTTAATTAAAAAGTCATGTTTCCTTAAGTGCTGTAATTATTTTGTGTCCAAATTCTCTACTCAGCAAAAGTAACATTTCCCATGAGCTTGGGTGTTAATTGTCTTCTGTCCACATCTCAGTGACGTTGCCTGCTGCATTTTCTCAGAATTTCATGTGTTTGTAGCATTCAAATTTCTGCCCAAAACTGTGTTGTGATGTTTGTGACTGCAAATATGCAGTGCATTGGCTTCAGCTTTGTTTCATGACCATTTCTATGGAGTTGTGTTTGTTTAAAATAGTAAAGATTGCCTCCAGTTATTACACTGAAAATTATTAAAGGTTAGTCCGTAGGCCATTACATCATGAAGAAACCAAAGAACACTTCAAGACCATTTAACTTTTTTTCTCTCAGGATTGCTGAAGTACAAAATACAGCTGTTCAGCAGTGCACATAATATTTGCTAGCAGTACTAGAAGAAAAGGAACAATACAGGAGAAATGCAATACTGAGAAAAACTTCAATTTTCTTTTTAATAGAAAAAGCTGTTTGTATCTCTGAATACAGATTTTCATTAAAAATCAATAGTATTAAAATGGGATAAAGCTGTGCATCAGAATTTTGTGAACTGCTCATAACCTCTCGGTATTGCTGTTCTCTTGTATTTTCTATGTAATTATTATTAATATTTTGTGTGTGTCTGATTCTGGAGTTAGTGTGTGTGTGTCACTGAATGCCTATGCTTAATACTGCATTTAGCTATCTTAATGTGCAGTGCCCAGTTGATATTCATAGAATACATAAAATGGAAAGATTGATTTAGTATTAAATTGTATTGCAAATTGTATTGCTTTTTCTATTGCCTTCCACTCCCACATCAGCTTTCTACATCTTGTTCAGATAAGCACGTGGTAGGAAGGTCATTGTAGGAGCTTCTCTTGCAGTTAAGTGTCTTGTATGTCTCTTTATGAGTAAATATAGAACCTGAAATTGCTTTTATGCAGATTAATTTTTAGAGACACCTGTGAATAAGTAAATGGCAAATGATGTCCTTTAATTGAAATATTAGGTAAAAATACCTTAAGCCTCCAGAAGCTGAGCTTTTTTGAGAGTATTGCCTTTATTACTCTTCCAGGTCCAATTGAATTAGCTGTGAAGTGCATTTTTTCTGAGTAACTGTCTCTTGAAGAAAAATGTCTGTTAAGGTTAGAAATCAAATTCTTTTCTATTACACTAAATGAATTGCTGCTTTCTGCTTGCCAGAGGCACTGCTTCAAAACAAAAGCAACCCAACTCACAGGGAGTTAAAATATTTTAGTCCTAAGTCATCACGTCTGGCTGCAGAGTGACCTCAACCTTCTCCTGCTCTGAATCATTGTTGAGAACTCACATGGTCTAAATAGACTGAGGTAGATTTCAGTCACAGAAACTGTTTGTCTTTTCATGTGTTGTGGCTAAATGAGTACAACCTTGACATTGTTAGAAAGGGCACAGCTACACCCAGTTGCTGTAGGTGTAGTAGCAGATTAACCACTCTGACTACTTTCATGTGTGTAATCTTTCTAATCTTGATCAGGTGGCCATGTTGTGTTTCTTCTGTGGCACGTAGGCAGAGCTTGATTGTGCTTTTAATCCTGAAACTGTTTTTATGGTGGTAGGCACAGACAAAAAAAAAAAAAGAAAAAGAAAGGAAAAAGGTATTGCATACAATGTTGACAAGGTTAGGCTGCAGTTATGGGAAAACTCAGAAACAACATATTTGAAGTAAAGGAAGTTATTAAAGTGAACCTTCAAGAAATGTCTGAGAGCAGTGCTTTTCATACTTACTCAAATTAATGTAAGCGTGATGTAGTCTGTCTGAGAAAACCAGCCCAGTTTCTGGCAGTAATACATCAGAGAAGAGATTTTGGAAGCAAAAAGTTTTCCTGACTGATGTTTCTTGCATTTAGAACCAAAACCATAAGTTGCGCAATTACAAAACTTACTGGGGAAAAAGCTATTAACACCTTCCTTTACTGTTACCCATTAGGGTGTGAATGAGAACTTGTTTGCTTTTAAAAGCAGAAAGGAGAGCTGGTTTCTCTTGGTACTTGTGAGTTACAGTAACCCTAGTTAGGCTGTTTCGAATTCGCAAAGAGTGTATATTTTGGTTTTACTAGTTTTGCTTTCTGTTTTGCCAGCAAAGAAGAGCTTAAGAAATTCATTGGTACCTCCTTAGTTGTTTCCAGCTCTTTGTTTTCTTCTGCAGGTTTGTGATACTCTTGCCTAAGTTTTGTTATCTCTGAAAGGGAATACCAGTTTCTTGAACAGGTTTTTTTCTTTAGATAACTTTCCTGAGCTTATATTTTCTTTTAATGGGGGTGTCCTCTGCTATCCCTTGCTTGTACTGTCACTCACTTCATGACCTCAATCCAAACCATATTCAGGACCTTTAAGATACAATTTAAGAAGCAGTGTTAAGGTCTAGTGAAAGAGGGTATTGTAGTGTAACGTGAATATATTAGCTGAGTATCTCTGTACTGTGTTAGGTATGACAGTAAAACTATAGTTTTATCATGCTTGTATTTTAAAAGAATAAACATGAAGCCTTCAATTTAGAAAATAATGGAGATCCCATACAGTAGCAGTTGCCATTGAAGCTGCATCCACGAGTTGCTTCTGTCATGTGGAACAGCTACCTTACTATGCACTCCTGCTTTATACTTATACTTTTTTTATACTTGTGATATCTGAGCATTAAATGATGTTATTGTTGGTAAGCTACTGAATGCTGTTACTAACACCTGTTACGTGTGACTGTTCAGTATGGAAGGTGGGGTTGTTTAGACATGATCTATTTGGGAGTAATTTTTTTTGTCTCAGCTGATGTCTAGAAGGTACTCTTTATACATACTTATGTGTAAGACACTGTCAGCAGCCAAGGCCCACGCAGCCGCTCGCTCAGTCCCCCACCAGTGGGATCAGGGAGAGAATCAGAAGGGTAAAAGCCAGAAAACCCCTGGGTTGAGGTAAAGACAGTTTAATAGGGAAAGCAAAAGCTGTGCACACCAGCAAAGCAAAACAAGGAATGAATTCAGTGCCTGCCCCGTGCAGGCAGGTGTTCAGCATCTCCAGGAGAGCAGGGCCCCATCACACCTAATGGTGACTTGGGAAGGCAAACACCATCACTCCGAATGTCCCCCTTCTTCCTTCTCCCCACTTCATATACTGAGCATGATGTCACATGGTCTGGAATGTCCCTTTGGTCAGTTGGGGTCACCTGTCCTGGCTGTGTCTCCTCCTGACATCCCATGCACCCTCAGCTTCCTTGCCAGCGTGGTCATACAAAAAGTAGGACAGGCTTTGGATCTGTGTAAGCCCTGTTCAGTAATAACAAAAACATCTCTGTTATCAACTCCCTGTTCAGCACAAATCCAAAACATAGTTCTGTACTAGCCACTTTGAAGAAAATAAATTCTACCCTGGCTGAAACCAGCACAGACATTCCTAAGCCAGAAATTGTAAAAGAAATTGCCACAAGAGCTGTAACCATACTGTGGCTCTCATGTCCCTGTCACTTCCACAATAAATGGACAGTAAGGAACAATAGAGAGAAGTGGGAATGCATCAGGGTAGAAGTTATCCCTGTATAAACATACTTCTTTGCTTAGCAGGGCCCGAAGAGACCACAGTGTCGGCCTGGCAGGAGGCTGTGGTACCGTGCTGGTGCAGAAGTGCCTAATGCCCGCTGTGGCTGTCCATTAGTATAATATATTTGCAGTGTAGAGTGCACATTTCTGGGAAGGGAATCTGCATTGGAGTGCAGTAACATGGATTGTAAAGAGTTTTCATTGAGTCTCCCATAACCAAGTCAAACAGAACTTTCAGTGTTGGAGATAGTAAAGAGAAAAGCTTTATGTGTATAAATAAAAGACCTGACTTGCGCTTTTTTCGAAGGTATTAATTGTCATTAACATTTAAGAGCAATGTCCTGTACATTTAGTCTGTTAAGTAAGAGAGCATTGGGAACAGAGAAGTAGAGCAGGCCAACGAGTGAAATTCTGTCTGTTTTGCTCTTCAAATAGCAGATCTCTTTAATGCAGTCCATGTGTTCAGTCTTGCTTGCCTTTAGGTGGTAGAGTTTTCATACTGGAGGAAATAATGATTTGCAAATAACTATTATTTTGTCATTCAGTATTAAGATGTATGTGTAGGATTAGCTAGAAAGTACTCCTTGCCTTTGCACAGGGAACTGTAATATTGGGGGTTACTAGTTTTGGTTTGATTTCAGTGCTCATTTACTCAATGACACAATAACCCTCTTTGTATATACACTTCATGCATGAATGGAAGTGTGAACAGAACCAAAAGCAGGTGTTTGTGTTACAGAGGGGAAAGTTAAAACAATATTTATAGGCTATTCATTTATTATTTAAGTTACTTAAAGTTGTTCCATAAGATAGAAATTGAAGTAGAAAGCAGCAAAGTCCAGCTTTATCTAGAGGATTGTTCTCAGCCTTGCTGCAAACTTGCACAATTAAACAGATGTTCACAGGAGATGAATTGTTACTTCTATTAATTTTTAGCTTATTTAGAGTCTGATTCAGCCCCTTTTGTAGTTCCTTATTCAAGTGTTAAAACTAACTGTGGGTACTCTCCGTAAGCTTCTGTGTAATTCAACTACTTGGCATGGAAAATACTCCTCAGGATTGTGGAACTGGGTCCTTTGGTGCTGTAGAAGAAGAATCACACAGATCACAGACTTGTGCCTGTAAATGTTAGTGATGGATAAGCACGACCAGCCAGTAAATAGATTTGATGTCTTTGCTTGTCCGGTACTAACTGCTCTGTATGGAAGTACATGAGGCGGGTGGTACTTCAGTTTGTTCTTTGTTGTTTGTTACACCCCTTCAGCTTGTGAGTGTATGTGCCAGAGCGAACCTCTTCAGCCAATGACAATGTGGGAAATATGTAAGTAAAATTTTAGCATATGACTGCAACATGGATAGGAACTTCATTAGAACCATTTAACTCAACTAACAGCAGCAATTTTCTTTTCTTTTTTTTTTTCTCCATTTTTTCCCCTTTCTTTTCCTGGAAGGGGTTGTGTTTAAAGTGTTGGTTTGGTCAGAAAATTCACTAAAACCGATAGTAGTTTATATATCATTTCGGTAATCAGATGTGCTTGTTCTGCTTACAGAAATAAGTTTTTATGTAGATTGGTTCAGGAGGACAAGGAC
Source organism: Origma solitaria (assembly GCA_013397895.1). NCBI lineage: Eukaryota > Metazoa > Chordata > Aves > Passeriformes > Acanthizidae > Origma > Origma solitaria. The sequence continues at coordinate 1,055,884 of VZRL01002888.1, read as the reverse complement.
AGCTTTAAGAAAACAATAAATTCAAACTATTTCTCCTTCATGAATTAATGTTTCATTTTCAAGTGAAAAATTGTTTCATTACTGGTGTGATGTCAGAGACATGACTCCATGTAAAATTTACATACTGATAGTATTAAGAAAGTCCTCCTGACCACATGAATTTGCAAAGTGGGAATGTTAAGCAGGAATCATCAAGGAAAAAAAGCGATGGAGCCTCTTCTTATCACTTATCCATTTGGTTTTCCAGTAGAAACAGTAGTTCTAAGATACAGCTAGGTTCAGGAAGGGACTAGCCATCTTTTCCAAGAAGTAGCTTTTAGATTCTGAGAAGCACACCTACTTTACTTAACGATGTGAAGAGAGGAATAATTCTCTACATTTAATATAATTTCTCAGTATAAAATTACATTTAAGGGATTGTTTGGAAAGCTGCTTAGGACTGTAGCGTGTTATTTTTTAAAATCCTGTTTCTATGTGCTCTGATTTCCATGACACTATTCTTTAGGGACAGCACATTTGTTATAGGAGGCTAAATTGTTTCCTTTTGCAAAGCCTTACAGGCTCTGAAACTCCCACTGGCTGCTGTCCAGAAAGAAAGATTTGTGGGTTCTGCCCAGTGTCTGCAGATGTGTGATGGTATTTATATCCATTGAGTTGTTTTCACTGTAGCTAGATCTGGTAAAACGCTTGTGGTTTTACTGCAACTAAGAGACTTGTGGTAAAGTCTGAGAACTTTGAAATCAAGTTTTGTGCTTGAAGAGATGTTCTGACTTCCACTGCATTCATGGTTACTGGGTTGGAAGAAGGATCATCCTAGTTACACATCAGCCCTCTCTGAGAGGGGCAAAGTCCGCAAACCTTTAAAGAAAGAAGTAAAACTTCCATTGTTTTTGAAAGCACTAATACTGTTTAAGTGTGGACAAAAAGCAGAATATTTTCTCAACTGCGACTTCAAAAGTAGTTCACAATTACTTTATTGGTAGAGTCAGTCTTTAAAATCCATTTCATTCTGCACAGCTCTAAGTTGTGTTGATTCACATTGGGACTTCTGAAAGAAAAAACTGCCTTTTTCTTCTTATATTTTTCTAAACTGGTGAGAACAAAAAAGGGCAGATGTTTCACTTCTGTGTATACTTTCACATCTTCTTTCTCTTTTTCTCTGCAAGAAGCTTCCACTAAGAAGGGAAAAAAAGGCCAGTAATAAAATCTACTTGTTCTGGGAAGCATTTCCAAGAATGAAAGCAATACCAATGTGATGCTTTTATAGAAAAATTTTTGCGTAAATTGTTGATGATTCACTTGATCTTCATTGGAAATTTTTTCATGCTGTTTACTACTTCCTCCAGATATTGCTTAATTGAATGGTTCTCTCAGATTTTTCCATACAGTGTTCCCTTTCCTTCCCTTCCGACTTGAGATATCATAAAGAAAGGATAGTCATGGCCCCTTGAAACTTTGCCACGTTTGAGTCTGAAAATCCACAGTGTAATCAGTAGATAAGGGTGCTGTGAAGGCTGGACCCTGTTTCTGGCTTTGCTCTATGTTTTTTGTGTAGTCTTAAATAATAGCAGTGGTCAGTCTATTTGCAGGTTTCCTAATTCCTGAAACAAGACATATGGCTACTTTAATATCTCCTGATTTCCATTTTTATTTGAAGTTAAGGAAGTCTGAGATCCTTAGATGTTTGTATATGGAAATAGTTTTCTTCGAATATTTTCTTCTAAGTTAACACTTTTCAAATGGATTTATGGCATTAGGCCTAGAAATAAGCTGTATTGGATGAAGCATATGTAGCGTAACACTCACTGGCTCAGTTCAGTATGTGTGACCATAACTGGCTGAAGATCCAAGTACCAGTGAAAGGATGTGGTAAATTTTCCTTGGAGCTGGCAAAAGTTCTCATGTTGGAACTTTTCAAAACAAGTAGGTTGGTATACTGGAAAATATACTGCAGAGAAAACAGTGCTTTATCAGTAGAAAAATAGGATGGTTTTCCCTGTAGGTCTCTCATTGTACAGCTGGTGAAGTTGTAAATGGTAGTTATTGTAATTAGCCTTCATATTGTCCATTTTGTTGGATGTAGCCTACAGTATGACTGAAGCCCTCAGTCTCATGCTAGTGAAAATGCCGATTGACATTTCCTTGTTTAGTTTCTCTTGTTAAGTGCAGAGTGAGACTTCCAAGGATGTAGCTAAGAAAATACTGATTTCTTTTTTTTTTTTTTTCCAAGATGAAAAGTTGCAAGCATCTGACAGTAGGGTGGAATAGAAAAGTTGTCTTGATTGTGTAACTCCAACCTTTGGCTGTGCAGCCCTGAGAACACTTGAGCAATAGCCGAATGCTGTTGACTAGATGATGTTGTTTTTAGGCCATGGACTGCAGACTGACTTTCACACAAGCCAATGGAGTGGGGCTTTGTCCTGGGGTGGCATAATGATATCTTGTATTCCCTATCGTTTTGTATGCTTGACCAGAAATATGGTCCTGTAGCCTTAACTGTGTCCCGCAGCTGGGAGCTCTGCCGCCAGCGCGGGATGTTTTGAAACTTTCCCCGGCTCTCCTACGGGGGAGTGAGAAGGAAGGGACACTGGTCTTTTTTCCTCCTCAGTCAGTTGCTGCTGCTGGTGGCTGGTGCTACTGGTGTGGCTGCTGCTTGGGTTGGTTTTTTTTTTCCTCCCTGGGATTGTTTTTCATCATTTTGGACCCTTTTCTTCGTCTTGCTTTCTCATCCGAGAACCTGAGGAGCCCCGGGGGACAGCGGACGAGAATCGTCCAGGGAGCCACCGGTGGAACTTCACCTAGCCCCTTCGGGGCCCCCAGAAAGGGGAAGCTACGCCTGAGGAAAAGGACACTAAGTTCATCAGCTGTTTGTTCAGGGTTTCTGACCCCTTTTCCCCTTTTTCCCTTTCCACTGTGTGGTCTGTTAATTAAACAGTTCTTCCCACCTTAGGCTGAGATATTCTGTGTTGGGGGAGGGGTGCCAGAAACCTCTGCTGTGGAGGAGGCACCTGCTCGGAGTGCTTTCCACCTAGGATATTTGTCTCTAATCCAAGACAGGCTTCCCCACACTTGCAACATCACTGGTTTTCCAGCAGTGCAACATGTCTTGTGTACAGAAGGTAAATTGCAACTGGAATGCCCTGTGCTGAGGTCGGCCATGAGCTGGGCAAAGCCGTGCGCTGCCCCACGCCGCTGTGTCTGTCAGCACGAGCGCCCACGGTACTACACAGTCCTTTTGAAATACACACCATGGCCTTACAGCTGTTACTTTCTTTTAGCTGCAGGTTTGTAACCTGCTCCTCTCCGGCTTCAGTTTCTGGGACATCCTCCTGCAGGAAGTGTGGCTGAAGGGGCATGTAGGAGCTAGAGGAACTGGGAGCCTGACCTCGTCTCTCAAACAATTTCAAGTGGATTTGGGTCAGATGCATGAAAGTGCTTGATGTATGGGTGCAGATGGGCACAACTGTGATTAACTCAAGGTGGTACCTGCAGTACGTGGATGTTTGTGCTATAAGACCCTCAGTCTGAGAGCTTGCTGAGGGGCCTGCTCCACAGGTCTGTGTGTACATGTGGCATTTGCAGTGAGGCCTTTGGAGCCAATGGTTTGTTTGACTCTGGAGCTAGGAGGGTTTTTTCTTCATTTGCATTTTTCTTCATTCAGCTTTAGAAATGGCAGGTACAGGTCTTGAAACTTTGGTGGAGAAATTGATTTAATCCAATTAAATCTCCTAGGAAGTTTGTCCTGCAATTAAAGCTACTTTCTTTCGCTTGATAGTATTGAATTAAGTGTTCTGGAAGGAAAGGAATTTAAGGTATGAACTGTTGACCACTGCAGTTCTCTGTGGTGCTGGCCTAGGAAAACATTTCTAAGCCAATAGCTGAGATTTTAAGTCTCAGTATAGTGTTGTATGTTTAGGGGGTTTATGTAAGAACAAATGTTCAAAAAAGTGTGTCAAACTTTTGTCAATCTCATGTAATCCAGAATCATTTCATATTACTGATTACTACATTGCTGATCATTATCAGTTTTGACCTGGGAGGAAGTGGACAAGTAAAATGAATACTTCACAACTATTTTTGTGGCAAAACTTGCTGGTATTCGTTGTTATTGGGAGACAGCAAACCTTACTGCAGTCTTTACTATACCAAAAATAAAGGTGAAGCATCATTATTGTTAGAAGTAGCATGAATTAATATTGAGTTAATTTATGCTACATGTGCCTGTGCAAGTATGGTTTCAAAGAAAACAAAGGAAAAAATGCTGATGTTTTCAGCACTGTAGCAGGAGCAGAGCTGTGCTCCTATGAAGGGTGGTCTGGATGTGTAGTACTTCTCTCCTGCTGTTGTTGTAGTGCTGTATTACTGAGTCCCAGCTTCCCTAAACTCATCACATGTAAATAATGCCTTTTGGGTAACGAGTGCATTATGTTGTTTTGTATGTCCATCCTGCCAAGGGATCAGAAAGTTCACTGGTCATTTTTTACCTAGAGCTTTGGCAAACACCCTGGTGTCACAGAATGTAATAATGCTACTCTTTGATGTTTATACTATCTGCTTTTCCTTTTTAATAATCAGAGCAGGAGAAAATGTGTCAAATTAGCTGCATGGCAGAAGGAACTCATTAAAGCAAGTTAATTGAATTCTACTCATGTTTCAAGCTTCTGGATTGGAGTCACAAAGCAGTAATCATCTTCTAGCTATATTTAATTATTTATTTTGTGGCACTTTCCTTGTCCATAAAATTGATATTTACTGTGGGTTAGCCTGAGAAAATGAGCAATGCTATTGAGGCTTTGAGCAGTGTAAACATTAACAAGTACCTTTTTGTTGTAGTCTCTGATGTGTTTCTCAAGAACAAGGGGGAGAGAGTGAATGAATTAGGATGTTATGTTGGGTCTGTGCGGTCTTCACTTGTAGTTTGCAGTTCAGGTACAACCCAGCTTGCTAGCAACTGGAATACTTTACCAAGTGATGGCATTTTTCTATTGTAGGTGATATAAATGGATGTTTGACTTACTGTAAGGCTTTAGAGAAATTCCCTGAGTCTTAAAACAACATTAAGCTGTGGGACCCTTCTTTTATCTGATTAGAAGTTAGAGCAGGACACTGTGTCTACAGACCATGATATCACACACAGTTTGTCTCATCTCTGTCTGATTTGCCTCATCTGTGACTGCCAGCTTGAGGTCTGGACGCATGTCGTTTTTCATATCAAATTTCACATGACTATACATGTGAATATCTCTGTTTCATTCAAGAAATAATGTTCCCTTGCATGTTTTTCCTCCTAAGTCTAAAGGAAACCTGGGAAGAGATGGATCCCAAGCCTGTGTGGTTTACTGAGCTACTTAGCTGAGGTGAATTTGAGCTTTACCCTCCACCTATTTTGGTCCTTATCTACAAGGAAGTGGTTGTGTTTCATGACTACCTAGGAATGCATGGCTGATTACTTAAGATGGGTTGTGTTTATGTAGTTCTTCTTTAACCTGTTGTGTGTACCTAAGGCTGTTGAATAATGGGCATGGCTTGAAAAAGCAGATGCGTGAAAGTGTGAACATGTATTAGCTGGGCATGTCAAACATGCATTTGAGACATGGCTTCACCAGGATGGCTGATGAAGCTTATTACCGCTGCAGAGTGTGATATCCAAGATCTGGGTTGCTGATGTAGAAATAATACAGTATGTATTAAAGTCTGTGTCTACAACATGTTTTGGGATTTTGTTTTTCCTTTGGAAATAGTGACACTTCATTATGTAGATCCATTTCTGATTTAATTCAATTAAGCAAGTACCAGAGCTACAGTACACTTAAATGTAGCGGCTAAGCTTTAGGGCTAACTTATCCCATATCAGTTTTTCTGACTTTGCTATATTCGTCCTGGCATCCATCCCTAAACTTCAGTCACTCAAGTTAAATCTAATGTGTAGTACCTCCTTTTTCTTACTACAGATAAAGTTTCTACATGCAATATAGAAACTGTCGAAGTATGGAATGGGACAGATTGTATCTTACCCAAGAGTAGATTGGAAATTGGCAAATAGAGGAGCCAACAAATAGAGAAAGACTGGTGTTACTGATGACTGAAAAGTGTGTTTATACTAATTCCAGAAGCAACTGTCAGAAGAGCTATAAAAGCAGATTTTAATTTCCATTATTGAAAATGAAAAAAACCAAAGATAATGCTATCCAGAAATCAGGTGGTGCAGATGAGATCAGGCATATTCAGGAACACACGCCATAAACAGGTTCTAAAGGGAATAGCTAGAGGTATGTCCTCCAACATCCCTAGGTTAATGACTGTAGTTGGTAAGGAAGTTTAAGAGGAATAGCTTAGCTACTTTCTAACATATGATCTGTTCTCCTGTTGCCACGATCAGGGACATGGTGCTGAATTAGATAAACCATTGCTCTGATCCAACTGTGACGAGAAACTACTTCTTTATCCACGGGATGCAGTAGGCAGAATTGTATTGGAGCTATGTGCATGAATGTTTACTGAAGGTCTTTTGAAGCAGGATAGGTGGGTTGAGTGTGCTGTCAGTCTGTTCATCTCGGGTTGTACAGTGTAGGATGTGCAGCACAATCTTGATCGGTGAATAGAGTTTATGGACACTAACATAACACAAATGATATTGGTGGTCTACAGATGTGGCTACTGGACTGCTGTAAGGGTCAGTGTGGCAGGAGCAAGATGTGTTGCAGACATAAGTGGACCTGAGAGAGAGGAGTGAAGAGTCTGGTTGTAATCAGTAGAGCGCTCTTTTGAAATAACAGTCCTAGATCCTGCTCAAACTGGTTTTCTGTCCAAATGGACATTTTTGTAGTTAACATTTATATGTAAAATGGTGCATGTTCAGGAGTACTGTCTTGACTGTATTACAGAGACAGGATTCATTTTTTTTTTTTTTTAGTCTTAAGCAATAAGAATTTCCCTGTTTTCTGGGTTTTTTTTCCACTCTGTAGAGGCCAGAGATGAACAGAAGGGCACAGAGAGTCTGGATTACATCTTAAGTCTTAGTTTGACTGGGAGAACATTTTCTTTTTGAAGTGGGAGTTGTAAGTTTAAATTCACCTGTTATAGGCAGATGCTTGTAATGAGCCTCTGGGACAGACATCTGCCTTCTGGGCCGGGATCAGTACCTCCTTCTGGATCGGGATTACTTGACTGAGATTGATGGGGGCTTAGCAGCAGCCTCAGCATTAATCTACAAACCACATTGTCTCATTCTGTTTTTGTGTTAGATTTGAGCACAGTGTTTGATTTAGCATGGTGATTTAGCACAGTGTTCAATTTAGCGCACTGTTCTTGCTACATTTGTGTATTACACAGGCAGTTGTTAAAAAATTATAATCCAATCCTATATTGTGTTGTAAGACAGCTGTGGATATGAACTGAAGTTTTGCTAAACAGGTGATCTTTTCCAAATTTTTCCTGGCTGTTTCAGTGGTTTTCTAGATCTGGTGGTTCTAATGGTGGTTGGTTTTCACAGTTTCTGTAGCTGTACCAGAAAAATTCTACCTTATGGTTGATACCAGACACTTCCTAGGAAATAGGTAGGCTTGCCTTAGGGTTGATGCCTTAATATCTTAAGTGTAAAGGATGTCATAATGTATGTGAACTAGATGCTAAGAAAATTTTTCTTCTCAAAATAGAAGGATCGAAGATCTAGGAGCAGTCATCAATTTTTTTTCTCTAGTGCTTCACAGAAAATGTGATTAAAAATTGACAAGGAAAACATTTCAACTGCTACTAAATATTTCTTCTCCCTGTTGCCTTCCAAAATTCCAAGCAAGCATTTATCTAATGTGATATGAATAGCTTTGAGAAGATGTTGAGGAGGGTATGTCAACATGTCCTGTATCGCACTGTATGCATTACATTTTAAATCCTGTTTCTCTAGACACATAGACTCAAATTCTGGCAGGGTTAACTTAATCCTCTGTTCTTTCATAGTAGATGTGAGTTGTCCAGTGCTCTAAATATCTGCTGTTCTTTCTCCACTGTTTATTTTTTGGCAGTACTTTTCTTCACCTTGATGCTCTCTTACCATGAGGCATTTGTTGGTTTGTTGTTTATTTTTTAATAAAAGCCAGCTGGTAAACTTTTCTCAGTTGCTTTTGGGCAGTTTTTTCTAAGGTAATATAAATGATAAAATAAATCTCCAAAGTACAGGTCATTGTGGAAGAATAAATAATTTCCCTGTTGATAATATTGGATTTTTACACTCTTACTGTCTATTGTCCTTCCTCCTAGGCTTTGTTATTTAAATAAGCTCTGCAGTTACTTCTTTAAATCTTTCATTAATCTCTTTGGTCATTAAAACTGACTCTTTTTGTTCTTTTAGAACTTTTTCCTCACTATCCTTTTCTGAACCAACTGAGGCTCGGTGTGCTGCCTGTTTGAAGGCAGCTTCCTTTGTGCTGCAGTTGTTCTGAAGTGCCAGCATTGCTGGGTAACAGGCAGCACACCCAGCTGCAAAATGCATAACCAAATGAATTTTGATTATGAATTTGCCAAAAAAATACAGGAGAGAGAGAATGGGGCTGGAACAGTGTTTGGAAGAGCAGTCTCCACAGAAATACTTGGTGGGACAGTAGATCTTAGAATATAGCTTTAGAGAGTACTGCATGGTTTAAAGTCAGCTTTTATGAAGAAGTGTGAAGCCAAGGCCCAGACTATTTGCTATGGTTAAAGTATTTATTTTGAGGGTTTTTTTTACACAGATTGTTACTCATTAAAGTTGCTGAATTTTCTTTATCTATATTGTCCTTCCTATAAAAAGTATGACTTTTGTTGTTTTGTGATAAGCAGTTGGGAAATATGCATGCTCTTGAAAAGCAGCTTTCTTCGGGCCTCAGGTATTACCTCAGTGACATTATAGAACTTACATTTACACTCAAGAATCATCTTACAACATCCAGGTGTTAAAAAATATAAAATGTCTATTTATTTTACACACTTTTTTTGGTTGTAATTCCATAATGTCTTTCAATGAACAGCTTTATTGGAAAAATCAGTGCCATTCTCTCTCTTCACAAGCTGCTCATGTTTTCTCTGCTTTCAAGAGAATAGTGCTGTTGATCTTCCATTTGAGATCAGCATCACATTACACTCATGTAAAATGTTAGTAGAAATCCAGCCTACAGGAAGCCTATGGAACCAGCTTGTATAGTTTCCTTTTTTGGAATGAAAGACTTTTAGAAATTAAGATATCAATATAACAGCTCTTGGCATGCTGTGTGTTTTAATCCAAAGCAGTTTGCTTAACTACTGCGTGAACAACTTCAGATACGAAAGTAGTTTTTGAAAGTGCTCTCTCTCTCCAGCTGGTGACAATGATTACCCTGGACTTACCCTGTTTGTTAACAACCACAGATAATATGTGTGGTTTTTTAAAATCAAGAAATACCCATCATTAATTTATGCACATATGCTTTAAGGGATGTTCAAGCCCCACAGAACAAGGTAGACAGCGGAGAACAGTTCAGTGATCTTCCTCTACCCTTCTTTGATGGAGCACTGATGGATGTGTACATTGGCAGAGATTCAACAACTTGGTCTGACAGGGGTTTTCTTTTTAGTGGGGTTTCCTGGGTTGTTTTGGTGGGTTTTTTCTTCAGAACCTTTTCAAGTTTTATGCTGCTTTGTCCACTGGTTAAAAATTGTATAGCAGCTAAGTCTGATGACTTCAGGAAAGTTTTATGTGTCATAACAAACTGAGTGCTGTAGCATTCCATTTTAAGTTGCTTTAAAAAATGTTTAGGCTCTTGGCTGACTGATCAGTCATTCAATCTTCTAATCTTGCCCAGTGAGATTTGGAGAAACTATTTTTGCAAGCAGAAAAAAAACCCAGTGCAGATGTGAATGCTATTTTTTTCTTGATTGAATTCAGACAAATATATTATCTCTCAGGACATTAGCAATGTATTTTTCACCTCTCCTTTAGAATTAATAGCTTCAAAGGAAAAATTGCTGCTTTTGAAGCATATGACCCTAACAGACCGATTCCCTGATGAGTGCCTTTATGGAATGTCTGCAGTACTGCTGCTGGCATTGCTGCAGCGTGTGCAGGCACACCTGAACCAGCACCTGGTGCTCCCAGCAAGCCTGAGCCGTGTCCCCTCTGGCCTCTGCTCTCTCGTAGTCCTCTGCCGCTGTTGGAGTAACGCTAGCACCAGCCTGCCTGCTTGTGCTGCAGTCTGACTGCGGTGAAAATACAGCTTTAGAATTTCTTTCATATTGTATGCATCTGGTGTTTGTTATTCCTCTTTTTTTGTTTGGGGAGTTCATTTCTGAAAAGGACTTGGGGGAAAATGTAAGTCAATTAGGGTCTTTTTGCAGCTGGTCAGGCCTAGTTCTATTTTGACCAGCTTTTCCAGGGCTGCTAGTTGCCTGCTATTAATAGACTAATAGTTAGTAGGTTAGAATGTTTGTTGTTAAAATGTCAGCTTACTTGAACTCCTTGAAATATTGTCTTCCCTCTGAAAGGTTTCATCATTGATACTCATCATGAGATGGATGAAAGAAGTTCTGTGTTGATTCAAGGCTGTGTACTGCTATGCCAAAATGAAAGAAAGCATAGCCAAGCAGACCATGGTGATTTTACCTTAGCACATCCTTGCCTTTGCTAGTTTTTCATTAAAGGATAGTTAAGTGTGTATTTGTACATTACATTTCTGTGTAGTAGAAACTTTTCCTATAATGTGTAGAATTTTTCAGTACACATTTACTGCGGTGACTGCAAATGTGTGGTTGTATACTGAAAAGTGATCACAAAAAATGATCTCCCATACACATGACCTTCTGTGTCAAATATGTATATTCAGGAAGTCTGAAAATGCCCTTTTTTTTTTTCTGCTGCTGTGACAAACTTCCTCTCTGATCTTGAAAACTGAGGAAGTGGGAGGGAACCATATGCAAAATCCTAACTTTAGTCTGTGACTCTATTCCATAGTCATTGCAAATAAGATGAAAATGTTAGATATTTATGGAAAAAAAAAGTTTCTTTCTTTTGTTAATCATATGTAGATTTAGTCAGTATTTTTATGTGGATACTTAGTGTTCTTGTGTAAGTTTTGGGTTGTGGAAGGAAAGCCATTGAGAACTCACGAAATTATTTGTCTAAATTCTTTATTGCAAAATTATAAGCTACTGAGCAAGTTCTTAAAAGTAAATGATTAAATAAATGTTTTTTAAGTATGCCCTGGAATGGGAAACTGAGTACAATCCAGCTTGCCTTTTTGTAATTGCTTTGATGCTATTTGTGCAAACAGGAGTTAAATTTGGTTTTGTTGTTCAACTACAGCTGAAATATGATTTAAAATTGCACAGTGAGTGGTATATTGAATTAAAAATATCTAATGATGCCATTTCACAATATGACTACATGCTATATGAGTGTTCTCTGAAATAAAAGGAATATATGGTGGCACTGTGGAAAGGGATCTAGGAGTCCTTGTTGGTGACAAATTAAATATGAGTCAGCAGTGCCCTGGCAGCCAGGAGGGCCCACAGTGTCCTGGAGTGCATCAGGCACAGCATCGCCAGCCGGGCAAGGGAGGGGATTGTCCTGCTCTGCTCTGCACTGGGGTGGCCTCACCTCGAGTTCTGTGTACAATTTTGGGTGCCACAATATAAAAAAGGCATTAAGCTGTTAGAGAGTATCCAAAGGAGGGCCACAAGGATGGTGAAGGGTGTGGAGGGGAAGCTGCGTGAGGAGTGGCTGAGGTCACTTCGTCTGTTCAACCTGGAAGAGGAGACTGAGGGGAGACCTCATTGTGGTCTTAAGCATCCTCGTGAGGAGAAGTGTCAGGGCAGGTACTGATCTCTCCTTTCTGACCAGTGACAGGACCTGAGGGAATGGCATGAAGCTGTGTCAGGAGAGGTTTAGGAAAAGGTTCTTTACCCAGAGGGAGGTTGTGCACTAGAACAGGCTCCCCAGGGGATGGTCACAGCACCAAGCCTGACAGAGCTCAAGAAGCATTTGGTCAATGCTCTCAGGCACATGGTGTGACTCTTGGGGCTGTTGTGTATAGTGCCAAGAATTGGGCTTTGAAGATCCTTGTGGGTTCCTTCCAACTCAGGATATTCTGTGATTTTGATATCCAGTCCTGAATCCATTTTTAACTTAAAGGTCAGAATTAAAACATTCCAGGTTGTTAGGGAAAAGCAAGACTGCCTTTACCATATGGCTTCCTTTAAAGGTATTTGTGCTCGGAAAGTCTGCATTGTATTAAATGTGAAATAATGTAAATGCTGTAGCATTTGGCTCTTTTTCAGCAGGATAACCTTTGAAACGTAATTCCTTAATGTGGAAAACCTGCTGTTAAGTATTGTTGTTCATCTATTTAATAAAGTTTTATAAAAAAACCCTTTCACTTTTCACAGCTGTTGTTAAAACTGAGGCTGACTGCAATGTCCTAGCTTGGGTCCTGCATGTAGTTGTTCACTCACCCCTCTGCTGAGCCTGTTATGCTAAGATGAAATGGTTTTGGTTTTTTTCAGATAATAACCTTATATAGTGTCAGGTTAAGATTCTAGGATCGGATCTACCCAGAAAAAGAAATCAGTGCTGTAAATTTCATGTGCTCTTCAAGGCTCCAGAGCTGATATTCACAGAAGGGTGAATTATCAGAGTGGGGATAGTCACTGGTTGTCCCAAGGGCTGAAATCTCTGCTTTCTTTATCTGTAACAGAACAACAGACCCAGAGGCATTGCAAAGTTTCCCTCTCTCTTATACAGACTTACTTTTATCTACTTTTGAAATTGTGACCAATTCTGTAGGAGGGAGAGGTTTAGTCTTTAGTTTTGTTTGGTCCTTTGCCTGCTGAGAGCTACTAACAAGAGCAGCGGTTGGTGCCAATTGCAGTGTTTTGTTTTCTTTTTCTGTGATCCCAAGAAATGTCTAGTACAAACTGGACCATGACCACCCACTCATTTCACATGAGCCATGGATCACTTGCCAAATGGCAAAGACTAAGGAACATAAGATTTAATACAGCAAATCTGTCTGGTTTATGTATTCTGTTTAGCTCAGAATAAGGCACCACCTCTTCTCCTGTGTTATTCACGCTGTCCTTTCAGTTGAGGGGTGACTAGGCAAATAATCCCATGACAACTGTGGCAACTGTTTATATCCTGAGGTATGAGATTTCATTGTCCTTATCTGAGTTTGCATAAATATGGTGTTAGTTTTGGTTAATCAGCTCTTTTCCTAAAGGAGAGCTGCATTAAAATGTTACATTATTATGCTGTCCCAGGCTGAGTTCTAGCAAGTAAAAATCTCCCCCAAGAAATTCTTTGTAGGCCTCGAGTGAAAAGGAAGTATTTCTGTTGCTGTGTAAAAACTCTATTGAAAAAGGTTGATTTGAGTAATGCATTTTGAGAGTTTGCCACACATATGTCACTTCGTTGGTGATAATATGTGAACATGAATTGACTACAAATACATACAAATTCATCAAAGTACAGCTGTCCACTCTGCTTCCATCCAAGCTGAACAAAATGCCTAAAGTAGGGCTGAAATATTGCTGGATAAGGTCATTTCAGTAGATGATAATGCTGATCCAGGGAGACTCACGTTTTGAATTCAGTCACTCTTAACATATGGTTAAAGTCTATGCTTTAGGTCTTTTTAAATCATACTCTCTGGCAAGACCTTAGTATTTTTGCTTTGCATCTAGAAAACATATAGAAGCAGAGTTAACACAAACCTGGTACATTATAAACCATACACATACGTTTCTGTTACTCTAATTTTTGCAGTTCACATTTCATAGGGGAGAGTTGAGTATGTTTTTCTAATCTCCTGATGCTTCCTAAAAATAGATTAAAAAAAGGGAAATTTTGAAATTATTTTAAAGAATAATTTGTTCTACTATTACTGTTGTCTTAACTGTTGTAAATGAAGGTTTTTAATTTGTTAGAAGAATGGAAGGAGAGAGCAGTGTGTGTGATAATCTCACACTGACCTGAGATTTGTGTCTGGAGGCCCTCTAAAGAATAGGATGCCCTTTTTCTTACCTATGAAGCAGCTTCACAATTTCTAACACTGTGAGGGATGTCTGTGTCCTAGTGATCATTTAGAGTGTTATAAGCTTCAAAGCAAAGCTCTGAAATGCTCCCCAAAGGAGGAGGTGGAGTGTGTGGCACATTGATGTGGTGAGTTTTTGCTAGTCTCACTTGCCTTACAGAAAAGCCATTTGATAATTATATTCTGTGCTAATTTCGTCATCACTTCTAAATAGAAGGAACTTGAGTGATGTCCTCTGGAGCTGTTTAAAATGCAGGTAAAATTTGAAGGATCTTTGCTTGATAGGAATAGTTACAGTAAAAGTTGCCTTTAATTAGTTGAGAGTACTGTTGGAGTTATTAAACCTATAATTGGTGTTGAATTCAGCCAGCCTTGGAAGCAATCCTCTACTTTGCTTTGGGGGAAGGAACCCCCAGTAAAAGGTGAAATCATACTGTTGGCTAGCTGCTGATTCTTGTAAGTGTTGCTTTTGCTAAGATCATCTATTCTGATCTAAAGCTGGCTTTCATTTGTGTCTGGAAGGGTTGCATGAAACTAAACAGAAGTTTCAAGGTACACAGGACACCTTGCAACTTCTCCTATGTGTTCATAGAGAAAAATTTGAAAGGGACTACAGGGACTCATACCACCCTGCTCTCCCAAATACAGGATATAAATCATGTGTGTGTACTTGGATTCAAGCATTAATGGGGAGAGGAGATGGGATTGTGTTCTGCTAAATTTAAGACCATCTTGGAAGAAGAGAAATTTCTCACTGCTGATTCTGTGTGAGCAGCCTGTGAGGAAAGTTGGAGCCAATAAAGCAGAGCAGAATTCGTCCTTCTAGGTCCCCTGCACTGATCGAAATCACTGTGTAATTTGAGGTGTTGAAAACTGCCAGGAGCTCCTACATTATAAATTCAGCCTTTCTTGAAGTCTCTAAGCAGACTCTTTCATCAGGGTGAGGTGTTAAAGAGAAAGATTTAAGACCCAGTTTAAGTAAAATCATCACCACTGATTTTTTCCCATTAGTAGGTGATTTGATAAAGTTGTGAACACCCAGTATCTCTTTCTTTAGGAGGGATCAAATTGTCCAGTGTTAGGGATGGTAGGTTCCATACTCCAAAACATATACTGATATTCCTGATCTACTTTTGAGTATGAGTTTCTCCACCTTTTGTGAGGCTGTGAAGGGTGCACCTGTGATGTCTGTAGGAGGTACTATTTTGAATTTCTTTAAGGTGGTAATCTCTGGCCATTTCAAATGTAATTGAGGAGATTTGCTGAGTAAACAGGAATACTGTAACTCAATTTAGCTAATTTGGAGAACATAAGGAGGAAACAAAGAAAGAGTGGGCAAGAAAAACATTTCATTTTCCCAAGTTTAAATTAAGAGTCTTATCTTATCAGTGATTGTTCACTCCACTCAGCCAAAACACAGTAAATTATGCTCCTCTGGATCACTGGTTATTGCCAGGTGATAGGTGCCCAGAAATTACAGTCATCTAGTTGTTCCTTCATGTGTGTGAAATTTGTTACACATCTTTGGAAAAAGTTACAAATACAATAATTTATTCAGCGCTTGAGGATTTAATGCTTACAGAGGTGGAATTTGGCCACAGGTAGTTTAGCAGCTCTGTGATAAGGTAGCATGGAAAAAGATTATTTTGCTCTGTTCCTGCAGTAATTAATCTCTGTGGTGAAGCTCTTGTTGTCTAAGACTTTAACAATGGCAGCATCTGGAAACAATACCTTTAGTTTAAAAGTGGAAGAAATTCCATATATAAAGTATGTATGTGTCGATACATATAAAAATGTTTTTTAACATTAATATGTATATTTTAAAATTGGTAAATATGCAAAAGGTAAAATGAGGGGAATTTTAAGTAAGAGTTCTGAGCACTGCAAGCTTATTATTGTAGCAAAGAGAATGTTTTTTTGAGGGGAAACAAATTCTTTTGAGTTATATTTACTTGTTCCCTAAGTGTGTTGCTTTGTTTCATTGGTGTTTTCACAGAGGAGTAGCTGAGTGCCAGCCCTCAAAACTGTTGACTTTGTCTCTTTCTCTTCACTTTAATGCAATGCTCCATAGCACCTTCGCCGTTTAAGAAACAGAAACTAAGTGTTAAATCTATTTGAGTGCCACGTCACTCTTAGAGCATTCATACTTATAATACTGCCATGGGATTTGCATGGATGAACACCAGAATGATAACTAGCATCTCTTTTTTTTCTGATACTGGCTAAGTCCATGCTTTAATTACCTTGAGGCTCCAGTAGGCACAGGAGTCAGGCACTAGCACCTTCCCTAGCTGCTTTTATTTTCTTTTTAGCTGGGCAGTGCAGTCTGGTGCGAGGAACCTCTTTATTGCAGCAAATGTAAATGTGTCTCATTTACAGCATTTACCTGCCATTTTCCTCCATACCATGTCAGTATCCAGGGTTGCAGGTAGATCTGGGCTTGCTTTGAAGCCTGACAAGATGCACTGTGTGTTAGGTTGGTCTTGGCATTGCACTAACGTGTTTTCCATTCTGCTTGGATCACAGGCACAGCAAGATTGTGTTTGCCTACAAAAGGTCATATAACTGTACCCTGTAGATCTCTTGGGCTGAATGTAGCATCAGAGATAAATAGCCATTGTCTATCTGTCTGCTGCTCTTATCACAATGTTGAGAGAGAAATAGCAAAGCATCCCAGTGTTATCAGTCTGTGGAAAGCCCCAGCTTTCCAAATGGTGCAATCCTTGCTTTACGAAGACTTCACTTAGGGCAATTCTCTTGCAGCTTTTAAACCTCTTCATTTTGATTAATCGTTTTCGTGTCTTGACTTATTCAGTCTCAAGGAAATAGCTTGAGGTCCTGCCTGCATTGCACTATGTATCAGGTAAGCTGGATAATAAATTGGCTTGTTGTTGATGTGTAGAGGAATGGAAGCACTGCCAGAAGTATCTAAGCATGCTGGGCTGAGATGCTGGCAGACTGTTGCCAGGGGCTACTGTGGATCAGCCCTGTATTCAAAACAGGATGTTAATTGAAAAGCCTTTTTATATGTACTATGAAATGTTTGTTTGTTTTCACATTTTTCGGGCCCTGCAAGATGTATTTATTAATAGGTTGCTGCATTTACACTTTCTTTAATGAAAGGTGCATAATGTACAGGTTATGTAGTTACACCACCTCAGGCTGTGATTTTTGTCACAATTTGCAAATTAAGCAAGGTTGAGTCTGGACAGTAATTGGATGGGTGACTGCTCCCCTGTGAAGGGTGGGTGTGTGGGTAGCAAACCTGTACTCAGGGGCTGTTGCTGGCAGTTTGGTTAGAGGTGTTCTTCCCTCTGGGTCAGGTCTGAGCCCATGCTCTGGAGTAAAAGATTACGGCTGGAAAGGGTACGTGATCGATGAGATGCAAACCCGTGGTTTCAACATCTTGTGCCACCGAAGTACCCTGCATTTTTTGCATAGACGCCTAAGTGTTCCAGTTAAATCCTGAAAGAGCATCCCTGTTTTCTTCCCTGAAATAATCTTCAGATTTGACTTGACAGAAGGATTTTTGCTTTTCCTTTCATATGTATTACACTGTACTGTAGTTTAATGACTCATTCTTAGTCACGGCAATGCATACAGTTCAGTGATATACATAATTTCTTGACAGTGCATGGTAGTTGATACAGCAAAATGCAATTTTTCAGTGTATGAGAAATTAGACAGTAGATGTTGTATGGTCTTTGCATAGTTTTTAATGCACTGGACAACAGCACTTCTGCTGCTTCATCTTCATTAGGAACTCTTAGTGTATATATAAAAGAATTAATAAATGAATGGGTAAGAGATCTTAGGAAAAGCATTTCTTCTGGACTTTGAAGCTAAATGAAAGGGAAGGTGGGGGAATCATGATCTTCTTCCTGATGTGGCTGTGTTATAGATTATTTTATTTGACTCAGTAATGGACAGTTGTATTGGATTTTCTTTTGTCTTCTGGTGGTCACTTATTAACATGCAGTTGAATGAGGGCTGTGTCAGAAATTCCTTTGCTCTGGTAAGAGTCTGTCGTGTGTAATTTTTGCATTATCAAATGCAAGAAAATTGACATTTTAAATTGCTGGGCGCGGGGGGGATGTGCACAGTCCAGCCATGATACAGCTTGAGATGTCATCTGCTTGACCTCTCTTTTTGTGCACCATCCAGGTGTGTTGCCTGACAAAGCTGAAGTCCCAAGTGTGATTAAAAGGAGGTCAGAGAACAAATTAATCAAATCATAGGGTGTGGCCTTGGTAGTACATCTTGTTTTATCAATAGATAATCTGGCTTCAGGGGAAAAGTACTTAATTATCTGCCTTGTTGAAAGGGACAGGAATTATATGAGCAGGGCACTGCAAGGAATAACATTCCTTATGGAAATTCCTATAGGAAAAATACCTTATGGGGGGAAAAGAGAATTCATCATGTTAGAATGCAACAAGACAGTCTGGAAGAAATGCTAGTTGGCTTCCATCTATGGCACAAACAAGGGAATTAGCTTACTGTAAAATGTAAAACATCTGCATAAATTCTTAATGTAACAACTGCATATACACATGCAGCAAAAGATAACAAAATTCAGGAGCAGAAGAAAATACTGAATTTGTACAGGATGACCTTCCATTTTAGTACAGAAAACAGAACTCTGAAACCAGAGCTAATAAAAACATTTTTTAAAAAAACCCTTGATTTTTATGCATGAATGTGCTTTTTTGCAGGTTTATTTAGTATTCATTACAAGGGAAAGACAGGCCAAGATCTGTATTAGGATCTAGATCTGCTACAGGTTTTTGTTGCTTATCTCTTAGTCACTTTTGCCATTCTGCTTCAAAAAATAGACCTAATAATGCTTAGCATATATAAATTATTTGACACAGAGAGAGGTGAAAGTTGATGGGTTTATATAAATACCTCAAGATCTGATTAAAGTATCCTTCCCATGATATGCAAATTAGAGACAGAATTTCACTTGGAAATGAAAAGCAGTAATTAATGTTGTAACTCTGCTCACTGGGCTCAGCAATGAGACAAATCCACTAGAAATCAGGTAAGCAAGAGACAAAACCACCGCTGAGCTCATCTAACTTGGCCAACAAGTCCTTCCCCCCTTTCCCACCGCAGTGGAGAGAGCACAGCTATGTGGGGTTCCCTGCAGCGGGTGAGATGCTCTTTCGTTCAGGAGCTGCAGGAGCACTTCGCTGAGAAGAACCAGCAGTGGAATGCAGAGCTGTTGTCTGGAGAACTAATTCCTGTACTTGATCAGGGGGCAAACCAAAAATTGCTGGGAGGCTTCATTTGACAGAGTGTGAAGCTGCCATGCAGGTACCGCTTGCAAACAGGGGTTGTACTCCTGTCTAATGTTTAACAGGCAATAGGATATCAAAGGGATGAAGAGCCTGAAGGAACAGCTGAATATCCATTGTAAATGGCAGTGGGCAGCTGCCAAACTTTGCAAGGCAGAACAAGCTTTTAGTAGTGCTCTAAATGAAGAGTAGACCGAGTAGATACGTGTAGTACAAAGAGTGGTTAACCCTGCTGTCTTGTGATCCCCCTCCAGTCTCATGAGCTAAGCAAGTTTAGTCCAATCTGTTTGGATGAGAGGCAACTCTCTTGTCCCGTTGCTGTGAGGAACCCTTCGTAGGACAGAGTAGGGGATGTGTTGCATGGATATTTGTTTTGTGNATAATTTTATAATATTATAATATAAATATTATAATATAAATATAATTATAATAATTAAAAATCCAGAGGCATTTTTCAAGTGAATGGATCATCTTTCAGCAAGTAACTCCACTGTCCCTGACTTTCCTTTGCAGTTCTTTTGGGTGTCCCATCTTTTTTCAGTCCTTTCCCCAAACTCTTCTATTGCTATATATACTACAGCTACCCGCCTGCACTGCAGACAAGTATTTAAGCGTGTGCAAAGCGGTGGGCAACATAAGGACACCATATGATGTAGCCACTCTAGTTCTGTGAAAAGGAGTTGCGCATGGCCAGACATGAGGGGGTGGCACTTGCTGTTGATATCCTGGAAGAAAGTGGTGGGCGCTGCTGGCTGGGATGGCCACCTTCTTGTCACTGGCTTTTGGGAAAGGACTTTGTCAAGTTTGCTAAACCATCAGCTGTATTACTGATAGAACTGAAGGTGTTAGAGGAGTTACCTTTTCGATACCACTTGCTCTAGTTTCTCCCCTACTCAGACTGTGAGTGTAAACTGGTGAATTTCAGTATTTCATTTAGCCTGTTGTTTGATTTGATACAGTAATCCAGCAGTGTTTAGGACTGCCGTTTTCAGACTAGAAAGCTTTTAGACAGTTGTTCCTGTGTGAATTTTATGACATTCATGAAAATACTTTGTTTTATGAGGTTTTGTAATTCTTTCCTTCCTTATGGTTTTTGGCTTTTTTTCTTTCCATTTTTTTTTTTTAACCACGGGT
The DNA here is from genome assembly GCA_013397895.1 of Origma solitaria. NCBI lineage: Eukaryota > Metazoa > Chordata > Aves > Passeriformes > Acanthizidae > Origma > Origma solitaria. The sequence continues at coordinate 1,035,414 of VZRL01002888.1, read as the reverse complement.
TTTTCCCTTGTACCAGGCTCTCCTCTGTACCCCTGTTCCCCTGTCTTGGTGATAAGCGTCTTTTGGGTCACATACTTTAGAAGTCAACAAGAGGAGAAGACTCTAACATATTAATGGTTCATAATTAGTAATCAGCTTTTCTCCAGTAAGCAAGTGTTGCCCTTTTTGATTATGTTTTTGTGGGGTATTTTTAATTGAAAAGATTTGGATTAAAATAATCTAGTATATCCGAAAAAGCAACAGCAGGTGGCAGAATAACTTCACTAGAAGTTGGTTTCTTGGCATGCTCAACTTTTTTTCAATGAACTTAGAAAAACAGATGCCTCTATGTGAGATGTGACCAATTGCTATTCTAAATAGCTGTCTTAACAGAATGTAACAGGCAATTCCCAAACACATGGAATTGTGTGCTACAAGGTTTTCTTCAGTTTTTAATCTGATTGTTTGCTTTTTATTTCTGTAGAATAGTTAAATGCTTATTAAGAAAGTTTCCGAAGAGATTGTAAGTGGTGCCTTGCAGTTGCAGAACTGGCACTGTGTTAGTCACCAGCTGAAGTGTAGCAAATGCTTTTTTCAGCAGAAGTGTATCCGTGTAAATATTACATAGATATAATCCTTTCCTTTTAGAGAAAAGCATTTATGTAAACATATTGCCATGAAATGCATTGTTCTGATGAGCAGTTTTGCTGTCATCTTTGAAGAAATAAGCTCCCTGGGAAATGACTAGTAAATCTTGACTAGCGCTGTTCAACAATCAAAGCCTGAAGAGTGTGTGAAAGATGTATCTTGTGGGTTGGAGAATGGGGAAGGGTGCAGCTGTGAATTGCGTTTAATGGCTCATGGTCTGCTTAGCAGCTCCTTGGCTTTCTCATCTGCATCTCCCTGGGAAAAAGTTACAGCGCTCAAAATTCTGAATACCTCCAGACAATACCATTTAAAATAAATAGGACAAATAGACAGCCTATTAGGTAATGACTTCCTTCACCTTTCTCAAACAGGATGATAGTTTGAGGTATACATTGGGCTATGGCCAGTTCTTCAGTCATATCTGGCTGGTCTAAATTTTTGAGAACTACCAGGACCAGAAACAAGGAAGTAACGAAATGGTATTTTCCCACATTGTAACAATGGGAAAGAGCGTAACATAAGGGCAGTTATGATTTTTGTTTTCTTTTGAAGGTCTGAAATCATAGCTGTGGTGGGATATTATTATCTTATTTTTGGTCATGCCATGGCATGACCTCTGTGTTAGGGCAAACTCTTTTATCCTGTAATTCTCCAAATGTTCTATGCACACAGTAACACAGCATGACTGCTGAAAAGAGTCACCCCATTCTCCCTCCAACCAGGCTGGGCAACTGCGTAAGTTTAGGCCTGTTCAGTTTATGTCCACAGAAGCATCCTCCTGCATGGAATGAGCAGCAGTTCAGGGATGGAAATGAGATACAGGAGAGAGCAGGGTAGCTTCTCATTTCAGTCTCATCTTTAAAACATATGTGAACATATGTGAAACTACAGTTTCATGTAGTGATTGTTCTGTGTAGAAAAGATACTAGAAGTCATAAAGATTAGAGTTGTGGGGTTTTTCGCATAATGGGTCCTATAAAGATGTCCCCAAGGGAACACAGGAGCAGTAGTTGTGCCAATAGAGTGTTTTCTTATTTTCAGAACATGTCTAAAATTGTTTCATGAAAAGAAAATTCTATTCAGATTGCATTTGATATTATCTTCAACAGTCGAAAATGGCCTATACACAGTTTAAAAACTTCAAAGATACAGGTATCACAAACTTACATAAATGATCCTTATTATACAGTATGTGTATTGAAATGTAAGAAGTTCTCATGTAATAATAAATTATACAAATCAACGTTCTGAAGAAAAAGGAAAACAGTTAACTCGCAGGTATCTTGGCCCAAATGACCTCACATTGCACATTTGGTGCATCAGATGGTGAGTTTGTGGAGTTCTAGGAAGGCCTGAGAGCAAGGGAGATGCAGGTGGAGGCTTTATTGCCAATGCTTATGAGAATATTTTGTTTTGTGTTGTGAAAGAAGTAGTGGTTCGTAGCATAAGTGTGCAGATGAGCAAAAATATGGTGCCTGTATGGAGTGAGAAGAGGAACTTGGGTGTGTTTGTGCATGTTGTGATGCAGCTGTTTTACAATGGAATTTTAAGGAGTTCGTCCACTTGAATGTGAGCTTTGCCACAAATTTTATTTTTTTTTCAGGCCACCCTGTTGATGCATTTCTCTAGCATCTTTTTTGATCCCCTATTTCCTGGAAAAGCCCATCTCTGTTACTTGAAAATAGCTGTGGGATCAGGATAAGTATTTGTGTAAGATTTTTCACTGAGAACTTATTTAACACAATCATATTACTTCTGTAAGTGGTCCTTATCCCTTTTCTCTTTTTTCTTGCCAGCAGATTCTTTGTTTACTTGCTTTAGACATACTTCAGGAAGTTGTTTGGTTTTATGTCTTTGTTTATTTGCTTTTTCATTTCATCACAGCTTCCCTAGATTTTATTCTTGTATATTGACTGCTATAGCTTTTTTTCCTCTCAATCATCTGTATTAGTCTGAACATTCATTTTCTCAAGTCTAGTTGTATATCAAAAATAGTGTTTAAATCTTTCACTGTATCTATTATTAGGTCTGTCTTTGTTTTCTGAGATGTAATCCTTCTGTAAAAATTTCAGGTTTTTAAAATTACTTTCGAGCTGAAATACTTTTAACTTGATCTGTCTTTTCTGAATTTAGCATTGTAGGCTAGCTTCTGAAGTTTTCCGTTTTAGGGGTACTCGTGTCAGATAGTTATGTGTTTGTGATATTTCCTGGTAATGCCAGGTATCTCTAAAATGCTCAATGCTGACCATTGATTACAGCTTGTAAATGAAGCAATTAAAAGCAATAATCTTAATAGACTTGATTGCTTTTATTGTTAATAGGAGTATCGGTGTTATTAGTCTCAACTTTTATGCTCACTGTCCTTCTCCTGAAGAATGGAAAATAAATATAACTCTACATGTAAGCTCATTATATTTTCATGGCTTGGGTTTGTGTTAGTGAAGATTCAACAATATAGCATGTTCTCTGCTATTCTTTCAGTATAATATTACTGTGATCTACTCAAAACCCAGTTCTTCATCTGTGGTCAGATACTGATTTTTGTTACATAGCCTTTTATCTTTTAGCATATATATATAGCTTGCATAAATCCTGTTCTGTTGCTACATCCTCTAATTTGGCACCATTTCCTTTAGACTTTTAATATTGGTATGGTAAATGTATATTTATTTTTTAAATGTGCATATTTAAAGTATTTGCTTGGTGAAACTTTCTTGAAAACATCTTGTTTCTGTGATCTCTGTCCATCTTCCAGTTCTCCAGTAATGATTTTTTCCCTTGAAGTACTAATTCTTATGACTGCAATTCCAGAGTGTAGTAGCCAGGCTGGCTGCAACTTAACACTTGCAAGAACATGCAGCCTCTGCCTCGTACAGCAATTTGTTTTTGAATAACTCTTTTGCATTCCAGTATTAAATAGAATACTACAAATACTGCCAAATTTTTTCCATCAATGTCTGATTGAATTCTTTGGTATCAACTTAGGAAAGCACTTAAACATATTTTAATTAGTTTTAAAAGTATATACTTAAAATTGAGTACATGCTTAAGTGCTCCTTTGAGCAGGAACACTTGTTCATGTTGGTCTTTGGTTCTTTTCCCTCTTCTGATGCTTTATTTTATAGAAATATGTGTGGATGCTGTACTATTAACTCTTTCTGGGCCTGGCATTTTATACTGTCTGCAATGAACTGAGAAGAAATTTTAGAAGAGTTTATTAGGCACTTCCCTTACAGTCTTCTGCTGCTTTTAGTGAACATCACAACCTTCTCTTTCAAAATAGAAAAGATGTCTTGATTTTTCTGGAGAGAGGTAGGCTTTCTCTAGTTTAGAGTGATGTGCAAATGCTTTACTGACTTACCAATTGTAATTATAAGAATGCTTCCAGTCGTGGTTGGGTGTTGTAAAGTGTTTTGTCTTTGTTTTAATAATATTTCTGAAAACAGGTGAAGTCAAAAGAATGATTGATGGGAAGCAAAGTCCGTAAGGGCCCAGATGTCAGTGGCGGGAGTGTATGTGTGCAAAACCATGATGTTCAGCTGGGAGGAGAAGGAAAGGAAGACAAGTACATCCCTTTTGGAATATAGCTCTTGGAGCATTTAATACAATTTTCTGATCAATGGTTTTCCTGGCAGTGTTTAACTTAGACTTGGTTTTATCCAACAACACAGAAATACTTGTGAAAATTAGAATAGTTTTCTAGTTTTGCATATCAGCTTGTTTCAGTATCTCTAGTGTCCAGTCTGAGGCAAGTAAAATGCAGTTGGGAGTGGACATGTGCAGAATCTCTGTAAGGATGTGATTTATCTGAGTCTTCCCCAACATGCCTTCTTTTTCTGACTTGAAACCTCTTAACTTCAAGGAAAAGAGAAGAATTAGGACATGCAGATGTCTCAGCTGCTAACTTACAAATAAATAGACACCATGCATGTCAGACTTCATAGTGCATATTCAATGTTCTAGACATGTCGGATTTACTTTTATATATTGTATAACATGTTTTTGCTTTTTGCCTGTTAGGATGATTTGTTGGTCCATTGATGGCCTCAGATAGTATTGCTTCCTGTCTGTCCAGCCCCATGTCCACTGTTTTCCTTGGTCAATTGAAAGTGTTAAAATAGACCTTTACTGCCATAATTTCAAGGTATCTATAAGGTATTTCCATGGTATTAATACTCTCTTCATTACCCATTTGCCTATATGAATTATCTCTCAATGTTCATTCAATTGTAATAATAATGAACAAAAAAAAGTTGAATCTAAATCCACCCTATCTTTGTGAAAGAGTGATGTAAACTGTGACAGTGTACATATAAAGCTGCTTTTTTGCCAGTCTGCAGTTGCTTTTTTAAAGCTGTTTAGCAGTGAGAATTGTCATATGGCCTCTAATAGAAAAATATTTCAGAGAGTACTCAGCTACAAAAGTTCCAGGTAAGCTGTCATTATCTTTGAATGGTGAATAAACCAGATCAGAAAAGTGTAGAGGTAGTTTTTTAGTCAGATCCATCATTCTTTCTGTCATGTGAAAACAGTACTCTAAAAGCTTTTTAAAAAAGATTTAAATAAGAGTATTCTATGTTCTGCCTGGTCTTTTTGATAAATGGGTGTGTTATTCTCCTTTCCTGCACAAACACATAGTCCCAAATGTGATGCTGTTCAACAGCTGTCTGAACCATTTCGGGCAGTCTGGATCTGAACTTTTTGCTCTGAAAATTCTTTATTTGAATTTTAAAGTTGCCTGCTAAAATGCCTTCCTTCAGCATATTTTTTTCACTTTCTAACAGACACTTGTGTAGTTTCCTATTTTCTTCCTAGAAAAGAGAAGGTAATGGCAAGCCTGTGCTTTGTACTTCATAAAATTCAGGTATTGGTTTTTTTTGTAAAAACCTGCAGTTGTTGTTCCGTCAGACTATTCTTCAGTTCTTTAGATTTGCTGCCTTTTTATTGCCATTTATAAAGACCTGTTAGATACTGATGCCCTTTAATGCTTACAATGTCTCCCAGACTCGTCTTCATTTTCTGGTCCGTAAAATGCATGGAATCATCCCTGTCTATCTTCTTTGAGATTTAGGATCTGATTGTTTGTAGTGTTTTGAGAGCCTCTTCTGAAAAATATCATACAAGGGCACTTTTTTATTGTGTTCAGGTTTTTTGTTTTGAGATGCATTGTACATCTGTGTTTGTTGTGTGGCTCATACATAGGGATATGATTTGAGTAACTGTTTGTGTGAATATATAGGGGCATATTGCAGTGTTCATACTGTTGAGTAGTTATTCAGTCTGAAGGTTGTTTCTTCCTCAGTTTATACTTTTCCATCTTTTGCACAGTTTTAGATGCAGGCAAAGAAAGCAGCTGTACAGGAAGGCAGAATGGCAGGTTTAGCAAAATACTTCCATTACTGGACAAACATAACTCTGCTACATTCTTCTGCCTATGTTTGAATGCCATGTCCCTGGTTTGGGAGGGAAGATGGAAGGAACAGTTGTGCTAGCACAGAGCAGAGTGGTATTGCCATTCTCCAACCTACAGTGTCACACTGCAAGGCAGGGGATTTTTTGAGTTCTGGTTTCACCTGGGACAGAGGAATTGGGAAGGGTGTGATCGTGCCTGGACAAGCCTCTGGCATGATCCAGATCTGGGGCAAAGAACATATACGTAATGTGTGTGCATGTGTATGTTATAAAATTAGGGTCATAGACTTCAAAATAGAACTGTGTCATGGCCAGACTTCTTGGTAAACTAGATCTGTAGCGCAAACAGAGCTAGCAGTTAATTTTTTTTCTACTTTGTGTTACAAATTCTCAAGATTTCACTATAAATCCCACAGTAATGGTTATCTGAGGTGTTTCATGCACTCCTGTTACAGTAGTTATTTCAATGTTACAGGAGCTTAAGAAAAAAATGTAATCTCCAAGAATGGAGAGAATCTGCTTGTGACACAAACCAGAATGCAAATAAGAATACAGTCCTATATAATGCATTATTAACTCTTCCTTTATATCCTCAAAGTGCTAGAAGTTTTAAGGAAAATGAAGAATGGACATTGTTTGACCTTGTTCATTTGCCTAAAACATCTTCCTGGTTTTCTGGTCCCCCCAAATAATGCTGCACATTGGCAAGGTGAACTTGGCAACTATCTGTATCTAGATTATCTTTTAATCACCTAAATCCGATGCTATCCCTACAGAATTTTGGAAATTTTTGTTTCACAAAAGCTTGTAGTTTAGTACTATCTGTGGAATTTGGGCTACTATGACCCATTTAGGCATTGGTGAGTAGGTCTGAACCATAAAGGTCACATGCAGCCATTTATTGAATTGGGAAGCGTTTAGATGTGTTGGTTTGCACTGGGTCTGCATTTAGTCTTGAGGCTGGTTCTTGCTATTTGTAATCAGGATAGAAACTGTGACAAAATGAATGATGGGTTTTTCTTGGGATGGTCATTGCAGATATAGTTCTCAGTCTTTACTGCCGAGACTGCCTGCCTTCTTGCTTGGTGAGATGCCTTTTCTATTTATGGCCTCATTCCTTGAAGTGTTCTGAAACTTGAAGCATGCACTTTGCCTCCAGAGCAGCAGTTTCAGGACTCCATACCCCACGATGTTCTAGATGTGCCAATTCTGTTCCTCCCATCTATATTTGCTGCTGGTACTCCGGCAGTGTTCATTCCTGGAGGAAGTTTGTATTCGTTTTCCATAAATCATGCCTTTTCTTTAATTAATTGTACCTCTTCCCCTTTTTCTCTGAAACTTCAGTGTGGATGCAGCTCTCGATGAGCCCCTGCAGGCTGCAGTTTCCTCAGCAACAATTCTTTCTTGGCTATTGAGATGGAGTTTGGACTCAAATCTAGGTAATCACTGATGTTTTCTCCAGCCTGTTAAAAACATCAGCTTTTACATCTGAGATGGAGTTTTTTATTTCAGTACTGACTTGCTCTTTCTCTGAGTGTGTGTGTCTTTTACCCAGTGCTTTTGCTGGGAGGAACAGAGTATTTTTCCATGCTGCTTATACCAATTTGTACAGCTCCTTATTGAGCCTCGTATTTTAAAAGTAGTCCAAAGTCTGTACTAGTTGATCTTGTAACACCCTGAAAAATAACTGTTTATTTGCCTTTTACTGGCACAGGAATGATCTGAGTTATCCAGTTCAGAAACTAAATTAGTACAGGGTGATTTGAAGCTATGCTGCCTTGCTGTTATTTTGTTTTCTTTGCTGCTCTGGAACTATTCAATATTCCCTGCTCTATTAAATAGCTCTTTAAAACACCCTCAGTAAGCTCAAGAGAGACCAAAAGCTGTTTCCAAGAACAGAGTTCGCAGCTAACATTTAAATAATAAGCTGGCATCTATTTGTTACTTTCCGTCTGTTTTAAATACAGTGCTAATACTTTACAGAATGCTGTACAACATACCAGAAGTTGAGCCACAAGGAATTTTTCATATTTACCCTTCCCAATCTTGCAGTGCAAACTAGTGATGCTTTCACTCCCAGCTCAAGCAAAGGCAAAGGATTTAAAAAACCACTTCAACTCCCCTCCAAAAAAGTGCTAAAAGGAAAGAAAAAAAGCCAGTGGGTTTTCTGGAGGAAAGTTTTAAGCGTTTTGTTACAAAACCAACAAGCCCATGCACAGAACCTACAGAGGTCAACTGTTATTGCTAAATTGTATCTAGATGTTGCCCAGCTATGCATTAGAAGACTCTGGGAACACAGGGTGGTTTGTGGTGGTGCATTATGATCTTATCACACTTCATGCAGTGAGTTCAAAGCATTAGGAAGGCAAAATATCGAATCCCACAATACTCTTATGGGGTAGGCCTGCTTTGAAAACAGGGCACAAAGATTTTATTGTATCTGTAAGCAGTTGCAGCTACTTAGCCTCAGAACCAGGATTAGAAAACATGCGATTGGACTTCTACTCCCTTCTGTTCTCCCTTGAATATTAATCGAGGTGAAGAGTTAATAAGAGGAGAAAAAGTCTGAAGTGCTTGTTTCTCTGTGAATGTATTTATGGACAAAAGGGATGAAGCTGGACAGAGACAAGTCACTGATCGTCTTTCACTTTGGTGTAACTCCTTTAGGGTCAATAAAACTAGACTTCAATTACATCTTATGTAGTCTGGAATAAAAACTGAATAATATTAATAAAATCCAAAATGAGAACTTACCTTGTCAGGCTAGTTTCTACAATGAAGTGGAGGAGGAGGAGATAAGTTTAAGAGGCAGCTGGAGTATAATCTATCCATTACATGATGTTTCTTTCATGCATGGAATTTTAAGGTTTGGTAACAGCAGATAGAAATTTTTTTAAATAGAAAAACAATAAGTAACTTTTTGAGGAGCAATTTGTTGTAAAAGAAGCCAGTTATCTTTAATCATACCCAAGGAATAGCCAATGAAAGAATAATACTGTTGAATTGATAGCACTACTACTGAAAACATTTTTCTAGTTGGTACGTTTTGATAATTGCAGAAATCAGACAGCGTAAATAAAGGGGAGATGTCTCCAGAAGCTGTACATCTCCACACCAAACAAGGTATTTTGCAAATTAGCATCCAGCTAAATATGACAGAATTTTCACTGAGATTCAATTATAACTGAGCAGTTAGCTTTAATCTGTCACACACTGCTCTGCTATTGCACCTTGCTTTGAAGTTCAAGTATCTTGCATTGAATTACTTTAATCTTTGTTTTAGAAACTCTACAAATACATCCTATCCTTTCCTGAGAAAGTCTACGGGGCTACTATTGCACTGTCAGCATGCCAGTCCCAGTGTCCTGGTCTGTAGCTCCTACCTCCTGACCCACACCTAGTGCATCTGAAGACGCATTTCCTGCCTAATCTGAAGCATTTTATTGGTTTTTTGTTCCTGATTTCCCACAATGTTTCCTCATACACTTCAGTCCTATCTGGAAATGCATTTCTCATCTAGGCCAGGTTTCCCGTGTGTTTGCCCAACTATCTCACTCCTCAGTGAAAGAAGCTGTTCTGGTCATGAGGCTGCAGAAAACCTACTGGTGCAACAGAAAATCCATTCTGTTGACTAAAGCATAATTTGCTCCTCTTAAGTTCTTTTCTAAAGTAAATGAATGTAATTAATTTTTAACATTACTATCTTCGCAGTTTTTTGTGGAACTCCACAATGGAGACTCTGATGTGTTTTTTTGAAGAAAGACTTTACATGAAGCAGTTTCAGTGGAGTCCAAGGAAAATACATGACCCTGTGAATTTTAATAGGAAGTCTATGAAATTATATTAAAAAATTCATATCTGCAGTGAACATTTAATCTAGAGTTGCTGCAAAATTTCAGTTGGTTGCACAGAAGACACCAGCTGCTTTTCTCTGATGCCTGTATATGTAGTTTGTAGTATGAACAGCAAATCTTTCTTGCACTTGGGTTAACTTGAATGAGGTGCAAAAATTACTTAGTGAAGTTTAATTCCTAAAGAGCAGATGCTTTCTAATTGTGAAAAAGTTGAAATCCTGTACCATTCCCAAGGTTTTCTGAGAGTTTAAGATCACTGAAGATGTCACAGCCTGTTTTTATTCACCTGACATCAACTCTCAAAAATTCTGTCATTCTAGTAACAGCTGTAAATATTCTAGAGTATGCAAATAGCTGTATAAAGATCTTTGGTTTTGTTTTATTAAGTGTTTACAAATATTTACATAAAAAGTGTGGTGCCAACAATACAGAACACTAATATTGTTCTGTAAAAATAAAAATGACCCACTGTCATTTCCAGTGGAACCAGTGAACCTATTCTCAGTGATTACCAAGTCAAAGGGGGTGTGTGTCATGCTACAATCTCAGCACAAAAATGATTCCTTGCATTTGTCAGAGTTCATTTTCCATCCTGAGTCCTAACTTTCAAAGAGGTTTCTAGTTATTCATGCTTCCAAGAAAAATACACTCCAATTCAAGTAAGTTGAGTAGCTTAACAGAAATTTTAAAATGTCACATAAAGGCCAATTTTATTGGAGAAATACAGGCTAACTATATTTCCTAGTGAAAGGACTCAGAAAAAATAGGATACAAGACAGTATCTCACGACACTTAGAAAAATAATGCCACTGAAATGCCAGAATGCTTTAAGCCATAAAATTATTTATTCTTTCCCCCAAATATTGATGAGAAGAAACTTGGATGATTTATGTCCCCTGTCCTTTCTTCTGGGTGATATCAGATGTGATATGTTTGGAAAAAAATCATACACATACATGTTTGGGCATGGTTTTTTGCTGTCTTTGCAAGCTGTGTGATGGTGGTAGTAGTTACCTGCTTGTAAAGGTTAAATACTTGGACAAGGGAAACAATATTCTAGCACATCCTAGAAGTGCTTTCTGCTGCTTCCACAAGATACCAAGGAGCAGTCTAAACTAACAGTCCTTCCTCTAAATATGTTGGCATAGGGTAGGGATAAGGTAGAGGTATGGAAAGTGTTTTAAAAACTGTTCAGCAAAGCTGTAAGTTACAGTAGCCCATTGAGCTGATTCAGTCTGTATCGAAGATTCAGCAAGTCTCCTGTGATCCACTGCCTTGAAGGCTTGAAGGAATTAATTGGAAAGAATCTGAGGAATTAATGGAATTAGTGACATGAAGTTGTGCTTTATATGCTGTATCTCCCTAGACCTGCACGTCTATATTAGTATAAATGGTCTTTCTAATGGGCTTGTCAAAACATCAGAATCAAATAAAGGTGCTGGTACACTAATTACCAACTTGGAATAGGCCATGAGCCCTAAGCAGACCTTTGTTAGGAATATTTCATTAGTTTAGTAATGAATAGTAGACACTTCTTCAATTACTTCATATTCCCATTGAGTTGTTAAGAAAAAGCTAGGTATAGACAGGTAGAAAAAAAACTAAATAAAATAAACCCCAAATATGGAAAGAATTATAAATGTATAATTTGCTGGGTACATACTAAATAGTCCTGAAGTGTCCTAGAGTGCTTGGGGGAGTATAAGCCTTTCCAACTTTCAACTCTGTTCTTGAAATCAGGGTTTAGGAATGGTAGTAAACATTTGTGGTACCTTTAGTCAAAGAATTTGTGTAGGTATAGGTAAATTTGAAGTGCTGGATGAAGCAGGGTAGATGCATGGCACAAGGTCTGAACCCAGCGAGTGAAAGGGAAGAGCTTTCAGTCTGTTTTGATCAGCTAATGAAAACTAACTAGTGCCAATAAACTAAACTGGGTTTTTCACTGAGAAAAAAGTGAGCATGAATTTTTGCTTCCTTGCAATCTTATGAAAGTTTAGGAGATGTCTCTCCTCTCCATCTGGAGCATGCCAGGGCAGAACTGAAGTTCTGTACTACTTTGCTGGTGTTCCAGGCAACCTGGTTTCTTCCCCATCCGTCAAAACCAAACGAATTCAACCAACCAAAAGACCTGTTGCAGGGAATGGCGCACAGTCTAAGAGTGAACTGTGAGTTCATAATTTTATTTTATTTATTCTATTGCAAGACAATTTGGCATTCATCAGAAAACTCCCTTTTAAGCAGTGGTGTTCGCTGCTTTTAGAATGCAGCAGGTTTTGTCTGTAGAAGTTGCCTGTGGATTTCAGTGATTTCCTGCAAGGTACTTTGTGTTGCCTCTGTCAGTGTCATGTCAGTCCCTTCCTGTGGTGCATCACTAGCTGCATGCACGAGAAAGCTCGATTCAGAAAGCCGTGGTTAAGCAGAGGCTGAAGGGGAGGGTGGAGGAGAGGAAGATGTGCTGGAACTTTACAGGGAGCTCTGGGCGACTGGCAGGATATGAAGGCGGGTGGCAATCCCTCTCGGGGGATGCACATCTCTGCAAACAGGTCTGTGCAGGCTGCTGGATGTGAAGGCCTTCCAGGCACACAAGCCCTTCTCCCGGGCAGCCCAGCACAAGGGTGCTGCGGTGTGGATTTTGAAGGTTACGTTTGTGTTGGCTGCATTCCTTGTTCACAGAGTAGGAAAGGCTAAAGACCTCAGGCTATTGCTGGGTGGTAGCTATTTCAACTTGAAGGCGTGTAGCTGCCTGAGAACAGCATGCTTTTGTTTTGCTTTGTTTCTTTTTTTCTTCTGGTGGAAGTTTTAATTCATTGTGATGCTTTTTAAGCAGTTGGCAGAGATGTGAATAGACACTTTACTTCTTCAAAAGGCTTATGGAACAGAATTGCATAACTTTGTACTTTTCCTATGCAAAGCAGAAGTTTTATGTAAATACAGTGGCTAGTCTCTGAAAGATACCTTGATTTCTTCTGAGTCCTATTCCATGAAATTCAATAACTATAAAGTTACCTCTTCTGCTGTGAATTGCCTCACTGAGGGAGGAAAGAGGAGAAGTTTGTGTAGAGATACCTTGGCAAAACAAGAGCTGAAGTCCTCTCTCTCCTAGGAGCTCTAATAAGGCTGCAGCTAGCCGGCAATGTGTCCTGAACAACAGATCTCTAATCTTTTAAAAGGTACTTGTGAGCCTTCCAGAGAATTGTGGTCTGTTTCTGTGCTGTTTAATTGCCTTTTTTTTCCTGGATTCTGATGAAAATAGGTGCAGTTGAAATTCCTCTGAGGCAAGGCCAGCACTTGTAGGAGTATACATTGCATATGGGATTAGGAAGTGTTTCTCAATAGGCTTCCAGTGGGTTATGTATATATATGTGTTATTCAGGGAATTATGCCAAATTCTGGTAACAGTAGTTGAGATGTGAATTCTAACTGCTCTTGGCTTTGCCTTCAGTCAGGGCAGCTGCTATGCTATGCCTGAAAATATCTGTCTTCTTCCCTTTAGCCTGCGTATCACTGTTACCAGCCTGTTCCTTCCTCTGTCATCTTACAGGCAAGATGGCTGTAATGGGTACCTTGTCTTTCAGCTGATTTGGATTAGCAGCAGTTGTTAAATGTGGGCATTTGTGTATTGTTCATGCCTGCAGTGAAGCAGCTTTGTGCTACAACTATTTTAGTAAAACATGTAAAGATACTTTTGAGTATCTTAGTTAGGCCTTGATTACACACCAGAAGTGGTATTTGACTTTGGACATGGGAATTTCATTTATTATAAGCTTTTTTGCTTGTGATGGCTGGGCTTTATAAAGTATTTGACATTATTTGCATTCTTCCCCACAGAAACCCGAGCTGCTGGGGCTGGTGGCCACTCAGTTTAGGAATACAGGACACCTACTGGGATGAATACTGGGTGGGTGTGGTGATTTGCTTGGATTTGAGATGATAAACTGTTGGTTTTTTTCTTTTTGTTTGGTTTGTGTGAGCCAAAATAGTTTGCATTTTCGAAGAATGAAGATATGTGGATATATTTAATCTTCTGTCATTATAATAGTTGTGATATAAATATGTTTAATTTGATCCTGGAGCCCATAGTTGTCTCAATTGTGCAGAGGCTTTTCTCACTAAAAGCCATTCTCCTGCAAGGTGAGGCCCTGTGGAGCAGTGCTGTGGTGACTGGCGTCAAGCACTACTGTAGCTGGAGGAACTTGACATTCTCTCTTGAAAACTCTTATTTTGGTTAGGAGCTCTTGGCATTGTATTCAAACCTTTCCATTTTCTGTTTGTAACGCCATGATTTCACCAAAAATGCTCAGTTTTAAGCATGTTTTCTTCCTTGAGAATACTAGGTACAAGTTCTGATGAGGTCTTGTGCAATCTTTGACAGCTTTTGTGACAAATGGATATTGATGCTGAAGAAAATCTCCGTGAAGAAATAGAAGTTGAAGAAAAAGCCAATTCAGTGTGTAGCTTAGATGAAGGTCACAAATACCCCGTTGCTATGACAGATGGTGGTAATTTAGGATTCTTCCTTGGGCAGACTGATGCCAGTCTTGAGGATCTGTAACAGGTTTTCAAGAAGAGGGCTGTGGTTCTCACAGCTGTTTGAAGCATGGTGTTTCACCCCATTTTTCTCACTGTTCTTTTTTTCTGTTTTCAGGGTTGCTGCCTGCCCCATCTGGCTTTGTGATATTGCTTGGTGCTAATACCTCAACACCAGTCATTGTTTAGAGCCATTACTTGAATGCCTCGTTAAAAACTTCAGGGAAAGGGAGAGAGGTGCCTTCTCAGGGATCAGAACTAAGATTGGCTGGGGATCAGTCGAACTTCCTTTCCTTCTCTTCCAGCATGCAGAGTCATCATCCCAGCTCCACTGAGCCGTCACTTGTACTTGGTGCTCTCTAGTGACGTTTCTTGAGCACAGTGGAAACCACAAAATACATGGACTAATAAGGGTGGAGTAATTTGGGATTATTGCAAGTGTCCTTGTGCTTGCTCTCCCAGCTCAACAGGAAGCCTTTAAATAAGAGTTTTCCTAAATAGTGTTGCATGTGAAATGGGGATTTCTGCTTCATCCTTTTAACAAACAGCCATTTCATGAAACAATGTGGTTTTTGCCTTTTGGTACATTCCAAAAGACTTTATACCTTTGCTGGTTACTGATTGATAGTTCTGTGCTGAGCTCCCTTTAATTTTGCAATAAACTAACAAGGAGGCTGAGACCACAAGTTTACAGAAAATGGCTTATTTACTCAACTGGATTTACAAGGATGACAAAGTCAGATTTAGTAGTTTCAGTGTGGTCTAAGAAGGGCAGGAGGAGTACTTGAAATATTGTACTGTATAAATAACCAAACAAAAAATAGTTCGCTTATTCTTCCGTGTAAAGTTCTTAGGCCAACTCTCTCCCAGGACCTGCAGGGATTTTGTGCATATGCAGGAACTTTGCTATTCCCAATAAATGGGAGTGTTGTGAGTTCAGGCACGATAAATAAGTTTTTTTTAGTTTTCTAATGTGCTTCCAAAAAACTAGCATCTACTGAAATCACATCAGTGGAAGGTGACTCTGTTTTCACAACAACAGATTTTAACAGAAGATTTTAACAGAATATTAACACTGTTGTTGACTTCTGAATTAAGTCTTAGAAGTAGCAATGATCTGTCTAGAACCTGAATGCTATTTTCATTGAGAAATCCTTGTCTATTTTTTTCCAGGTACTGGCACCTATAAAAAGTGAGAAAGTGATCAGAGGAGTAAGTTGTGGGTTTTTTTAACATGTCTAAAATTAGGAAGTTGAAAACATGTTCCCACTGTCTTCTTGTGTTTATCTCTGGGTTTTCTAACTAAGAAGGATTCTTCTTGCTATTATAACACTTGTAATGGTTAGATGGGGTTATTTAACAATCTGGGCTTGCTATGCTGCAGAAAATTTTGAAGTAAAAGATCTGGAAATTGTGTGGTATTTTAAGTAGTAGACTTTTTCCCAGAAAAGATCTTGAAATCTGAATGTGAGTGAATTTCTAAAGAGTTGGTAATTCTGTTAGAATTGGAAGGCTGAGGACTGTAAATTTTCACTTGTTAAATAGCTAGCTTAACCAGTGGCAATTGAATAGGCTGAAAGGTTAAAGTCAGTGGTTCATTGAACTCCATAGGAGACTGCATGAGGCATGTTTCCAGTGATACTGAGCTGTCTAGCTGACCTTTTCAGCTTCTTTCCCTCTTTTAGCAGTGGGGAGTGTTTTCCGTTCATGCGCAGTCACTGACTGAAGAAGCCCTACACCCTTTCTTCATCACAAAGTGGAAACAGAAAACAGTAGCACAACTTCCTTACCTGTTGCACATGTCAGGGCACAATTGTGTATGGAAAGGTTTGATGTTTTTTGTCACTCTTAGTGGCAATGAAAATATTTTATTCCATTAGTTGATGTTGGAAATAGAGCTCCTCTTAAAATACTGAGTATTTTAAAAATACAATATATTTTAAAATATGATGTATTTCAGTATGATAACATCAAAATACCATGTAGCAATATTCTCACTGTTGAGTGTCCTGCTGGAAGTTAATAAATGTGTGACTGAACCTCTTGAGAGGAAGCTCTGCTTAGCTGTTAATGATGTCCAGTATCTGTCAAAAGGACCCACAACAGAGACAATTTTTCCTTATCTACTTAGCCTGAGGACTTGGCAGGTCTCCTGTACTAAGCAGGTTAAATAAATGGCAGATCTGCAATGAAAAGTTGAAGTGCTATTACTAGTACTGTGCAAGGCACTCTCTAGTAAGTCTGCTCAGGCTGGCAGCCCAGCTGCCCCCTTTGGCAGTGTGAGGTGGTTTCTTTCCCGTGTGGCACTGATCAGATCAACTTGAACCTTCTTGTTGGTGGTTTGTAAGATGCAGCATAACTAATGTCAAAAGTAGCATTACATTCTGTGCGCACATGTATGAAGCAATGTGTGAGACTCAGCTGGTGCTGTTCATACCCAAATGTGGTTCCTCACCAGAAAGTCACAGAGCTTTAACACCGGATCTCCTTTGTCTGCCTGTGTGTTCTCTCCATATCATGCACAAGTTTAACCATTCCCTCAAACACCTGTTTGCAGCTCTCTGAATAAATTGAACCATTTCAAAGGGTAGCAAAATCGAGTGTAAGCATGTCTTTCAGGTAGTGAAGGGGATTTTGGGGAAAAATTAATAAATTCTTTAAATGTGCCACTGTGGTCATGTGATGCCAGTATTCAGGGCTTCAAGTTGAATGCCTGTAGGATGGCTGACTGCTGAAATGTAGGGCCTTGTTTAAATGGCACTTTTCACTGCCATCATATTCGTGACCAAAGTTTTACTCAGGGGAAAATAAAGCTTGGCACTTTCCAGTAAGGGCATATGGTTGAAGTTTTGAAGAGATAGATGTATCTGTTCAGAGGAGTTCGGTAATCTCTGTGCCTTTTTTGATTCATAACTGTAGCAAAGGACCAGCTCTTTTCTTTTGTTAGTGACCCACAGCTTGTTTGTGCTAGCGAGAGTTTGGAATACTCTGCACACTCTCACAGTGAGGTTCAAACTGTGTTATGGTAGCTGTACAAAGATACATGAAAATACATACGTGTATATAGATATGTATATATATATGATAATAGGAATACCTAAACCTGATGAAAGAATTTTGCAGTAAGCAAGGCTGCAAGTGTGACAGGGAATTTAGTGCTTAGCTAACTATCTTACCTCGTGGCTGAAGTCATCTTATGGGAGAACTGAATCTATGTTGATTCTGCAGGCTTGCAGAAATGAAAAATAATTTTCAATTAATTCCAAAATAACCCTTCTGTATATGCATATGGCTTCATCTTAGAAAAAGTGTGCTTATTCAAGATAGTATTTAAATATGTATTTAAGCAAATGTGTAACCATCAGTGAAGTCATGAAACTAAGAATACGCTTAATTCCCATCCTCAGAGCCAGTCAGAGAGGAACATTTACTTGAGTAGGACTCTGCTTTTTTAAGCTGATTTTTTTGACAATATAGCAGGGAATCTAGGATGTTACTATTGAATAGTTATTGAAGGATACATCAGAAATTGAAATCTAGGCTTAGAGGCATAACTTGAGTTAAATATGAAAAGTGAAGAAGATTTTCAGTCCTACAGCTAACAGTGCTGTGGAGTTTCTGGATGAAGAAGAATCTGAAAGATTTTTTAAAAAGCAGTTGTGTTATTCTTGTTCATTTTTCTTTTGGTTTTTTTTTGAAGCCTTCAAAGTTAGTTTCCTTTGAAGGAAAACAATATGAAATATGGTGTGCTTAGGTATTTTTTCTATTAAAAATGTTCCTTAAGCATGGTAAAATTTCTTTAAAATGTGGCGCATAAATAATAAAAGACGTGACGGCACAGTACAAAGATTATCTTGGCATGAGTCTGGGGTGACTGAATCACAGAGCTTGGTATTTGTTAATAATGTGATCATTGCAAAAGTGTGCCAATGAAAACTTCATACCTCACCAGTACGTGTGAGTGTAAGTTTGTTAGCGTGCTCTGTTTCAGCACATTTTCTAGTACTGGATACTATGGATACGTGAGTCTGTGGCTTATGTGACACAGTGAAAACAAAGTGTGAATAGTTTCAAGGAAAGGTCTTACATCCTGTTCCTTATCCCTACTGACTTTTGGCTGCCTACTTCTCTCATTTGCCTTGAACAAGTTTTGATGCCCATCCTATCACAGGGATGAACTAGCTCATTAAAATGGAAGATAAACGTCCTAGCAAAAATAATGGAAGAAATGATTTTTTTTCTTTGTTAATAAATTGAATTATCTTACCTTGTAATCTTATGAACAGGACAGCCATCAGTGGCTGCAAGGAGTTGTGTTTGCCAGACCCTTTGCTGTCTTCTTTTAGTTGCTTATAGGTGCACACAGCAGCTCTGGGGGAAACAGCAGAGGGGTGTACAGTTTTTTGTGTGTTTGCTGTTGGCAGTATTGCAAATTGTACCTTGAGAGCCTTAGTTGAGGTGTATGACCAAACAAGGCTGGTATCTGCCATGTCCCTGTTCACTGCAATGATGGTAAGTGCCCAGTCCCAAAATGTGCATCCTGTGGTTAAGCTGTGCAGAGCGATCATAGCCAGCTGAAGTTTGTTCAGAGCTTGTAGCCCATAGCAGATGAACATGAGGGGCATCACTATGCAGTTCTGAAGGTCTTGAACTCCTGCTGAGTAAGTGAAGATTTAACTTACACACTTTTCAATTTAGTCGTGTTGATACAGTCCATAAAGCTCTCAGGCACCATCCTGGCTGTTTGCAAGCACTGAGCTGGGTGGGCTGGCATGAGCAGGGAGGTAGAGTTTTGTAAAGGTCACATACTCCATCACACTGTTGGCGTCTCGTGTCATACTGCCTGAAGAAGGCACAATAGCCTGCAGCACCACCACTCCGATTACAACTTGATCTGACACAGCTAATGTGGGGTCTCAACATGGGAAAAGAAAGGGGAGAGTGTGTCACATCACACTGCTGAAAGTGTTAGAAAGCAGGAGGAAGCCATGATCAGAGGGAGGGATGAGCAGTGGAGGGAAGAACAGAGAAATTCCTCTTCCTTTTAGCAATAGTAAGCTGATAATTTATTCCAGTAGCATCATGAAACTATGTCCACAGAGTATTGTGTAGGATTCCTTTCTTCTTTCCTCCTGTGTCAAGTACAGCTGAAGACAGGCCATTAATTACAAAGAGAGTTTGTTAGGAGTGGGTCTGCTCACAGTGGAAGTAGAAGGATCATTTTGGTTCTTTAAAAAAAAAAAAGTAATTCCTGAAGTTTACATCAGTCAGCAAAGTGGAGACCAACTGTTATTGCAGAAAGTGCAGCTGCTTAGAGATCGAAAGCATTGTGAGATAATTGTGGCTATAGCTATGCTCTTCTCACTGTGGTGTTTGCTGTGTTTGCTTAATGTTTTCTGTTACTAGAAAACAGTATGCGTTCAAAGGTGCGAGAAATTGTTCATCTCTTTCAAGCATGAGTATCACTCATGCACTCAAGGGAGAGCACTGTGTGGGTACTGGAGTCTGTTGTTTATTAGAATCTTGTGGTCCTGAAAAACACTCAAAAATCCTCTTTTGTGAAGATAGCCCTGTAACATTTAGTACTTTTGTGCTTCAGATCAGTGGGGATGTATCCCTACCACACCTTTCTCTATGGTAGTGTTTCAGTGAAAGGAAGAAAGTGTGTAAGTTGTGTGGAAATTACTAGGAAAATGCATTTCCTATTTGCCTATGAAGAAAACAGTGAGTTTTTGTAAAAAGCATCAAATTGTTCATGGAAGGTGAACAAAAGAGGAATGAAGCTCTTCAGAGCAGTAGTTTCATTTAAGGTGCATGTGTGTATCAACATGCTGTTGTTTAATATTTCATCTTTTTAACAATATCCCTTTTCCTCCACTTCTTGCAATTGTCTCTTTCAGTTTCTGCAGGTAGTTCAAAATGTTCTGAGTGTTGAATTTGCTGAAGATCAGAATAGAGGGTCATCTCGATGCTGTGCCTGGCGGATTCCAGTCCTGGGCTTCTCTCTGCCTTCCAGTGGCTATAAAAATTCATTTCCCTTCCCCCTCTCCTTGTCTGTTTGCAGGTTATCTTGACAAATCAGATTACCACATCGCTGAGCAGTGGCCCTTCGATCCAGGCAGACCTGGTGTCTCCAGCTGATGATTTGTCCCTGTCTGAAGGTAAGAAATCTCTTCTGTCAGAATTGAAACTCTACACTGACACAAATCCACACTGTAACTTGCAGTCTTCTGTTGATATACAGGGGGCTGAGAGAGTCATATTATCGAGTCTAAACTAACACAGTCTGGAAACAAAATTATTTCCCAGTTTCTCTGAAAATCCATTTATAAATAAAAAGAGAATATGTGGAGTAGCTAAAAGGATCAGACACTTTCTAAAGGCTGGAAATGAATTTTTGAGCCATGTCAGTTTCTCAGCATTGTACTGTCACTCACGTGCATTTAAAGCATTATTTGCTCAGTCTTCTGAAGCTGCTGCAAGAGTAAATACACAGGCTAGTCTACAAATTTTATCTTATCTAAGATTTAGCAGTGATTCCAAAGAGAAACAATGGGTCACAAAGGAAGGAAAGCAAATCCTCAGTCCTGTTCCTTGAATTACTCTTGTCTGGTTTTTAAGTACAGTGCCTCAGACTGCATCTCTCTGGTGAATGTAATATGGGGATTTTTGTGATGCCGTATATTACTTTATATCTTCATGCTTCTGTTTTCTGCACAGAATTAGAGAAAAGCACTTTTTTTGAGTAATAGTGAGGACTTAGTGTGCTAAGAAGAAAAGATAATTCTGAATCGAGGTTTAAAAAAGTAATATAAACATTTCAGTTTTCCCCACTTGCAAAGAATGGTCAGAGTACCCTTGTGAGGGACAGATGCAGAGAAGTTTGTTGTTTAGTGTTCAGTTCATGCATAGACCCAAATGTATGAGGCAAAGCAATGCTCATCTTTCTTGTAAAGGCATGATAATTTCATACAGACTTTTTATTTTATATAACATGGGTATTTTCCCTCTTGGTCTCCTTGCTGTGCTTTCTGGTAGTTCTGGTCAGCTTCTCGGTGTTCTGGTTGATCATGAACAGTCGTCTCAACCTTAACACAAGTACAGCTTGGTGGCTAAAACAACTAAACAGTTAAAACTGACATTATTTCTGCGACTCATTTCAGTGGACAAGAGAAAGAGGTTGAAGATAGATTTAAACACAGTGTCAGGGAGTAGCAAGTAACTTCAGTGCAATGCCTTAACACTGATTGATGTGTTTACTTCATAATTTTGTCAACAGGAGCTTGGCAAAGTGTGGCCCATTAAATAATTTTGGAATTGTGCTTGTGGCTTTTATTGGTTCCACCCATTGCCAAAGTATCTCTGAACTTTATTGCTCAAATATTGCTCTCTACCTCTGGCAGAAAGAGTTGAAATTTGGTAACTAGACCTGGAAGAGGAAGACATAATTTTTCACCTTTATTATTTCCTTCTTGGCACAAAGTTGTTGTGCTTTGTCTTATTAAGTGTTCTTGATCACAGTACTTGTGCTTCTCTTTGCCCTTTAGAATTGCTATGTGTAAGCTTCCTCTGAAAAGAAAGGCACAGCTGCCTCTGAAGTGGGAGTAATAACAAAATACGTTTTCAGTAAAACATATTTTTGTCCTGTGGTTAAAATATTTGAAGATACTTTGGAAAACATATGGAATAGTTGAAATGTTTCTAAATTTCTCAGCACATATGGAAGATTCTCAGTGCTGTGTATGAGCTGCAGTTCAACGGTGTTCTGGAATCAGGACTACATAAGAGATGGCATAATGATTTTTCTAGCAGTTACAGGTTATTAATGAAGCTATCATGTCATGTCTAAACTACCACCACTGTTTTTCACCTTGTAAATGAAGAATGAGTTAAAATGTATTGGTGCTCTGTGTTTTATTCCTTTATTGCTCTCATTCCTTGTTTTTAATTAAGGATCTGAAGAGGTGAACTGTGCCAGCATCACACTTGTTGAAAATGGCAATGTTTATTTTGCCACAGGACAAGAACGGTACAGACACCAGCAGTGCAGACTCCTTCTGTAATTCAAGTTTTATCAAGGGTTGTACAGCTTTTTGTTTTATTTCCTTTTCTCCCTTCCCTCCTCTCTTGACTAACATTGATATGTAATTTACTTGCTGTGTTGTGTCATGGAAGAATACAGTGTGTCTCCACACCACATGCTTTTCTCCCTTTGTCTTTCTTATTTATAAAATGGCTGCTTCTGGATTTCCATTTCTCATCACTTTTAACCCCTGTTGTCTATCTGTGAGTATGTGGAATTTCAGGCTCATTCAACATTTGATTTCCATGTTTGTCTTGCTATCAAAATACACATGTGTGGCCAGTGTGTTTTGGTGGGTTCTTTTAACATCATGGTGTTGACCTGCCCTGAGAAAGTTCCCCCTAATGTATTTCATGTTAGTTCTTGGACAGCCTGAAAGCAGCAATACTTTAAGCTTCTGATAATAATTTGTACTTTCAGAATCCTAAATTAATTAGTTTTCTGGAGTTAGTGTGATAGTAATAATACTTACTATTCTTTTGCAGCTGTAGAATTTACAGGGAAGAGTAGTTAGGTGAGTAGCCCAAGTGCACAAAGAGGATATGTTGCAGAGTCAGGGATAAGAGGCCAGATTTGTGACTGGGTTCTTACTTCATTGTTACTTGTCACTCATCACCAACTAAAGCTGAATTTGAACCAGTGACCTAGATGTGAAAGGACCCATAGCACGTAATTAGTCCTGTAAGCAACTCAGACTGCTTGGTTTGTGTATGTCTAATATGTTGTTTTAATCCTATCTGAAATCAGAGTTCCTTCACTATAAATGGCTTGCTAAAAGGGTAATCTTTCTTAGATAGAGGCAGAAATGAAAATTTCAAACTGTATGTGCTATTAGAAAGAAGTGGAATGTTGCAGTGTCTTTTGTTCTTGCTTCTGATTGCGCTTGAGAAGGGAATTGCTTCTGTTATGTGTTAGATTAGGCAAGAAACCAAGGAAGCTGTTCATCTGATGTGTGACAGAAAGTTAATCTGATGAAGAAACTGAAAGGACATTGTCAAGCTGTTTCAGGCTCAGAGCTTGTCTTCTGTAAAGTTGTAATCTCGTGCATGAAAACTTGTGTCCTAAAAGTATGTTAGATTTTTCTGAGCACATTAATGGATTTGTAAAAGCAGTGCTGGCTGTAAAATCCTACCACTTATGTCGCAATGTAGAATTCATGAACTGTGTTGGTATTTCTTGTAGGAAATGGTTATGTCCAGCTAAATTCCCAGATCTGTGCATACTTTTGTTTCCAGATAGACAAAAAAAAGAGCATAGTTTGCCACGAATTACAGTGATGAATGAAATATGAAAGTTTCTCTACTCATAGTCTGAGTCCTTGCATTCATTTGGCCTTTATATACTTGTCAGATATCAACTGAAAGAGTTAAAACTAATACTAATTTTCTCCAGCTCTAAAATTCTCAGACATGTAAGGCTGTCACTTCTTCCCTAGGAACCAAACTCAGTTTTTACTTGTAACCTCACCAGTCTTACATAGCCATCTCTCAAACCTTGTCATCAGAGGAGATAGGCTGGAAGATGATTGTGAACATTGCTGTTTCACTTCCATCCTTGCTTTGTGGAATAGCCTCTGTTTAGTTCTTCCAGTCAAAGATAACTTGAAGAAGCCTTAAAGTTATTTTACGTTGCAGGGGTGGTCAGACAAGCCCAGGAGTACCCTAAGAACTAATGCTTTATTATTTAAACATAAAAAGTAGCTCTTAGCCAATTAAAATAATATCCTTAATTTAAAAAAAAAAATAGATTGAAGCTGCATTAGGCTCAGTGAACGGTAGAAATATTTTGTATGACTGTTAATGGATTTTTTTAAACAAGTTATCTGTGGCTGTACTATTTTTGCTATTTTTGCAAAGTTCACATGACTAAATTTTACCTAAGGCAAAAAGTCTTTAGAAACTCATTCTAAGCCTGTGTATTTTAGTACTAGGTGGACAGGGAAATTTATGTTTCATTTGTGTGCTCCAAAGAGATAGGACAGGATGACCTACTTGAGGTCCCTTCTAGTCCACCAGTGCCTATACTATTAATGTATTTGCCAGCTGCAAGCTCTAACTTCCTCTCACAGACATCAAAGCCGAACTCCATCTTCCTTGGAAAAAATTCAGGGGCGTGTTGGTATGAACAAGAACAGTATCCCTCTCCCAGCCTGCACAAAAGTGTCAAGCAATAAATGGAATGCTGCCTTGGGCTTCTTCAGTCTCAGCTAGTACTTTCAAATATTTGTTTGAAAAAGTCAGAATTATTTTGTGTTTAAAATTGTCTGTAAACTTGCGCTAGATCTGGGGAGGCCAGTGTTCAGTCTTCTGCCATTTGTGTTCATCAAGTGGTTTGTCATAGCATTGTATATTTTTAGTGCACAGTGAGTGTGAGTAATGAGTTTAGTCTGACCTTTTCATCTTTGTTGCTCTGATCTTGAATTCTTTTAAGCTTTTGAGCCGAAGTAGGCTTTTGTGTTGTGGAGACTGGAGAAAACTAAGCTACCATAATATCTCCCGCCCACAGGATTTTCCTACTTTAGTTTAGGACCAGAAGATTTGAAGCTGGAATCTTTGGCTTCTCTTCCTTGCTTTGGTCTTGATCCCTTGTCAGATTGTGGTTAATTTTCTTTATTCTTCCAGCCTCAGTTTACCTTTTTTTAAAATGCGGGACTTTATTTTTATTCTTCAACTTTCTTTTTTTTCTTTCCTAATATTTCAAGGTATTCCTATGTGGAAAATAATGAATTAACCTTCTCTTCACCTCATAGTAAGATCAGTTCTGTAGTTTATTGTTGCTTTTCCTTCAAATCTCCTTTTTTCAGTCTTGGTGCCAAATGGAGTGGAAACACTGAAGGAATTATCAAGTGAACTGAGGAGCCCCCAAAGATCAGAGGCTGTTGGTTGGTTTTGGTTTGTTTGTTTGTTTATTTATTGACTTATGTGTACACTTAATGCTTAGGGCTGGACCCACAGGTGACTTAATTAAAATAAAAAAGAATATTCTGTGAAACATAAGCATACCTGTTTTGCAGGAACCGTGAGCTTATGAATCACGCAGCTGTTAAACAAGTTTCTAAAACACTTCCTCCTTGTAGTTTTAAAGCTAATGCGGAATACTTCATGTCCTTGCGAAATGCTCCAGCATGATATGAATTTAAATGCATTGGAAAGTATCATAACAGTTTGGCATGTTTTAGGCCTTTAGTATTTTAGCTGAATGCTCTGTAAACTGATTGCAGTCTGGTTTAGACAATTTTGATTGAAAGAGGAGCTAGTTTGTATTGGATCATTGAAGCAGTTTTGTTAGTTAATTATAATACATTTTTGAATAGGGCTGTTCATAAATTAGTATCTTATCATTTTAGTGTGAATTCACTCTGATTTTCTGAGACCCAAGTATTTGGGAGTAGTTACTAAGCCCCCTTTATTTTTTTACCATTATGCTATACTCATTATGGAGGTTATTAGGCATGTTGAAACTCGAGAACCTTCTGGCATGGTGTAGGAAAGGTCTTTTGATTGTGGCCCCTTTGAAACTTAGTGAATTTTAAATATGCAAAATGGCTACAAATAACACTAATGGTATTTCCAGATTATTTGGAAGGTCCTGACACCAGGAACCCTCACATGATGGGGCAGGAGGGCTCAGTGAGCCACAGGATTCTGCCTCCGGGTCTGAGCCTTGGGTATCTCTGACTTCAGTGTTGGAGACAGAGTTGCTTAAGTCCCTGATTCTCATTCATGTGAGCTCAGTAATAGAACAGCTGGAGTTTTTCTTTCTAATTCTTTATTTTGCTGCTGGACTTCATGTCTCAGCTGCATTCTAAGAAACTGCTCCAGCAGAGGCCTGCAATCCTCTTCACTAGCTAACAATGCTGTGAGAAGCCTTTTATTCCTTCAGTCTGTTCTGTCTTTGAGTTAATTCTCCAGCTTTCATGAAAAAGATTGTTAGCCTTACATACTCTCCAAGGTGAGAAAATGCTCATCTTCCTTAACCTGCTAGAAGACAGCATAGTACATCCACTTCAGGATAGGTAAACAGAGGGAACCAAAAAAAGGAGCAACCCTGATAAAACTCATTAATACATGTTGTAGGGAAAAACTAGCCTTCTCAAAACAGGATTCAGTTCTTGTGTTTGCTCTATATTTCTTGCATTCCATTCGTGTTTTGCTCTGTATTTCTTGCAACTGGGTGCTCTTAACAGTAGTGGAGTCTGCACCCCAGTGCTTCAGCAGATGAAAAAAGCCCTTCTTGGTTGTAGAGAACAGCACAAGGAAGTGCACCATCATTACAGGAGCAAATGATATTAACCATTAGGGGAAATGATACTGTGATTGTTTCTGCATGAAGCAGGGTTGCGGTGGTGTATGGAGCAGTTAGATTTCATGGTAACCATCATCATATTCGCCTGTACTAATTTTGATGCTATATTTCACCAAGTGGGAAGTAGTGACGTAATAACATCCAGCCAAACTTTAACGGCTTTTTAATCAAAAGATAAATCTCTGGGTAAAACAGTGTTACAGAGACTATATGTGTCTGTGGAAGTTTCAAGTTGAATGACATATGCATAATCACTTGATCTAGACTACAGAAAGGTTGAAAACTGTCAGCAGGAGCATTCAAAGACCTCTATATATCAGTTTAAGAGAATCTTCATTCCTCATGTCCTAATTGCCATGATGAGAGCATACAAAGTTTTACTGCTTTATTGTGGTTTCTTTCTGAAGACATGATGTGACTTACAATCATTTATCAACAATTTGTAATCCAAAAACCCTTCAGGTACATTTGCTGGGAATCACTCATTATATAATGAGAAGCACAATAACAGAAGTCATTACAGTCATAGATGAGTGGTTAGAAGTTGCCGCCTTTCAGCTGCTGAGTAACTTACCTCAGGTGAGAAAAAAATGTGACTTGAGTACATGCTACACCTTCCAGTGCAAAGTAGAATGGGTTTCCATGAATCCTGCTGCACACACCAGCTTACTCCTGTGTTCCTGTAACTGCAGAAAGCTTGAGAGCATTCATGGGTCAGTCACTGAGTTTCAGTTGATGGTATAAAGCAGTAAAGTATTGTAACAATGTGCAGTTGGTAATTTCCATATGCCCTAAAAATCTTTAAAAGTAAGATTAATTCATATTTTGGTGTGGGTGAATATAGAACTTTTTACTGTAGTCCTGAAAATCAGTGTTTTAAATCAGAAACATGAAGCGTGGCTTGGCTCTTGAATTCCTTCTGCAGCTCTACATTGCATCTCAGTGTTGGTGGAGCTTATCTTTCAAATTACATTGTGAAAAAATGAATTCCGGGGTAAGAAAGAACTAAACACCACTTGTCCCTGTGTACAATACCCAATTAAATTCTATCTTAACTCTGTACAGTATTTGAGGGGAAAATATTCATCAATCAGTAGCATTCAGTCCCATTTCTTCTAGAGTTTTATAGTACCATCTCTGGGTCTTTCTTCTAATGGAGCTGGAAAGGACCAGAAGGATTTTGGATACATGGGAAAACATCACTATGGGAATTACATTTGGCTTGTGGCATTACATGAAACACATGGCTCACCTGCAGAACTTGAACCAGTTAAGAGTCACCCGAGGTGCAAATGTTATGCCAAGAGGGAAGGTGAGGGGACAGAGGATAATTTTAGAGACTGATGCCTGTATTCTAGTTGCAGTTCCAGCTGGGTTTCCTCTGGGTTTACTGCAGGATGTTTGAAAAAGTGGCTCCTTGTTAATCTCGGGCAGTCTCTATGATTGATGATTCCCCTTAATCGTAAAAAGAGCACATTGGTGTTTCTGCTTAATTTGTGTCTATTTCCTGCTTTATTATTGCAATAATGATTTATTGTCTTAAATGATGGAAGTTTATAACCTGTTAGCCTTTTTTGGAGGTTGAATCTGGGTGCTCTGGCATGTGAATGAACTTCTTCCCAGTGACAGTCTGGTCCAAAAATATTCACTGAAACCCAAACATAACACAACAATAAAAGACACTATACGGTTGGTGCATTATTTCTTAATTTAATTAAAATAGGGAGCTTGAGTATGAGCAGATTTTGCATGCTTCACATGGATAATCTAATCTGGATGCTAGTAGTCTTCTCATAATATCAGTTATACTAAAAAATAGAAAAAGTAGCATTCAGGGGAGAACAACCCAAGTGGCCACAGTGCAGTGCAGGAAGGTGGGTGAAGAAATAGGAGAAAGAGGAAATGCCTGGAGCTTAACTAAAGGAAGGCTGTGTTTTTACTAATTTCTGCCCTCCTAAAATGTCCTGCTGTTCCTCCAGTCCCTCAGGCAACCTCAGGAATATTCCTGCATGAGCCGGTGCCTAGCTAGCACCAGGAAGGCTAGAAAAGGCAATGGCTAAAGTATGAATAGCTGCACTGTTAACAATGGAAAATTTGTCACAAAGCAAAACAGATGCTACTACTGAATAAGCAGCCATGATTCTTTGGGAGTAACTTGAGCCAGTCTGATACCTGGCAGGGGAGTTCTTGTTTCAGGCTGGCACATGGATATGCAAGGCAGTCGTTTGGGCACGTTTTAGCTGAATATCCAGAAGTTGTTTCTGAGCGCGAAATCAGTTAGGCCAGCTGTTCCCAAATGGTTTGTGTTTGTGCCTCTGTTTTTGGTGGTGAACTCACCCCAGCCGAGCTTGCGACCCTAAAGACTAACATAAACAATCACATCTCTGTCAGGCTTGCGACCCCACTCTGTGCGGCTGTGACCCTGCTGGAGGTTACAACCCCTGGGTTGGGAATTGTTGGGGTATACTGTCAGATAGTCCTGCTGGGGGAGCGCTGATATGCCCCATCCAGGCCAGGATCTTCACAACAAATGCCTTCAGATCTCACAGTAATTTGTAGGCCCCTGCCACCAGTCTGAGAGTGCGGCTTATTAGAGCTGACATGTCACTTTGGTGCATCAGGAACATCTCGGAGATCAAAAGGTCATAGTCCTCCCACGCTGCCGCAGTCTTTCTTCATGAACTCGCCTCTCGGTTTTACTTCCCCGTCAGTTGGCTGGCAGCGAGCCCCGGCGCCCTCGTGGCGCGGCTGACTCGGCCATGACTGCTGGATGGGTACCAGCTGCAACTTCTGCCGCAAGCTACCCGTTCCAAAACCATTCTCCCTGAATACTCCTTGCCTTAACAAAAGGATTGATATCTGCTGAAATAACTAAAAGTTATGTTCAAAGTAATTAAAAGCTATGTAGAGGAGTGCTAGTGGAGATGGGCTAAGCCTTCCCCTGTATTTTGTAAAACAAATTCTGTTACTTACATCCCTGTACATATGAGCACAGTCTTACAGGTGTAGGATGCTGATGGAGAAATAAACAGAAGATAGCCTTCTGTGATTGCTGGTGTAGTCGGCAAAGGCTAAGGTCTTTCATAAGCCATGCAAACAGCCTTTTTCACATAAAATGCCAAGTAACAGATGTCCTAATTAGAGATCTGATTCTTAAACCTTGTTCTGCAGCAATTTTAAATGGAGTTTATAAACAAAAACAGATTTCAAATTTGTCTTCTTGAGAGCATTCATTACCATAATGGAAAGTAGTAACATTTTAATAGCTAACTGATAGTCCAAGGCCAGTGAGTTCGTAATTTACAGGCATGAAAGTTTGACAGTGGCATTGGTGTGTAAACCCAACAAGGCGAGGAGCCTGCAAGAGGTAATTTACATTTACTTACATTTTTGTCAATAGATCCTGAAAATTGGCAATGGTGGCAAGAAGGAGATGGGAGGATATGGTGCAGAAAAATATTAAAATTGCTTATCATTTGGATAAAAACCTGCATTGCATAAAATTAGCCCAGAATTCAGTCTGTGCAAATCTTGTTTCAGAGCTCTATGTGGAGTGCTTTGTTTCAGGATGTTGCTGGACTGGTTTTCTGTCAGGCAGGTGCATAGAAAGCATTACACTGAAAATGAGAACTGCAAAGTCAAGTTGTGGACCATGGAAGCCACTCAAATAAATGGTCAAAAAATCTTATGTTATAGGCTGGTTACTGTACATGCCACTCCCAAAAGAAAAAATTGTTTTAAACTTTGCATCCGTAACTTGATCATCCCTTAAGTAGTAATTACATGTCAGAAAATGGAGCATAAAGTCTCCTCCATCTGTCCAGGTTGGATTTGGTGCACAAAGGAGCATATCCAATTCATAGTACCTCTTAGGTACTGAATTTACCCTTTTGATACTGAGTCTTTCATATGTTATGTTTCACATATCATGTTCTATTGAAGCTCTGTGGCTTTTCAGTAATTTCCTTGAAATCTATATGTGGTATGTCTGCCCTCTTTTGAGCTGTTCTTGGGACATGCATCAATTAAATATGTTTCTGGCACTCTTTTAATGGCATTGTTTCCCTGGAGTCAAAAACTGATCCAAAAACTGAGATCATTTGTTTAATTTAAAAGCAAAAGGGTATGGAACTACAGTTTCAGGCTTCAACAGCTATGCTCCTGTAGCTTTGAAGGAATAGGTAAAAAACCTTGATGTCTTACACACAAAATAAATAAATTCTTGAGTTTTTAAAATATCTGATTCCACCCAGTTTTTTGCTTCCCTTGCTTATCTTTCAATTTTCATTCCTTTTTTTAAATGGTAGATCTTTCACTTGTCAAATTTCACTGTTTATTAGTTTTGCTTAGTGAAACAGAAGGCTGGATTTTGTAATTTGTGTCTAAGGAAGAACTGTAAATTATGCAGGATGGTGCATAATTAAAATTTATTATAGGCAATCAGAATACAAAATTCTGTTTCAGGTGTTTGAAGCTTTTGGCTCTAGGACATTCTGGGTATGTATATTGTATAGAAGATCCTATATTTTTTCAAGTACTCTGAGAGCAGAGGTAAATAAAATCCCATGTTCAACCAGCTCCTTCAGTAAGATTAATTTTGTACCTCACATTTCTCTTAGCCTGCATCTGCAGTGGTCTTTTCACTGAGATTTTGAAACAAGTCCTCAGTGATCTTTGCTTCCTGCATGTTGGTTCATTACGTGGGGTGGTTTTGATGTGCTCCAACTAGAGAACTTTTATAAGAAATGAAACCAGAA
The DNA here is from genome assembly GCA_013397895.1 of Origma solitaria. NCBI lineage: Eukaryota > Metazoa > Chordata > Aves > Passeriformes > Acanthizidae > Origma > Origma solitaria. The sequence goes on along the minus strand of VZRL01002888.1, from coordinate 1,003,849 downwards.
GTTTTGGTGCTAGCTAGCTCCACGTTATCCAGTAGTGCTCAAAGCCATAGTGACGGCAGAAGAATCCAAGCCAATTGCTGGGCCACAGCCAGAGCAGGGATGTTCTCACCCGGGAACCAGAGCAGGCGAGTTTGGAACAGAACAATGATGCACTTAGAGGGTAGTTAGAAGGGGATCAACACCAACTCTTTTGGTTGTTTGACACTGCTGTGCCAAATTATTCACTAATGGAGGCTTGCTTCTTAAATAAAAATATGAAATGTTTTCTCTTGTGTGTTTTTGTCTGAGTCTGGCAATACAGACCATTTCCAGAGATCAGGAGGAGGAGTTGATAATAAGCTGTAATGCATGGTGCCTGACTTGTGGTTGCTGAGCTTGATCACAAGAAACAACAGTATGCATTTCAGCAGGGTAACAGCTCAAATCCTAGCTGATGGGATTTGATAAGCTCATTTGTGCTGAAGCCTGAGCTGCCATGTCTTTCATTTACTGTTTTTTTGCTATGAAACATGACATTTTGTCTCCCTTTGGCCTACAGTCACATCTCAGCTGCAGTAAACATTTGCCTCAAGTACCAAATTCCTGGATCCAGTCATCATCAGCATTTGCTGCTGAATGATCTTTTATAAATACCATCCAGCTCCCTTTTCCTTTGCTGTCCCCTCTGTTTTAACTTTCAGCTGATAATGTGGATGTTCTGTTTTAAGACTTGAAGCAAGGCCTGTCATGTTTGAGAGTTATGCTGCCCATTGAAAACTGCTATCTGTTGAAGGGCGACTGACTAAGAAGATGGGCCTGGAGGGGTTTTTTGAGTTTTAGAAGTCTGTAAATCTTTTCTTGTTAATGTTTGGTAGGAATGAGGTTCAGGAAACTTTTTTGCCTTCAAGCTAATATAGTGCCTGTCAGTGACCGAATCTGAATCTCAAGAGGAAAGGTTCACAGTGGATTCAGGTTAAATCCCAAAAACCTCATGGAGCCTTTAGTTTGTTCTTTTGACTGTTCACCAAAATCATGCAACCTAGCAAAGACTGGTCACATTATTTTCCTCCAGGTTACTATGAGGTAACTCTGAACAGCATGGGACCAACATGTCAAGTCCTTAATGGCTTTTGGCCAAGTCCTTGTCTTGGCTTACCATCCAAAACTGCCCAGCTCTGCTTTTCCTGAGGGTGCATCTGCTTCTTAGTCACCGCTGTGATGGTTGTGTGAGCTAGCATGAAATAAGCTGTTGGGATCCAGAGAGTTCCAGCAGCAGATGAGTCACAGAGGCAGAGAGGTCAGCACAGGCTAATCTTTCTAATATTTACCACGCACGGTGTAGATGTATCCTGAGATGAACCTGCCTTCTGTTTAAATGCCTGGATGAGAAGATCCTATGTGTGAGAGGAGATTCTGTCACCTTAGTGCCTTTCTGACAGCGTAAAGGACTTGAAAAGCTTATTTTAATGACCTGTGGATTTTCCTCAGGGATACCTTGTTTTCCATGCTTGTTCTAACAAGGCATTTGTGTCCAGCAGCCTGAATAGTAATTGAAAGCAAGTTGAGTGGTATGCAATATGTGCCTATGCAATACAGGGCAGTGTTGAGTTTGTTATAGCTTCCGCCCAGGATTTGGTGGTTCTTTCTAAGGTGGTAGGAAGTCACCTGCATTTTGGTGTAGTGCAGTTTTGAATCAAAAGCATTTTAAACAAGTAAGTAAACTAATGATTGCAGCTCTCTGTGTCTGTAAAACAGTGGATTTTCAGCAGATTTCAACACGGTAATTAGTTTGATTGTGCTGAAAATTTTTATGACAACTGTGATAGCAATGAAGACAAAAATGTGTTTTATCAGAAGTAGCATGTTCTGTGGAAATGTGGTTTTGCTGGTAAAATAAAAATTTTGAACACAAAAAAGGAGACAAAGCAGAGGTTCTTAATTGTAACTAGAGACATACTACACAAAATAATATCTGGGTTATTGTCTGGGTGTTTCTTTTTCTTCCCTCTCTCCCCATTCTTGCACCATCCAAACTAAAAAAATGTTGTTTTACAAGGTTTTACTTTTGCTAAACCAGCAAAGAATAAAACAAAAATAAAACTGTTTCCCAGTCGGCCCTACTTCTTAATTCCATATGAAATTATGTGGTGTTGGTCGTGCATTTTGTGCAGGTACCTGTAGTAGTGATGTGCCGTAATTCTAATCATTACGATGAACAATACCTTGCAAGTGGTTGCCTTGCATATAGTGGTGAGCAATTTCTACACTCAATGGTGCCATTGAAAATGTTTGAGAGATTGCTATCCAGTTCCAGCAGTTTAATTGCTAATGATGTGTTATTACTTCAGAATTTAATAGCTGTTTCTGGTTATGATAGAGCTGGTTTAAACCTGCAAGCTTTTTAAAACTGCATTTGTCGCTTCCTCTTTGCAATGTGGTTTCCTCCTTTGCTACCTTCAAAACATTGTGGTCCACGGTGTTAGGTGAGATGACATGTCCTATTTACACTCCGTTGGAACAGACTGCGTCATGGGCACTTGAAGCTCTGTGGGGTTTTCTTAGTTCAGATGCTCAGATGTGGCTTTCTGTCATCACCTGGTTACTTACTTTGAATGCTAAAATAATCTTGCTACCTTTGGTATTATTGTCTTAAGAAGAGGACAGGCATAGATTTTAATGTTATCTCAGTGTGCTGTCTGTTGTGGAGCGAGCACAGCGAGCATCAAAATACTACATGGCATACTCCCTCATAGTTAACCTCAGAAGAAAGCCTTTTACTTGTCTCAGCGGCCTTTCCAGTCCCCTCTCCATCTCCAGGGATACAATTCCATATTGCTTAAATGTATTGAGGCAATCACACTCTGTGTCGATTGAGGCAATCACACACAGGTCTTTCAAGCATTAAATCAAGACATCAAGATCTAGTGCTACCAAGCCATGTCAGTAAAAAAAGGTAGGAGGGTCTAAAGAGAAATTATTTTTTACCCCTTAGTCTCATAGAATCTTGTGATGCCCTGACAGGTGGTGGTCTATATAAACTCTTCCAGCCAGGAACTTGTGCCTTCAGCATCTGATCTGTAATAGCCCTGAGAGTCTCCTTACTATTAGGTAATAAACCAAGTGGTGATGATTTTGTTCTTCCATTTTTATCATCATCTTGCCTGACCATGCAGTAGCAGCAGAGTTGATAGTAAGTATTCTTCCTCTTCCCTATTTCTAACAACATTAAAACTCTCCTGTGCTTGAAGGTTCTGCGATCAGAATTGTGATAACAGAGCAAATAGGCCAGGAAACAAAACTTTCAATGCGTATCTAAACCTGTGAGTTCACCAGCCCTAAAAATGGCCCCACCATGCTTTCCTGTCATTTCCCAATTCCTTGCAATGGGAAACATTAAAACAGCCATGTAGTAGATGTGTTTAGTTGGAGGGCTCATGATCAGCTTCTTATGTGATGGAACTACAAAATTTAACATACAAAATAGTGTCATTCATTGTTTATCCTCAAAGTTCTAGCAGAAACATGTCAAACACAGCTCAGCAGGTTTGCTGCAGCCTGCTCGTTTGAAAGCAGCTGGGGATTTGGGGTACCTCAGGTTCTGGAGTCTATGCTGAGATGGCTTAAAGGGCATAAAGATTTTCTGTTTTGTTTTGGTTTTGGGTTGTTTTGTTTTACAAAATCGAGGATTAAAGAATTAGACCCTTCATATTAGATTTCAGGATAAATTGAGGTTCTAAAAACTGTTTTCCTGTACTTGTTTACTTATTTTTAAAATAAGTACTTTCTTATTTACTTTCTTTAAACTGTGCTTTCTTCCCTTACCCTTTGTTTTTCTTTCTGTGACAGTACTCAGTACCACTTTAAGGTTCTTTTGTGTTTCCTTCTACGTTTTCTGACTGCTTGTTTCTTTCTTTCCATCTACACTCTGAACACTACAGATTGCACAAAGCAGTTGTACTGTCTGAAACCATCATCAATGGTTTCCAAAATCTGAATGGGTAAAGGCCTGAGTAAGCTGGTCTGACATAGCTGTCCCAGATACAGGAGGCAGGAGGTCTGATGAGAGACCTCCTGAGGTCCCTTCCAGCTGGAAATATTCTTGGAGTTTATGATGCTACATTTTTTGTCTGGTCTGTACTTTTCTTTTTTACTTTCATTTCCTATATATGCTCATCTTTGTTGTGCTACCTTTGTAATACCTATTTATCAATTTATACACATGGTTACACATTTTGATGAATCTCTAATATGTACTTGGTCTATTAACTGGGACTCTTTCAAAAGACAGGGATCTTAATTCTCCTAATAGCTAATTCCCTAATTATAAATCTGCTTACTTTGATGCTGTTAAATGTGCTGAGGGATTGAAGAATAGCTTTTCTGCCAACTCAGGTTAGTAAATACTTAATAAATTTTGAGATGAAATAGTGCTGCTTGAAGGCAGGAGTAGGAAAATATTCTCTCTTTTGAAGCCTTCTGTCTGGTTTTAGAATGTTTTGAAGAGAACTTGAAGAAATTCTGATTGTTTTTCTCCCAAAATCTGAACTCTGCAGATAGGATAATTCTTTTCCTCTTGAAAGGAGCAATGGATTTTTTAATGGAAAAGCTACTTTTCTTGGTAAGCCCTAGGTAGTGATTAATACCATACATACAGACCTAGGCCATCCCTAATTTTGGCCTAGTGAGAATCAGGCCTGCCAAATCTGTTGCAGTACACATCCCCTCGTAACTCACAGCCCACTTCTCTCCTCTCATATTAATCCCAGGATAACATTAAACTGCCGGTAAGTTATAGCCCTCAAATGTTGACATTCCTTGAAAAAGTAACTGGGCGTAATGTCAGTGATGAACTTACTGTAACTAACCAGATGTAACCAAGGTGTGTTTAAAGAGAATGTTTTAAATCCCACCTCATGGTCAACATTAACGTTTTCCTAGCACCTCATATAGGCTGGATGAAAAGAATTTTGGTGCTTTCAGGGTATTGACAGAAACAACTGTGCCTTCTACTCACATCTGTAGTTAGGAAAACATTTGTTAAAAACAGACTACTTTTTGATAGATTTTAGTATTACTGTAAAGCACTAAGATGAGCTCTCTGCAAACCATAGTGTTTTTCCTCTTGTCCTTGGACTGTCAAACACAAGCAGTGGTGACACAAGCTGCTCTGCTGGCTTATCATTGTGTATCAGCTTTGATCTGGAGACTCCACATCCCGTCACTCAGCATGGAAGCTCAGGCTCCCATTTAGTCCTTTGCTTGCTATCTAAAGTTTTTGTGAAGGTCGATGATGATGTAGATCCTGCAGTATGCAGTGAAACTGCTAAGTTGGCAACTTCATTTTGCATCAGACTGTAAACAACTGTCTGATGGTTATGACATTCAGCTACTACTGGCCTGTACTGGATACAAACCAGTGACCTAAAGGAGAAGCATTTCTCCTGCCACGAGTCAGTTTCTTGACTTAGGCCAATCTAATGACCCAACAGTAAAAACTGTATTTCTCTCCATGGCCAAAGACTGAGTCAGAAATTCCAAGTAACTGCAGTCGATACACCACAGTTTTTTGAACTTTAATGCACTTGGGCACAAAATGCTTGGAGAAGTTGCATCCATAAACTGGCAGATAGACCAAATTTTCTGACCATCTCTTACTAACATTTTCCACCAGCAGGTTCCCTGTGGTTCTAGACTTAAGGCCCTGTGTATGATACGTGTATGTATATATATGTATGTGCATGGGTGTGTTTATAGCAAGCTATCTTGATACTTACATTGGTATATTTCCTTGTTAGTGAGGAAAGAATGTGTATGTAAGCAAAGACTTTTGCTCCTTGTCCAGACTGTTCTCCCAGCAGGCTTACTGATAGGGTAATCCAGTATCTGTGAGGTTAGTCAATGATGGTGCTGGGGAACCTGCTCCTGGCCTCTGGATAAATCTTGGAGGAGACAGGTCACTGATAAGGAAGCATCATGCTGTTTACACTTTCATGCTTGTGCAACAGATGTTGCAAAATGAAACAAATAAGAGATAATGTAACATAGTTCTTAAAGTTTGGCCTTTGGCCTTTGGACTTTACCGATAAATATCTCATGGACTATAGATGAACAGGGTAAGTCCATCTGTTACGCTCCTCTTGACTGTGTTTTCATTTCAAGATACAATCTGTTGCCCTAAAATGAAAGTTTCAATCTGTACCGAAGACAACTGTAAATGCATAGGACTAAAACCAATTAATAAAATGGGTGTCCATATTCCCCAAAATATCCAAATTACTTGAAGTAATAGTGCATACAAGAACACTAGGATGTTAGAATGAAGGGATGCTTTCCTTCTGAATACCAGCAGCAACTAGTAACTATTGTGAAGATTAATTTTCAGTTGTGAATTTAATTCTGTGGAATGTTGCCAGGTCCATCAGTGAGATGGTTTCCCAGGCAATTTCCAAGATGGACAATGGAACAGAAGGCTTTCCTCTTTTTGACTCACAGGATACTTGCATGCAACTTTTATGGGACGCGTTCATGATTTAATGGGTTATTCAGTTTCTCTCCTTGTCTGGTTTTTAGCTCTCTTTTCAAGATTAGCCATCATTCTGTGTTTTTCGCTCATTTTTCAAGATCAGCCATCATTCTGTGTAGTTCTACTATAGCCAGATAAAGGCAATGTAAATCAGAGGAAAGAATGTAAGTTTGTGCATACAGCGTAAGAAACAGCCTTAAACCATGATCCAGAAATTATCCTGGGGTGGGAAAGTGGTTGAAACTTCCTCAGCAGAAGCTGTCTTTCTAATCAGCTCTGGCCAAGAGCCTCTTGATGGGATCCTGATACGCTTTAACAGGATTGCCAAGTAGAAAGGAGGAATGCTGTTTGTTTCTGTACCCAGGACTGGTAAAATTCTTCTGGAATTTGTGTTCCATTTTGGTTCTCAGAATTTGAGGAGCATATAGGGATACTGTAGGAAATTACACAAACCAGTCCGTGTTGTAGAAGTGTTTTTCACCTAAGGCTTTAGGAGTCTGGTGACAATGTGAGATTACGGTAGTACTTATGCTTGGAATGGTTTTTTGGCAGTTCAGTCTTCTTGCTTGTATGGGCAAATGTGTATGAGTGTGCAGTGACTGGAAGAAGTGGCAAAACTTCAGCCTTAGAAAAATACAGCTTCCTAGCAGTATAGGTGACAACTTTGGAGCGGCTCACCTGTGAAGCTGATACGCAAGTTATTGATATATTTAAGACCACATGGAACATCTGTATAGAAATAGTCTTCAACCCAGCTTCTAGGGGTTTAGGCCAGGGTAGATGCTCACAGGAAACTCTTCTGACTGTATGTACAGCCATGATTGTACTGTAAGGAAAAATGAGACTGGAAAATGAAAGGCCAGCTAAATGAAAAGACCAGTCCATTCAGTAACTTTTATAGATGAAGGCATAAAACCTTTTTTTTTTTTTTTTTTAATTTTGCAGTGTAATCATTGGGTTTCTGAACAGTTTTTTCAGAACCTGGCAAAGAACTGCATCTGTGGAAGAAATTAAGATCTGAAATCATCCTAAGGCCTGAAGTAAAGTGCATACTTATAACTCTGTGCTTCACTAACAATATTTATGTGTTTTTATAGAAGTTTTTATAGAATGTTTTCATGGAAAACTCTTCTTTCATTTTTCTAGGCATTATGCCTGTTCCTGCTCACTGATAGTATATGTGTATACTGTTAGTTTCTGCATGCAGTGGCATGTGAGCTTGGTGAGGTGCACAAACCATGTGTTCTTTTGAAACATGCCCTCATGGAACTTCTGTGTTTCTGAAAAAGGATGGATGGGTGCAAATTACAGTTTATGAATAAATAAAGTAGAATTTTTGTATAAATAGTTGTTGTGGAAGAACTTACCTTCCTTTCTTACTGACTCTACAGGCAGAAGTTTTTATAGGGTCTCACTGGATGCAGCTTTTCCTGGCCACATGCTGCTCAGTCCCTTGCATTTGTAGTGGAGATCAAAAGCATGGAAAAGCTCCTTTGAGCTGTGGCCAGTAATATTTACAAAACAAACAATCATTCACTGAGACTCTGGATGGCTCAGGAAGCTCTGCATGTTGCCAGTGTGCTGGATGCAGAGGGCTCAGATGAAAACCACAGGTCGTATTTGTAAGATGTGTGGTAAGGTGTGACTACTGCCCTGCTCTTAAGGGAAATATTCAAATGGTTGTTTGCTGTCAGTGTCATTATAAAAATATGTCCAAAATAATACCTACCTCTAACCAAGCAAGATTTCTGAATTGTACTGAGGCCATCGATGACTTCCACAGCAGTAAGTAAACAGGTTTACCTTTGCTCTCTGGTTCTGTATAATTTTCTGTATAGGCAGATGTTGATCATTGGTGTGAAAAGCGATGATCCAGTTTAGAAACAGAGGCTGATGAGATAAGCCACTTACATAAAGCGGGATTTTATTCTTTTCTATCACATTACATGTCATAGAACCATGTTAAAATACATCAGTAGATATTTTGTGAATAATGAGCATGGCCAAACATCTCCCATCAGTCTCAAGAGCCTGATCAGTTACAGGAGCAGGAGGACAGAGAATGCATATTCTGGCTTTCCCTATAGAAGACTTCTGATTTGTTTTACTTTGCAGAAATGGTTATCACTGTAAATATCTTGACAATAAAAACAGTGATGATGAAAACAGCTGTTGTAGCCATGGCTCTTGAAATATTTACCGTGTGAGTCCCCAGTGGCCTAGTATGGTCAGCTTGCAGCCTAGAAATACCAGGACTGGGCTGGCAGCCTGGAAGGTGATATTCAAGGAAAAAAAAAAAAAAGGACTTTACTGGATGTCACTTTACTTTAACATACTAAAGTAATGTCCAGTTCTAATGTGCAGAGGATAGATTGAAGACGTGTTGGTGCCAGAAATGGTGGTTTGTGGAAATGCCTGTGTAGGCCAAGTTCTCTCAGTGGGCTGCAGAGTAACTATACTGTAAACTGGTAAAGAAGTGGAAGCAACTTGAGCAGTATCTACTCAAAAGACAGCAGGTTTTCAGCTTAAGGTTAAGAGCTTTAGGTCTAAGTGAAACCCTTCTAGTCAAAGAACATAGCCCAAATGTTCAAACTTCTCTCAGAACAGGTAAACTCTGCTTTACATCTATAGATGAATGTGCTGTAATGTATGTCACAAATTGGCATATTCCTTGAAGTCTCAGTTTAGGAGTTGGCTCTGGTTGTTTGAAAGTAGACCATTAAGTTGGTTTCTGGATGACATTTGATGGAATTTGGAGGTGTCTAATAGAAATCTGTGTGTTTTCCCATATTATGTCATGTTAGGACAAGGGATGTTTTTACCATGGAACCATTGAAAGCAATAGGAATGAGCCTTGAATCCTGGTTTGCTAGCTGAAGTACTCAGGATCTCATTTGGTAATCCATGGCTCATATAAAAACTTTTGCTAAGACTATTTACAGAAGTGAAACTTTCAAATGAAGCAGTGAAGTCCCTAAATCAAAAATGGCAAGGATAAACCACAGGAGAGACCCTCTGGATTCCTTTGGGTGAGCAAATGTCATGTGTTTTGGATTAAAGAGATGATGCCTAAATGAAGATACTAAAAGGGATTGGAAATTTTTGAAGCTGCTTCATCCTGTTCACTCAGAAAACACAGCTTAGTCCTTATGGTCTCTGCACAAGTGTTTATACATTCTGACTTGTGTAAGAACAGCTTTCTGCTTGAGTATTTTTTTACTTTCTGAATCAAAATTAAATACCAGCTACAATATTGTGACCTTTTAAATATTCTGTGAATGAAGATGTCTCTTTTCGGGAGGCAAGTTTCTTGTTTATCAAGCCTTATGGTATTGTGGGTTGCTCTTTTTTCCCCAATAAGTAGTTCACAAAAAAACCCAGATCAAGCCTACTCAATAGGAGGAATTGAAGGATCACAAATGAGATGGAGTTCTCCTTTGTCCACTCAAGAGGAACTGGGTACTTCTTTCTCAGCACTTCTTTCCCAATATACTCAAGCCCTGCTATGTTTGGAAATAGGATTTAGATTAAAAGTGACCTTGCTTTGTGATTTTTGTGCATTCGGAAAGAAGTTATCTCTCTTGCAAATGGCATGTCCTTGCTATGTCTGGCAAGAAAGTAGGAGAGTCAGCAAACAGAAGCTGTTGCTTGTGTCTTACTGTGAATTAACATCTCATTTTTCGATTGGCTTCCTGTTATCTGTCAGAACTCTTGTGTAACTTCACTTCCTCAGAAATAACTGTCTCTCCTGAGTATCTCAGGGTGAAGTGGTGGTTTCAACTTCCTTTTGACTGAGTTCCAGCTTAAAGGATAATGGATCTTTCTGTTCTATTTGGTTGCTGCACTCTGTGCTCATCTTCGTAATTATTACTAAAACTGCTGAATTATTTCCCAATGCTGCAGTCGTGTCCCCTGTGTCTGTAAGGATAGTTTAAAATGTTCAGTTACTAGCTTGACTGGGTTAGAGGTTACAATGAAAATGCTGTCTAGTTCTATTATTATTTCACCTTTGTTTATACCTGATCATACTGTAACAATTCCAGATAGAAATTAATCATCATCCTTGTCCGGAGGGATCTTTTCAGGAAGTCAAGGAGGTGAAGCTGCAGAGGACAAAGCCATGCAGCACAGAATGATATATTAATATACTTTCAGAGAATATGCTTAGTAGAGATAGTTTCACCAAAGATTATTTTTTGTTGTTCTGTTGGAGAATAAAAAAAAGAAAGAAAGAAGAGGGAAGTTATTTAGTAAAATTAAAGGAACCTCTCAGCTTATATTTGTAAAGCCCTTTTACTTATCTGCTTTGGCTGATCTAAAAACATTTTAAATCCCATTTCCATACTTGCTCAAGCTAGGCTTCTTCAAAGGACAGGAGTATCAAATTCGAATGTGCAGTTTCCTTTCAGAATACATATTCTTCAGGAGATGAGTGTCTGAACCAGCTGTGACTTTCACATTCCACCAACCTCTCCTAAATAAACACAAAGACAGTTTAGTATATAATAGAAGAGATAGATATCTATATGCCTGTGCATATATATATATATATATATACACATGTAGATAGATTAATTGATAACCACACTGAAGTCTGCAAAAGAAGTCTTTTGCAATTGATCTATTGGGGCAATTTGGATAAATAGTCATTCCTTTTATGTTTTTCTTTGGAGCTGTTATGATTACCAAATCTTTTTTCATCTAATAGTGAAATACTTGACTTTGGGAAATTGCAGACTAGTCTGTGGTCAACCGCTCATTGATTTAAAACAACAACAACAAAACACCCAACAAAACCACAAAAAAACCCAAAGTGGTCTTTAGACCCGAAAGCTAGGCACCAGTAACTTCAGGTACATTTGTCCAATACAGAATTTGAAGATGGAGACACTAGTCATAGTTCTGAGAGAATATGTGTAAAAAAATTTGCATATGTAATTGTTGGTAACTTGGAAATTTCAGGCATTATCAATTCTTTAGTTGAATACATCACCCACTTCACATCTTGCCTCTTGTGATATTTGCAATCCTAACACTAAAACATAAAACTTTCTACTGAGATCAATAAAAAAACTTCCTAGGTCATGGTTTTCAAAAAGGATGATAACTTTGAAATTTGTTTTTATGGATTAAATGTCAGGCACAGTGTCCTCCTAAAACACAACAGAGTAACAGATCACAGTTGTGGTTTGTGATGAATTATGTGGTAAATGTTGCTGAAGGAGTGACGTGTATCCTAAAGAATATGAGGACAGTAGATAATTTCCCTTATTGTATGAGGCCTTCTCTTTAAAAGAGGAATAATATTAAATGTTAAGCCAATGTAAAGAAACCTTCCAAAGGAACATTCTGATATTATTAGATCTGTTTTTTACTAGCCTGTGTAGTATCAGGACTAATGACAAAGCTAGAATTACCTCAGCACACAACTGTTCAAGTAAGAGATGTAAAGCTGCATCCCATACAAACCTATATCACTGTAACAAAATTAATCCTTTGTACATTCACGGTACTGTTTTGCTCTGTTGGATTGTAAATGTTGGTAATAATAGCCCTGATGCCACTTTATGTATTATATGATTTTGTATCCTTAAATTTGTTTATTGCAACGAGTATTTAAATATGATTTTTTTTCTATTTAAACACAATAACCTGAAACCGTAAGTCTCAGATGATGGAAAGAATTTTTGTTCTCTACTATTATAAGATATTCAGTGTGTCCAATCACAAAAAACACCGTATCATCTTTGAATAGATAATTAATATATCCTTTAAGGTGCTGTTTCAGCACTGAATGTTAGCAATGTTTAAAAACAGTGTCTTTGAAGAAAAGACAAACCAACAAAAGTGGCTAACCTTTAGGGATCTAAGCTTCAGTTTTGAAATAAGTCAATACCAGTGCCAAGTGACCGAAAATTTTCTGTTGCATGTAAATCTGGTCTTCTGTTTTTATGAGAGGTGATGAGGTCAAACCTTCAAATAGTAATGGTTGTAATATAGTGTTTTCATAGGTATTTTTGTCAGAGGACTAAGAAGTCAGAGGGAAAAAATATTGTGTTCATAAATACAGTTTTTTCTAGCACTAGCATTGGATTTCTCTCTGTGAAGCACTTTTCTTTCTAACTCTGCTTGGCATCTTATCAAATACAAAATCAGGGCTTATATTACATTAATCCTGAGAAAGAAAAAAATCAAAGAATCTTCAATACTGGAGTTACTACACATTCTCTCCTTCTTTTGTCCTCACAGTTTAAGAACTTCGATTTAGCTAATAAGGTCAAAATTCTAGAGTCCATCTTGTGAAAATGTAAAGGATAATTTAAAATGCCCACGGACAGATTCTGGTAATGATTCTGGTTCTGCTTATTATTTACCCATCATAACAACTGCAGATTCTGCATCCCAGCCAGAGCTGTGTAAGGGGAAAAATGAGACAAAGCTCACTAAGGTCTCAAAAAGTTAAAAAGTGATTTCTTTAATAGACATGATCTCTTGAGCACAAAGGGCAGAAAAGTCAGCAGAAAAGAATATATATATTGTGAACTGGAAAGAAATGGGTGTCTTTGAAATTTAATCCTTTGCTTTTCCCTAAATCTAACTGAAGCTTTTAGCTTCCACCACATGTTTACATTGGAGATCTCTCTTTGTGCATATAGAGTTTGTTCTCTTACGAAATTACGTCTCAGGGGAAGGATAATTTAAAGCCATTTCCATTTGTTATGTCTGTGCTGAACTAGGCTATTAGGGGCTGTTAATGCTGGATAAAGTCAAAACCTACAACTGCCTTCATCTGTGGATTACTGAATCTGTCCAACAAATTGCATGCCAATATTACCAGCATAAGGAACTATGGGCAGTTTCATGTTGAAGCCAGCACTGGCATAATTTTATAATGTAGCAAACATCAGTGTTGTGCTGATGATCACAGATGTGCCTCTGACTTCACTTTATGGAGATTAAATATTTAAAGTTCAAGTCTGATGATAACCAACGTAGGTTTAGGTTTCTAGGTTAGGAGCTCTTGCTGGACAGCCTTAGAGAAAACGTGGGTTGTGGGTTTTGTAATTCTAGACCTAGCATCAAGTTATTTTGCATAATTATAGGTTCAAGAACAGCCCTAAGCAGGGGACAAGTTGTACATTGTTCTTGAGAAGTAGCTGCAGATAGCACTGAAAGTTGGAGGCACATCACTAAGCTGAAGTTTTTCTTTCTTCCGTGCTTGGGGAAGAGAATGATCATGTAACAGTGTAACATTGCCTTATTTTAGCTATGAATTACAGTTTCTTCATTACTTCAGACCATAGCTTAATGAATTTTATCTCTAGGAGCCAAGAATCAATGCATTCATTATTCATGTTTACCTGCTCCTCATTCTCTCTCTGACCAACAGTTTAAAGTTATTATGAATAATCAGGATTAGAATAATTATGGAAATTTTATGAGCTTACATTGGTTTTAAGGTGCTTCAATTTCACCTTATCCAAATAGAGGTCAGAAGTTGCTTGACTCATTCAGAGACATTACCTGTGAGTCGAGCATGTAAAATCTGGTCCTGTATCCTGTAGATGAAGGAGAGTATGGAAGAAGAAGGAGAGGGTTATACACATGAAGGGTTTCATGTGCATGCTTTTTCGTCAGAATGATGGGGAAAAAGAAATCTACCAATTTCCAATCAGTGCTAAGTCAGTGATTACCACTGATAATGAGGAACTGATTTCTGTCTGCCAGATACAGCTGTTGGTTCTTTACTTAATGCTCTTTTAAAAAACACATTTGGGTATATTGTTTGCTATGGGGCTCTCCTTCACCTCAGAGAAGTCTGTCCTAACTTTCACCTGAATGTCCATGGGAGAAATAGGGAGCTGCTCACAGAGTTAGCATGGCTGCAGTGGGGCAGCTGCAGGCTTTCATGGGGAGCAAGTGTATGAAGAGGACCAGGAAGCATAAAGTCAGGTACTTCTCTAGCTATCAGCCACAAGCATTTGCTGAGATAAGGGAGTGAGTAAAGTTGCATATGTCTCCATCAGAGCAAGGAGAATGCTAATTGGGACCTGTGATCACGAGTCTCAGTTTCCTCAGCTGCTCAGTGGGAAAAAAAAACTTGCACACTGCAGGTATTACCTAGGCCTTTATTTGACAAGGCCAAAACTATTCATTAAAATATCTGTAAATCCTCCAAAGACCTGTACTTTGTGTTAATTCTGTGCTTTAATCCTTCTGATTTTGAGAATATCCTTTCAATAACATTCAGAGGAGGGCTAGCTTTATGATTATCTCAGCTATACTATGTTTGTGTTTCTTATTTGTAGATGTTAGTTTAATGAGACTGAGCAAAATTCTTGAATTTACATCTTCGTAATTTTGAAAGGATGACTGATGTTCAAAAGGGAAACTATTTGTTTCTGTGTTGTTTTATTAATCAATTTTCTTTTGGTTAATTTCTTTTACTGTAATAATTACAGCATGATTAAATTTGCTTCTTGTTTGGATTTCTTCCTTTTTTGAAGGTAAAGGCAATTTGGACAGTAAAGTTCAGTGTTGAATGTACTGGGACCTGATCAGGAGGCATTGTCATGCATTCCGCATTCTATATCAATAACAATTGCAACATGCACTACAACAGAAGTGGGGTTATTTTAATTATTTCAGTTTTATATTGAACCTTTATGAGTTGGATTACACAAAATACAGAAATCAGTATCAACTGTGATGTTTTTCTGTAAGAGAAATTTGAAAAATTCATGGAAGGCAGGTATTTAAAATGAAATAGAAGTTGCACATAAAGTTCAGCTGGAATGTTTTATCCAATTCTCTTATTCATTACTGCTCATTTGTAAGTTTTGAAAATAATTACATATTCAACTCCTGAAAGTGTGTCTTTTTAGAAACCAAAATTACAAATACATAAAGAATGTTCTGTCTTAGATTCTTTTCTTTTTTATTTTCATTTGCTGGGTTTTTAATCAATCCAATACAAATAGTGTGGTATGTCTGTATAAACTTACACACTTAACTTTTGGCGCTCCTCCATGTAATAAACTGCATTTGCCTGGGAAGGATAACCTAGATTATGTAACCCAGGGACTGCTTGTTGTATAAGGGTGCTGTGTGCAATTTCGAACTTGTGTTCAAGGCAAAAGACTCAAGAAGTTAATGAAGAGGGAATTAATCTTCCTTCATGCTCACTTGATAGGGATCATGGACTTCAGGTTTTGAGAAGATAGAATAAAAAAGATCTTTGCTGATAGTGGCCATAAGGCTGAAATACTTTTATTCTCTGGAGAGCCAGAACTCATTTGCAACTTCCCCTCATTTAAACTCAAGACACTACAGTTTCCTGTTTAGTTTGTATCTAAGTGGATTTTCTTTTATATTGTAGCTAGTTGTTTGTGTATTTTTTGCTAAGGGTTATTATTTTTTCCTTTAGCTACTGTCTTGGGAATTGCCTGAACAGTGTTGCTTTATTGAAAAGGATTATGCAGTACCTTGGCTAGGGAATCCCAGAGGAAGGAGATACCATATAAAATGAAAACACAATGTCTCCAGGTTGCCACTTGCTGTGTCTTTTAGCAGTGATCTACTTGAAGCAACCTCATGGGAGAACGAAGTTTTAGTGGTTCTTAATATCTGCAGCACCCCTCACGATGACAGAACATGAAGAATCTCTATTCCCGTTAGCGCGATAATCATAGTGAATCTTTGAGTCTGGCGCCCAGCTGCTCATGGTCATACCATTTTTTTTTGTTTGTTGCATTGATGTCCTCCGTCAGTCTGTAGACCAGCACAAGTTTGTTTACATTCCCGTTGTGGCCTTCACTAGCTTTTTGTTTAGTGAAGCATCTGTGAGAGTATCTAAAATTTTTCTGAAGATGTAAGTCTTCAGATTTGCTCTGGAATCCCTGGTGGAATGAGGAAGACTTCATTAACTAAACTGCCTCACGTTACCTGGCTTCAAGAAAAAAGACTGTGCTCCTTTCAAGCCAAGTAAAAGGCTCCTATGCCTGCTGCTGTAGCACTTCTAGTGGGTTTTTCTAGTGTATTAGCTCTTTTAAGCTCTCTGGTTTTTTCCTGGAAGAGAAAAAACTTCCTGGCAGTATTCTGTTTTCATAGATCACATGGCCATTTCTTAGGGAAGCTTTGTGGACAGGAATGGCAAAGATTGCAAAGTGTATCACAGGTGTTTCTTTCTGTAAAGGAAAGAAGCTGAACTGACTCAGAGGTCTATTTCAAAATTCAGCAAGTAAGTATGCTGCTAGGTAATGATCAGGAGGAGGAGGAACAACTAGGAGTTGCTTCTCACTGAGATGCAGTTTTTTGCCTTTCCAAGTCTAGAGCTGCAGCATTTAAAATCGCCTGCTTCTCGTTTGATGGCTGATGTACATGCCAGTGCAACAAACAGAAATCTTGGCCAGTATACATTTCATTTTGACTCCTTATGTAGCACACCATTGGTATATTTGTGTTTAACTCAATTCTAGAGAAATGAGCAACTGGTCCTGTTTTGTGACCAACTAACAACTGCATATATTGCATATGTACATGCAGTTGTGAGGAACAGCTCCAAACAGTAGGGGAAAGTTGTTACAATGGTGAAGTGAAATATGGAGAGGAGCTCACATGTTCTGTTCAGCCTCTAAGCATGTGCCATCATGCAAGTGTTCATACTGGAAAAATGTAGTCTATTGCTAGAAAAAGAACACAATCCTCTCTGGATCGCCCAGCTTCGTTTTGTAGTAGATCTCAATATTTTATTCTGTTTCTGCATATGCCGTGGAGAAAAAAGCTGAAGGATGTAGGCACATGAGACAGAACAAACATAATTTGGAGAGAGAAGAAAGAAAACTGACCCCCAGGCCATTTTAAGAGTTTGAAGTTTGCTACTGAGCTCAGTATATTGACCCAGGATGGAGAATGCTGCAAACTATAAATCTGTTTTTTTCAAAAAGCATGCCTCTCAAATCCCCTGCATCCGCTGAGGGCCTCTTAGTAATGTTGTAAAAGATCTGTTTTCCAGAGTGGTTTGATTCCCATAGCCATGGGCAAAGGCACCCAAGCAGCTCTTGT
This sequence comes from Origma solitaria, assembly GCA_013397895.1. Lineage (NCBI taxonomy): Eukaryota > Metazoa > Chordata > Aves > Passeriformes > Acanthizidae > Origma > Origma solitaria. Next base: position 986,283 of record VZRL01002888.1, on the reverse strand, counting down.
TTGATTAAAAAGCTGAATTGTTTGCTGGTAGCTGTAAACACAAACAGCTGTTTTCTGAGACACAAAAATGAGAGCCAGATTGGTATTTCTGCTGTAGGACAGTTTTAAACAACTCACTAGCTATCTGTGAATATTTTCTTTGGGAAAATAATTGGGATGGATGTTAATAAATGCTGAATACAATGTGTTTGTATTTAGCTCACCTTCCCTCTGCCCTGACTGTTTTTGATGCAAGCTGATCCACCAGTCCTAGAGCAGAACAAAAGCGTCCTGGTTTGTTTCAGGGAACTTGAAAATACAATCAAAAAGACAATCCTTACATAATCAGTCAACGCTTCCTATTTCCCGTTTTGTAGTGACTTTGTTTGCGCTGGTCTGGGGAAAGAGGAAGATGTTATTGGGGACTTTATGTTGGCCTCACTTCACTTAAATGATTCTCCTTAGACTGGTTTTGTTGATTTTTATGATCATGCTTTTCTACCTGCAGAGTACATAAGCAGTATATAACTGTACTCAGGGATGTGATCTCCTGGGTTTCAATGTTTATATTTTATCTGTTGTAGTGTTCTTTGGCACTAGTTAATCTGAAGGTTATGGTCTGTCTTTCCCATGTCGTTGTGTAGCTACTGTGCTTAGCAAATATTGTTCCATAGATTATGCAATCGTTTTAATTAACTTTGTGGTGAGTAAGTGCTTATTGAAATGGCCATCAGCAAGATATATAGAAAACATTAGACAATTCCCTATCTGAGATTACTAAAGGCTGTGTACAATCCTGTTTACCGGTTCAGTACTTTCTGTTCATGTGATTTCTTTTTCCTTTCACCCTGAATGGATAGTGAAAACCACTTGTGTAATTGTTTGCCAAGAACAGGGAACATGAAAAGCAGTATGTAAAGCCCAGTTTTATTACAGAGGTTTAACTTCCCATTTCTCAGATGCTAACTCATACCTCTATATAGTGGTTGGGTTCCTAAGCTCTCAGATACAGTCCATATATTTGATGACACTTATGCATTTATTGTATATACACATTGCTTACATATGCACACAAGTCTTTTCAGAAGTATTCTGAAGTTACAGGACTAGGCATCTGGAGACCTGGCTTCTGTACATGGCTTTACCATCAACTTCCTGAAGGACTTAAGCAAAATTTGAAAGTGGGGTTTTTCACACAATTACATTGGACAATACATAATCCTGTTCTGGGGAATAACAAATGTCAGTACAAATCTGTGCTGCTTTGTGGATTCTGCTCTCCCCTGATGGACTGTGAGCTAGGGCTTCTGAGGGCTCTTCCAGCTTTTCGTTTTCCTTGCTACATGGCTCTGTGTCCTGTATATATTATACTACTTTTAATCTAAGTTTTGTTGGTTCGAATGTGTTTAGTTGTCTACCAGATATATGGACAATGCTTCTCTCCTCACATCCATTTTTCACTCTGCAGTGTAACCTGTGGGTTATAACTACCCCAAAGCTGTCTTTCTGCTGATTCCTCTTTTATGTGCACTGTGGATAATGCAGCTTTTCTAGAGAGACCACAAGACTCAATTCATTGATGTTGTAAGAACTGTCAAAATCTTGTGACAGAAAGCGGAAAATTTTGTTGACATTGGAAAGAGAGGTGGCTAGAGCTGTAGTCCGGGTTCCAGCTGTAGGGGCATTTCTATTAACTAAAAAGGGATTCAAAACCTTATATAGAGCTGTTTTTATGAATTTAAAATAATTAAGAACAGTTTTGTTTTGCCCCGGGTATTTCCTGAATGCCTTTGCAAGTCAGACAGTGTAGTGCTCGGCTTAAAAACTTGTCTTCAGCTTGAGTTGTATTAAACAAAATGGCCAGAGAATTTTTCATGGAAAAGTACATTAACATTTTTTAAAAAATATATTACAGTTAGTGTTGCTGTTAGTAAAGCAGCTATATACTTCTTAATTACAAATATAATGTATTTTAGAGTTGTCTACGACAAAAAACCTCTTGCATATGCAGTTTTCTCAATGCACTCCCCAAGTGTCTGAGCTTCTCCTAAGTCTTTAAATACAAAAATAAGGGTAGTGATAACACTCTTTTCTTTTTCAGACGGTGAAGAAGATGGTCATTTCAAAGGTGATTTACTGCAGGAACTTTCTGGTGTTGTGGTTAGAAGTTTGAAGAAATTCAGTGAAGGCTAAATTGAATGTTGTCTATAGTTCTGAACACAGTTATATCCATGCTCTTCTCTCATGTTCCAAGAGATAATTTCCTCGCTGGTGCAGCCAGGAGCATCCTCTTTGGCTCTGGCACCCTGGTCTGACTTGTAGGCACTGCAGAGTGATGATTACTCCCATAGTGTTGACTGATACCCAAATATCAAGGCAGAAATCTTGAATCAGATGCTGAGTGGAAAACTGAGTTAGGAGAAATTCAGATTCCTGAACCAATGGACTTCCCAAAGGTGCTGGACGTCACGTCTTGGTAGAATTTAGCCTGATGGAAAGTACTAGTCTTGTTCTTTAGAGCAGAGTTGAATATAATAGAGGACGGTCTTCTATCTAGGTGTAAGAGACTAAAGATAGATCAAATGACTGGAAGGAAGGCTATGAGGAGCAAGAAAAAAAAGAAGAGGCAGTAAAGACTAAATAAGGGTGTTTTTAATTCAAAGCAGTATGAGGAGTGCATGTGTTTGCATACTGTATAATTCACCTTTACATCTCCCAGTGTCTTTCATAACTGGAAACTCAGTAAAGGACATGGGATAAGCATTAGCTGAAGATACTTGTCTTCTATACCGATTCTTTCTGTCCCTTTTCCCCAGTGCTTCATTTACTCGTTTGTTTCTCTTTTGTTTGTTCCTGTCCACCCTTTTTCCAAGTGAAGCAGGGTTTTTTTGTTCCTTACTAATGGTATGAAAAAGTACAAATGAAAAGCAGAAGGTCTGAAGCATATCTTCAACCATTATGCTTGAGTAACCATCCAGGCAGCCAGGAAAAACTCCTTGTGCTTGTGGGGAAGGGTGTCTTGCTCTCTCTGCTGAGATTCCAGTTTTGTTGCTGACTGGGCTGCAACAGGAGCTGCATGGAGGCATGCAAAACACCTCCATGCTGTGCACCAGGACGGTATGGTGGGGATGTCGTTGGAAGACTGGAGAGTGAGGATGCTGGCCCTCCCACAGAACCCCCTCTCTCCCCCTTCCTTTTCTTTTGCAGTTGCACACAGAGCTGTGGCTCGGAGGTCATTTGTTTCCCACAGCTTCACAGACCACTGTAGCAGAAAGGGAGACAATGGTCCCTTACAAGGGATGATGTGAGGCCTTCTTTCATCTCTAATAAGCCCCTTCATTTGCACTGTGAGGCCTGTTGTGTGTTTGTGTGCGTGCACAGTTCCAGTGTGAGCTACTCTGCAGCTTCCACTGATATAAAGCAACCAGGTTTTTTGTTTTGTTTTTCAAATGGACGACTCTTGGCATGTTACAGCCTGAGGTGGGTTTTCTGTTCAGTGCAAGCACATCAGGCAACATCCCTTCTTCTTTTCACATAGCTTTTAAAATCTAGGGCCCTTCTGGTCAGCATCGGTCATCAGAAAGACCGAACTCAGAAAGCAAGGAAAGGGGGGGGGGCAGCTGTCTTTAACTGCCCTATGCCGAACACCAGCTCTGCCTATTGCTGTGCTTGGCCATGGTTGCTGACTAAGCATGTCACAAGAGCTCTGTGAGAACAGCCACACTGGCAAAGCAACAGGCTGTCCCATCACAGAATCTGCAAGCAGAGGGGCAATTTGAGACCTTCTTCTTCTCCATTATCCTGCTATAGTGAGTAGAAAAGAAAAAGGAACAAACAGTATGATGAAATTTTAAGGAGCAGGAGTTTGAAGCAGTGGTTCTTCCAGTCTGAGATACCATTTTTACTATGTCTTCTGCCTGGTCCTTTGAAATCTCACTCTTTGAGCCACACTCTTAAGTCTGGAGAACTTTCCTGCCTACATGAAATAGGAAATTTTTAGCTGCCTTCTGTGCGGCAGAATTTTTGTGCTCCAATGGTTCTCCCCTGTCTGAGCCTGTATTCTTGGACTAGCAAAGAAAGTTCATGCTGGACATGAGGTTTTTCCTACTCTCTGTCCCCTTTCACATCCTGTGCTTAGCCTGGACAGCCTCTTGCTGCAGTTGATTCAAAGGGCCCTGTGAGGCCCTGTTCAAATTCAGTGCGGGCTTATTTTAGGAAATGGCTTTGGTAATCCAGGTCTGCTAAGGCTTTGTGTCTTTTGGGTACAGTATTACTTCAGCAAGGGAAAGAAAGTCCATGTTTTCACTTGTCTGTTTGGCTGTTGCAGCTCTTGGCTACTTAATATCATTCAGCCTCACATTTTGGCCCAGCATCCCTGGATGTTGTAATGGTCCTAGTGTGAACCTTCTGCCTAACCTTGAGACCTGGCCTCTCTTTCCTTAGCTGACAATGGTTACCTGTTTAGCATAGCACAGCCTGGAAAAGACATCAAAGAACACTAAGAAACAGTTATGCAAAACTGTCAGACTCAAATTTCAGCTCTATTCTACTGCATGTTTTTCTCCACAAAATAAGTATTTTATATTAGAACACATACTCCACTGACTCTGACTGAAAAATTTTGAGCAAAATTTGAGATCAATTTCTCAAAAATGTGAGATGAAGAAACAGTCAATTAGATGATTCCAGGCAAGGCAACTGGACTTCTTGAGATTCCTTGGCATTTATAAGCTGGACAGGTGATGGGTCAGTATGCAAACTCATTTTCTAGCACTATCGCGATGAAAATTAACCATTTTCTTGGAACTTTCAAAATAAATGAGATAGAGCAAGTGTTAAATTGCCTTCAGAACAATGTTTCGTTGATTTTAGTGGCCAATGCATTGCTTTGGCACCTAGCAGGCACTCCACAATGATACAGCAGTTTGGTCTCTGAGAGACTGGGAATTTTAGGGAAAAATACAGGTTAAACTTCATTGTAAAGGAAGAAATGGACAATCTTTGGAGAAAGGGCATCTTCCTGCTGTCTCGGGAAAATAAGCATCCATCATTAGTTGCTTTCACACAGGCACAGAACACTGATAGATGAAGGTAGCATGGAGCATTAAGCATAAATGTGTTTGTATGTCTCCACTTTTGGTAGATGATGTGCCAGAGTTGAATGTTTGATCTGAAGGAGAGGTGATATCTCTAAGACAAACAACATTTTTCTGAGTTCTTGAAACATTTATATTTTCATCTTCCCTGAACTTGCAAGGAAGATACCACAATAATGGAATTGTAACTTGTCTAATTTCATCTTGGTAGCTGTAAATATGTCCCTTTCTTCTGCTCAAATGCTGTTGCATAACTTCTTGCAACAAGTATTGTTTTATGGAATATATCACTTGACCTTTTTGCTTGCCTGAGCAGAAGAACACCAAACGCACTTTTCTTCAGATGATGGAAATACAGTAGCTTCATTAAGTGACGCCGCCATGGCAAGGATGTAGTTGTTTCATTCCTTGTGAAATTAATTAAACTGTGAATTAATTAAATTGCTTGTGAACATGAGGCATGTATCTCTCTAACAAAAGTAAAGAGAAATTGAAAAAAAGGGGCATAAATCACAATTATTTTAAATTCATTGATAGCTGGGGTTACAGAGCTCAGCTAACAGGGATTTCAAATTGCTATGGCTGTAGTATCTGTCTTTCAGTGTAAAGACCCAGAACGTCTTGTGCATGCTATGTGAGAAGACAGGTTATTTTTTGCTTTTAAGGTGAAGTGGAGAAAAAAAAGTCTTGAAACTTGAGGATCTCCTGTATGAAGAGGTATTTCTGAGAATATGAAGAGGTATTTGGTGACAATGTACTGGAGTTTCCAGTTGATCTCCACAGCCCTGTTAAAGCATGAAAATATCCTCCTAAAGGATTCAGAGCTATAAAGGAAGACTGCAAAAACCTCCACAGTGAATTTTACAGAATCTGATCAACACAGTGTAATAAAAAACCACTTTTAAAAAATTAGAGTAGTTCATGGAGTACAGGTGCAGTACATAAACACGTCTTTGCTCTCTCGAGTTTCAAGGAGCCTTGAAAGACAGTCTTACGGAATCTTTACCTATTGTGCTTTCTAGCTGACATGCTAGCATAAGGAAAGCATTAGAGTTGCTTAGAGCTGTCTATAAATTATACAGTCTCACCTGAGAGACCTTTGGACTTTGAGCAGATGAGAGGTAAGAGATGTGATGCCTTGTGGATCAGTACTCAATTAATTTTTTTTAGTGTTGTTATTCTATCTGAGTCCAATTTTCACATATTTAAAACACACTGTTTTAATAGCACTATAAAGTCTTTCCTGTGGCTTCCTTACATGACCTGGAGTGCAGTTTGCTGATTGCTTTATGCTGCCCTGTCTCCTTACAATGCTTTGCCAGCTCCAGCCAGTTAACCATTCCCTGCCTTAGCTATCCCCACCCAGCTCCATTTCCTGCCACTGACCCCATTTCAGTCTTGGCTCCCCTCTCTAATTTTTGTTCTCTCTCCTCCCTTCCCTTTCCACTGGCGTATCTTCTTCCTTAAGCCATCCAAAAGTAAAGTAAGTGGGTTATTGTGCAAAATACTCATTCCTAGGTAGTAACTGGCTGTTAGTTATACCTTGGAGAGAAATGAGATGTTCACAGTGCAAAATTAAATAGTAATCTGAATACTTTAAAGCTGGATTACAAAGGGGAAAAAATGAACCTGCCCTAGTGAGAGGGCCTGAGATATACTTGGTACAGCAACTTAATCACAGAGCAGCAACTTAATTTCTTTCGCTCTTTATGCATTGGAGTGGCATCTACAGACAAACAAAATCCTCTGGTTAGGGTGTTTTCCATTTAATCCATCCAACAGTCCCCTTCAATGAGGACATGTTTATTCTGAGCAGGGTGCATGATTCATCACCCTTGGGAGATGAGGCAAGGTTTGGTGCTGATCTCAGACAATTTATCTCCCCTTCCTCTCCACCCTCCTCCTCTCCCCCCCAGATGTGTGAAGCAGTTTTGTACTAGGAAACTGTATCACTGATAAAATCTTTTAAGGGGAGCATCCACCACATTATTACTTTCCATGCCATAGAGAACTTGTGCTGTTGGGTAAGAGTGAACGCAATTTATTAGAAGGTCGATTGAACAAAGTAGAGGGCATAGTAAATGCTGAGAAGTGTTACTTTGTTGTGGAGCCTCACTGAAGCTAGTAAGAAGTAGTCTTGTCCTGGGTGGGAGTGGGAGAAATGCAGAATGCGGTGGGGGGGAAATAAAGGTACTATTACAAATGTCTGAAAGTTCAGAGTCACACTTCAGATCCCTTGAGACTGCAGTTTCTTTACCTCTGGGAATCAGCTATGTGAAAAGAATCGAAATCATAATTTTTGAAAGAAACATAGATTTTTGTCTTGCAGAGAGAGTGGGATGCAATGTTCTGCTGGGAAAATTAACACATGCAACAGATTTCCTTACTGTACTGGAGCAGACGGGACTTTACAAGTCCCACACATATATGTTTGATGTGATTTTAATCAATTAAATGAGGCATATAAAAAGAATGAATAGTCAAGTTGTTAGCATTCTGTCTGTTGTCCAGCACTGTCCTGTATGAAAGGGAAATAGTTATAGCTGACTTGATAAATATTTATTTCAGTGTTACTTATTCTGGTGGTTTGCTCAAATTGAGAACTTGTGCATCCCAAGCAATGTGTTCTTCTGAGCCAATGCTGAAATGGTGCATGTCCTCTGCAGGAAGCCACTGCTGCTAGATAAGCCAGCTTGAACATGGAAAGCAGAACTGAGATACAAGAGCCTTTAAAATCATTTAAGAACTCAGGCTAGCGAAAGAAAAGCAACATGTTAATTCCATTAATGTGGCAAAACTCCCATATGGGTAATAGCCAAGATTGTGCAACGTGATTGCCAGAAAACCCAAAAGGTACACAGAATTTTTTTTTTGTGTTAGAATTCATTGCAAAGTCAGTTAATCTGAGGGCTCATTACAGTGTACTTAGAGCCGTCTCTGATTTTATGGCTTTATTTGGTAATTCTGTTTGGATGAAACTACTTTTCAAAGGAACTTTGATTTAGGTTTTCCAGGATGTTTTTGCATCTGTAACTTTGAAAGAGAAATCCAGAAACATCAGCAATGCAGAGCAAGTGCCTGCCTTGTAGTTACACACTTAATAAAAAGAAAAAAAGAAAAAAAACTCAAAAAACTGCCCCAGAAATACCAAACCAAACGTAGCCCACCCCCCAAACCCTCCAAGCTTCTGACTGTTGTATCAGATGTTTAATAATTACTCTGTATTCTTGTAAATGTCTTGTTATAATGAAGTTTTTGCTGATTTTTAGGATAGGTACTCAATGTAATAAGTCGCCCTTGAGACAGAGTTCACTGCATTGTTCTGCATATATATATATATTCTGGGGGGGTTTTGCCTTGTAGATATGAGTTGTTGAATACAGTTTGATTCACTTCTTACCCCAAGCTGCTGAACAGTACAGCTGTAGAGCTGCTAAGCAGGTATTGAGTTACAGCCACAAGTGCAGCAATTAAAAGAAGTGAATTACGTGCTGTAGAGAGTGTAAAGGAACTTTATGCATGGACTGTTCCAGCAGATATGGTCAGTTTTGCTTTATGTTCATCATGCTTTTTCTCAAATAAAGTTTGAGTCAGAGTACATAAAATCTGAAATATTTATCTGCTTGCAAATGAGATTAAAGATGGAGCTGTGAAAGATATTGATTTGAAAAAAACATAACATTTGAAACAGTAAAATTTCAACACATTACAGAGAAACATAGTTTTTGGCTGATTGTTTTTAGAAAATAATTACTAAGATTCAAGAACACTGATGGAAATACCAGTGCTATGTTGTGGGAGCAAACAAGACTTGATATTTTCCATTGATGTATCTCATTTACGTATATGGTTTTGAAGCCAACAGCAAATTTAGGATGGAAAAGAACTGAATTCTTCCATTCTGAAGTCATTATCAGCCCTGACATAAATATTAGCACGAACTGTTTGGTGTGTTCTGAGTTTGATATGTTGCTGTGTTTGGCCCAGAAAGCATTCAGTTTTACAAGAGAATGAGTAAGTTTCAACATATGTATTTCACTGCAGAGTTCTGTGCAGCAAGTCTACATGAGTTCATTTCTCCTTGACTCTTCCTTGGAGGTGGTGAGCTTGAAGTTGTAGGCAATGAAACGATGGCCCAAGCACACCAGGGTAGTGCCGTAAACACTCTGCCTCTTTGGTTTCTTTCTTTTTTCCATGGATGTTTTTCTCTGAGGAAGAAAAGCTCAGAGAGTATAATGGCTAGAGTGTGAACAATTTGGCTTTTTTGCGGCAAATACATACCTTGGTTTTTAACATTATATTCCATGTATTTTGCTTTTGATATGACAAGACACTTATGGTCTGGCAAATTCCTTTACAGTGCTCTATTTACTCTTCCCTCTCTGTTTCAACTGAGAAGATACCATACAGCTATGTGAGCCAAACTCAGCACTATTGCTGTTTGTTGGTTGCCAAGGGGAAGACTAAAGCTGGGGTGTGTCACACTAATGGCAGCCTCCTGCCACTGGCCACGGCTTTCAACTCCAGTCTCCACTCTGTGAAGAGACTGCCACTTATAAACTCAAAGCAAAATATGTTGTATCGTTGTGGGTTTAACCCCACAACAATGCCTTTGGAGAGCATACTAATACAATTAAATGTTACTGGTGTTTGAAAACTGTTTCGGTACCTTGTGTAATTTCATCAAATTTGCAATGGTTATTGCTTAAATAAGTCACTGCTTCTGAAGAGAAAGTCTAGAGAAGCCAGTGGAGAATGACTAATTTCAATTTTTCCGTAATGTGATCTTGACACAGTCAGCTGTGATTGTTAACTGACAAATGACTGTGCTGCCTCTGGCTCTTATCTTGCTGTGTCTTGTAAATAAAGAAGGATTGGGCTGAAATGATCATGATAAGCTATTGTTTGGCACAGAACAATAATACTGGTTGTTCAGTAAGCATCTTATTTTCTGCTAATTAGCAATGAGACAGTCACTGAGAGTGACATAAAGAGGCACTCTTTTTGCTGAAACACTGTCTTTCACATGAAACACAAGTCTGTTATTTTCACCATTTGAACTAATTGAAATTCCCATTCCCATGGCACTTCTTGCAAGAGATGGGATGTAACATGCCTTGGCTAAATTCTAAAACCTGATCATGCAAGCCCAGCCAAGTAATTTGCTTTTCTTTGGCAGTGCTTGCCTTTAAAAGAAGGGTTATATTAACATTGACTAGGGACATACCAGGAAGGTGGTAAAGTTTATTAGTATCCCTATACATTTGGGCACCTCTTCCTGAGCTTTATGCTGTTTCTGCCACTGTAACCTTTGACTGGCAACAAATGTATTTGCACTATAGCTGTCCCCATGTATCATGTACAAAATGTGTCCACATTTAGGGTCAAGTGTCATGGAAGTAAATACCAGTTCATCAGTAGTAATTACCAGTTCTTTCTAAGGTACTCTAGGGGTACGTTATGTCTGCATGTAAGCAAAGGTAAGAGCTGATAATTTATCAGAGATATGATACACCTCTTCCCCAATTTCTATCAGACCTTTGATGATGTAAGTTGGTCTTGGAAATAGCCTCTTCCTTCTTGAAAATCATTTGATTATAGTATGAACAGTCTTTGTGCACTATCCCAGCCAAGACTGATCAGATGTTAGAGATGGAGACTGGCCAGATGACCTAGATTACAGTACAACTCCAGGTAAGAATGGAAATTTCATAATGGGGTGAAGGGAGGGAATAGGGACGAGCAATTGAGAGGCAGTTGATCTGCTTTCCAGTAAAGGATTATGACTGTTGTTCTTTGTAATAGGAGTGGCTGGTAAATGATATTTCTTGTTGTGCAATAATTCTTGAGTTTTCAGAAAATTCTTTTAAATTGGAATGGATAGAAAAGTATTTAAGTGTCTACTCAGAGTTGCAACATATTTTTTGAAAAAGATGTGAATGTGGATGCCCTCCCCTATTCTTAGACTGCCTAAACTGTTTCCTTGGTAGTCCTAGGTCCTTGGTCCAAACCTGTCCTTAGGACAGGCTGCCAGAGAGTGGGCTGGAAAGCAGCAAGGTTCAGCAGGAAATCTGCTTGGCAGGTATCAACATGACCTGTTTCTATCAAAAGATTTACTGTCATGTACAAGTTTTCACAAAGCATTTATTCTTTAGCAGATTGACTGATTTTAAAAATCAGGGGGTTTAATCTTTTTTTTTTTCACTGACTCTGGTTAGGAAATATTGCCATCATAATAGTCAGTGTTGGAGTATAGAATATGCAAGTTTTTTGTTTGATTCAAGGGGCATGAATGTAGGTTAGCCATGGCTGCCAGCTGTTGATACACTTCTGTTCACCAGCAATGGCTGGAAACTACAGGTGTAAAACCAAGCCCAAATTTGCCACCAAAGATGTTCCTACAAATCTTACCGCCTGTTGGAGCAGCTGAGTGCATATACCTATCCACAGGTGGAAATTAGAAAGCTGTAGTACAAGTGTGCAGTCAGTAGCAAAGCTTTGAACCAAGTATCCCTCTTTTGTAAAGTGAGCAAGTACAGGAGAGCGCTTCCATTTTCTGGATTTTGGTGCATGAGCTGTCATTTTAAAAACAAATCATATTTCACTAAGTTGCAAAGGTGAATATCTTAACCTCTTCTCAAATTCTGCTGTGCTTCCATAGTAGCTTGATATTGTTGACTGACTTCAGAAGTATATGGTACAAGTTACATGGCCTCATTTTTGAACTGACCACATACTATAAACTTTATTTTACCTAAGTTGATACTAGCAGGATCAACATTTAAACCTGCATATTGTTCCAAAATGAATTATGGAAATCCTATTACTCATTTACAGAATCAGTTATTAAATTTCATATGATTAATTTTCATTCAGTATTTTTTACAAATTGCTTTGGGAATTAGTCTTCCTTACTGAAAAAAAAAAAGTTAGAAGTTAGGGAAAGAACAGTCTATGCTGGTTATTTAGTTTGAGCAATTGTAAATCTCTTCCAGTAATTACTTTGCTGGAAGAGCGAAGGCCCATTCATTAGAACCGACATAAAAGACTTTGAAGAATGGTTGGCCTCCAGTAGGTACCAAATATCTAGACATTCCTTATTTCTGGCTGAAAGCTTTGCCTGTCAAAGTCAATAGTAGCATGCAAAATGCCTCTCGTCATGTTCACCCCCATTGACAGAAGTGAAGGTTATAGAGTGTTGTGATGGTCAATAGTATCTGGAGGCACTTTCCTAACTCCTACTTTCTAAGCAGTTTTCTTTTTTTCATGATTATAGCATGATAATTAAATGAAGAATCTTGTTCAGTTCAGATTTGTAGAATGTGTATGTATATGGCAAATGAATATGTAGAGCACTCTCATGTCATGTCTGAGTGATACCAAACTAGGCTAGCTAAACTATCACTGACTTGCACCCATCCAGCACCTATAAAATGGTTATGGGCACTGCCCTTCAGAAAAGAATACCTTCTTTCTTCTAAAAAAATTCAGTGTCACTGTCACTATGTGCTTTCCACATCTCCTGTGTGTTGATGGCAGGCGAGTTGTGTTTCTTCATGCAGCATCCTCAAAGAGCAATTCTGCATATGCTTTTGTCCTTTTCTCCTGTCTTGAAAATGTGCAGATAATAAATAGATCTTTCCACTTCCCCAAACCCTGTTTTATGGAGGAAATTCATCTTTCCACATTATTTGGGCCTCCAGAGTTTTGTTGACACTTCGTGCAGGAGGAGTTTGGATGTAAGGCTCTGTGAGATGACTTTGCTCTTGTGGGTTGGCTTTGAATCTCACATTCAATTCATCTCAGCCACTTGTAGCATTCTGTCAGTTACAGAAACTTTCTCGCAGTGCAGAGCTTTTATGAGCGCTTATGTAAGGGCAAAATTCAAAGTTGGCTTCACAAGAAGGTCAAGTTGTTTAGCCACATTCACTAATACCCTACTTAGTCCATATTTAGTCCTTTCTTATGTATGCCAAGTATATTATCTTTAATCATACTCTTACTTGGTAATAAAGCTGATCTTATAATTATTCTACTTTTTAATTACTGTTCTTGTTCATTTGCATTTTAATTACTGTTCTTGTTCATTTGGTTTTCAAAGTCAAGGGCTCCGTGGTATGAGTTCTGCTTGAGAAACGTGTGTGGCACTCCCCAGGGATTGTATTCCATCACAACACTCAAGTTACTTGTTTTACCTACTCCTAGCCCAAGTGTGAAGAAATTAGCATTTTTTCAAAGTGTAATGTAATCAGATAATGGAATTTAGGCCTAAGATAGGATAAGCAGGTCCAGAAGAGATGGAGAAACAGCAGTTACTTGTTTTTGCTATGTGGCATAGATGGCCTTCCCATGTATGTCTCTTTTGTCACATCAGGCAGAATGAACTTGCCCATGGCATTGCTTTCCAGAAGAAGTCCGTTGGCTTCAATGATTCCAAGACAGACAGTGAAATCACAGTGCTGCTTTTTGGACAGGGTTGGTTAAGGGTATATATGAAGTAGAAATGCCTGGAATTACCTAATTGGTCAATGACTAAAGTTGCTTTACTTTCTGGCAATTAGGTTAAGCTGGAAAACAGCCACATGCTTCATATCACTGGATGTGCAGCTTAGTAAGTCACCCTCTAATTCTGTTGTATCTTCAGAAGTTCAGTGCAATAGTAGCATGGAAAGGATAGAAATGTGTTACAGTTTAAGGAACAGTCCTTGCAGGGTGCTACTGGCATAGTCATCAGCCATTCCCTTGGTGGAAGTAAAAAACCAGGGTATTATTTTTTTCATGTGCTATTTTTTCATGGTGCAATTTTCATCTATCAAATAGTACTATTTATTTCCAGGTTAGAATGGTGTGACATAGTACTTTCTGCAGATCTTTGTTACCATCTTTCATTTACATGAACACAGCAGCTTTTCAATGCAAGTTGCAGTTTTTTGAGATTTTGTGTGACTAGACCAAATTCCAGTTGTGCTTTGAGTAGTGTTTGTCTTTTGCAACTCTTGCTTTTCTTTTTCCACAAAAAACCAACAACTTAGAGCCTACCTATGGTGAGGTTTTCATGTAATGTACTCCGTACATTAAAAAGTACTTCTGTCCAAAGCCATCTTCTTGGCCTAGAAGGTGGTGAAAGTCTAAAGTAGTTAATTCTACAGACACAAACTCAGGAAAGATGAATTTGCACAGATGAATTTTAGTGCAGGAGGACACAGTTTACCTCTGGAGTGGGGCCGTCAACCAGTGTTTTCATTTTGGAGTTCAGAAGTTGTTGACTCTCTGGATTAGGGATACAGGCCTGCCTGCAGATGAGGACAATGAACTTTGGTGTTCCTTGGAGAGCCAGTGCAGCGAGGGAGGAAGCTGTCAGTAGGCTCTGCTGCTGGGGAGAAGTGCTGCAGGACTCTCTGTGCAGCCAGTGACCCGACGGGAAGCTGTATGGAAGTGCTGCCAGCTGGGCAGAGAGCGGCAAAGACGAATGTCACAATCTCTTGTGGCACTGAGCTCTGTAGGCATGGAGAAAGTAATATATGTGGAGCCTGCTCTTGGAGGCTAAGCAGCAGTGGAATCTAAGTGCATTCCTAATCTTTGGCAGGCACAAAGGAAAGTACAAATGCTGCTTGGTAGAGTTAGGACAGAAATGTTGTAGACAAATGTGCAATCAGTGCCTTTAGCTCAGAATTGTGTGAACGTCTGAGCTTCTGTCATGGAGTTAATTTAGCAAAGTCTTTCTCAGTCTGCAGAGAACTGGATAGGTGAAGCACTATGTGGAGGTGACACTGCAGCTCCAGGATTCACTTCAGTGGAGCACTTGACTGCAGAAATGGAAGTTTTAGAAAAGGCATTGAGTAATGATATTGTGTGGTGTTTCAGACTATATTTGTACAGGTTGAATATTTTCTCATACAATTTCTTTGGCAAATTCTGGAAATTGCCTGGACTGCAGAGCAAATCTGAAAGGCAGACTCTGCCCTGTTCCTTCTCCATCTCCCCTCACTGTCCAGGTTGCAGTTTAATAGGCTTGATGTTACTATGGGATCATCAGTGACTTTAAAGTATTTTCTTTTCTTTCTTAGAAATAGAATCACTGTGGCAGCTTCATGCGAAGAAAGAAGGTCAAGCATAGTTTTCTGAGGAGAGACTGTCCTTTGCCTAGTAACCACTGCTCTCTGCACCACTGGGCATTTCAGTAGAGTTTGCCATGAAAGTGAATATATAACTCATTGAATGAGGAAGAGCTACTGAAACTCGTCAGAGGGTAGTACCATCCAAAACTTTGTGATGGAAGCAGCTGATCTCTCAGGTATCAGAAATTATTTACTGGTGCCAGGTGAATTTTCCTTGCTCCAAAGCTAGCTTGAGCTTACCTGTGAAGTACCATGTTGTTAATGGGAGAATATCCCAGGTTTACAGTAATCAGTAATTGCATCCAAGTGCTTTCCTAGCTGACGTGTGTGGTTGTGCTGGAAAATACTTGAAGGAATGCCGATGTGGTGTTGGAAATGACATTGGTCATGCAGCAGGGGACAGTCTCCCGGTCTGTAACAAGCCAGTGCCCAGTGGAGCTGCGGTGTTGGTGCAGCGAGATGTGCCAGCTTCTGCCTGAGATGCAAAGCAAAGTCCCAGCTGCTGGTAGCTGCTGCCATCTCACAACACTTGGAGTGAGAGCAGAAATGCCAACCCTCGCTGCCTTTTCCATGCATAGCCCAGGCAGTTACTTTCTGCCTTCTAGGAGTAGCTCAACTAGTAAGTTGAGATGCAATTAGTGCTTTGAATATCCTGGCCTCAAATCTTGACCAGTGACTCTGTTTCATTAGTGAGAAGAATAACTTGCAGCCATATGTTTTTAAAGTACATTGATTAGATTAATCCTTGTAGGGCAAAAAAAGGTATTTAGTGTTTCCATACCTGCTGTAGACCAACAATAAGTGCTTATAAAAATCCCACCAAGATTGCTTATACATACATGGGAGATGTTCTGACTAATATTTTTTAAGCAGAGAGAGGGGTTTGTAGGGTGAGAAACTGTGTGAATCACCTTAATTCTTTAATTTTTAAAAATTTCCTGTAGATCAGCAGATACTTGGGGGGGAAAAAATCACATCTCGATTCAGTTTTATCATCTGGGCTATTACAGCTGTTATAAGTTAATTCTCAAGTTATCTTCTCTGCAAGATAGCTGTATAGTATAACGAATTAAGATTGAGCTCTTTTTTGAAATTTGTAATCTTGTTGAAATGACTGAGAGCTCATGTGGCATACAAGGTCAGTTCCTATGTTATATATAACTTCTTGTTTTCATCTCCTACTGTTCTTGCAGGGAACTAAAAATGTTTTAGACAACAGATGTGGAACACTTAAAATATTTGGAATGTGTGGGAATATACTGAGGGACCACCTGTCCTGCAACGTGAAAGACAAAATTGGTTTGTGAGCACTACTGGTTACTCTTGCAGTGAACAGAAGGACTCATACATTAAAGGGAAAGCAGAATGAAAACTGTGGGGTACTAGGTTGACTTTACTCAAGGAAGCCTGGGGAAGAAAGTTGAATCCACAAGTTCAGTACTTATTAATACTTAGCCAATAATCCACATTTGAGTTTCCCTTAAGAAGTGTAGCCTGGAGCAGTTACTCAGTCTCAGGAAGCTCATGGTTAAGAAGAGAAGAAACAGAATTTATCTGATTTAGCCTAAAATAAGGTATTTTTTTATTGCTTGACTACTTCCACTGGTCAGATCCTATCTATTTAGTTACTAATTAACAATTACAACTAGTAATGACTACACTGGCTATTCTTTGTGAAACCAACAAAACCCACAAATTATTTACATACTGTAGAAAACTGTGGTTTTAATAATAATTTGGATTGGTAAGGATGTCGAGGTGTTTTGTTCCTGGTGTCTATTTTTCTACACTTTTACTACTTATTGACTAAAGTAAACAAGTGCTGTTTCACAGATGAGGGAACAAAGGCACAGATACGATCAGTATATAGCATTTGCATTTCTTCATTTGGAGTTCTGGCATGTGAGCACCCACAGTTCTTTATTATCTTTTTCCTTCAATGATTTTTAGAAAGGAGTATATTAAAATTGAGATGATAGCCACTTCCCTGCCTCAGGGAAGGATTGTGAAGATAGTTAATGGTTATACCATTTACCCGCTCTTTTCATCCCTGCAACTGTTGCGTGGAACTGCCATTGCTCTGGTCCCTGCTACAGTGAAAAGGGAAGATATCCCTCAGTGCTTCTGCCCATAGGCAAGCTTTGGCTGGGAAACAGTCGCCACATCAGGCTCTGCCTTAAACATGAAAATGATACATAAATCAGAGAGAAATTCAGAAACTGAGATTCATCTCTTGTTCTGTGGACTTTGGAAACAGTGGAGTCTGGTTACAGTTAATGGCTCAGGGGCCTCTTTAAATTTTGGGTGTGGTTATGAAGCTGTCCTTCAAAACTGAAATCTCTGATAGCACATATCCAGAGTTGGTGAATGAAACAGCTGTTGATGCACTCTCTTGGTAAGACTGATAGAAAAGTCAGGACACACATTAGCAGTGTTTCCCACAGCAGGTACAATTCTTCCTGCCCTTAGATTCAATGGCTTGCTGCTGTATTCTATGCAAACAAATTACACGTACTGTGGGAGCCACAACTTCAAATTTCTCAAGCTTTTTGCATGCAAAATTTCAGCATTAATTATCCATTTTTATATTTAGAGTTCTTCTTAGTTTGCTGGAGGGAGGTCTTTGTGATTAAAAGGAAGCAGGTTTCATTGAGCCAGACTTGAGCTCTGTTCTGTCCTCTTTTTCACCTCCCCTCAGGGCAAAGACCAACAGCTTGAGGGTGACCCCTTCGAGAAGTTTCACCAAAAAGGAAGATGAGAAAGGCTTTCTAATGCTCTGCACTGCAGCCAGGAAAAGGCAGCTGTTTCTAGCCTTTCTGATGTTTGGGGGTTTTTTTGTTTGTTTTTGCTTTTGGGGTTTTTTTCCCCTTTCCTGGTGGCTGGGATCTGGGCTTGCTGCCATATCTGTTTGTCTGTCTGTCTCATGTTGTTTTTCTCAGAGAGCTTCAGAGGCCAGTTGCCCATAGTCAGTTGCTGGGAACAGAGGTTGTTCCTTGTATCGTCTTAACTCTCCATGCCAGAGTGTTCATGCTTGAATAGGAAACAGCAAGATCTGTCAAAATAGCCCTTTTCTTTAGGGCTTTGAGGCTGCATTCTCCATGGCCATCTGTTCCCTTTCACCCTTTTGGACAATGTTGCTATTTCATGACTGGCCTCTAGAGGATTCAACCATTTTGTAGTCCAAGGAATAAAAGTGATATTTTGCAATTTTTTATATTTCACTGACTTTAAAAAATGTAAAACATCTCAGGAGAGAAGAGTCACTGCAGTCATAAGATCATTTTGGATTTATGCATTAGTCTCCACAGAGCACTTCAGTGTCCTGTCACTGCCTGATGCAGACTACTGTGAAAGTCTGGGACATCTTGGAATATTTTGCATTATAGCAGGAACGGAAGGAACCTCCTATAGTTAAGGCTGTATAACTGTTTCCCTTCTAATCCTCTGTCTTCAGTCAGAAGAGCTTATCAGGATGAAATTTTTCAGTCTTGATTGTTGTCCAAAATTGAATTTATTTGCTTAATTCAGATAAAGTAAGTCATTCCTTTTTGAGAATGAGATGAAGAAAAAAACATATACCTCCTCCGCTACAGGATGAGCGACTGCTGTGAAGAGAGGGACTGACTAGCTGAGAAAATCCTGGAAAGTCTGTGTCGGTTCAAGAGGGAAGCCAGATCCCTGTAGTCCTCAGTCATTTTAACATCCTACATGTTTTATACTGCCTCTGTGTGTGTGTGCCTAAGTACATAAATATATATATGTTTTCAGCATGGCAAATGAGTCAGTTCTGAACAGTGAGCCCTATGGTGTCTGCATGTACTAAAATGTTTTGCCATACATCTTATGGTGAGAGGGAACACATTTTCTATACATGGGTACATTGGCTGTGCAATTAAAAAAAATGCGAAAGTGCCCAATTAACGTATGTTCAGAAGCTACTCCAAGTTTTGTTTTGAAGGTACTTTCAGTACCCAGATGCATCTACTAGGTCTATGTGTAGGGTTTTCTGGGCCAGCCCAAAAGATACTTTCTCAGAGAAGAGGTTGCATCCTTCATCTTGTGTCACGGACCACGCTGTGCTGGGAAATAGATACAGCCAGAGAAACGTATATTGGCAAGGAAAGGCTTGTGGTTAAATACCAGTTAAGACATGCCACAGTCAACCCTGATGATACTCGTGAGAAATAATTGAGTCCATTGTTCTGTGTTTGATAGGCAGATTAAAATTGCACATAGCATTTTTTGCATTTAATATTTTCTAATTTTTATGTTCTTTGTCATACAACCAAAACATTCTTCCATTTCAGCTTTTGTGATGGATAGTATGAAGTATTTGGCCAAATCTGAACTCCAGATGTGAACAGCTGTAATTTGCAAACAGTCATCTCTAGCCCCCAAATGTTTGGCTGACCTCTGTTTCCATGTTGTAGGCTGAAAGAGGATTGTTTCATTCTGGAATTTCAGTTTTGATAATTCTGGCTCATGATCCAAGCTTACAGCTCTAAGACTGTTGTTTTTATTTGCACCTAGAGGGAATTCTTGCAACTCTAATCTAGTCTTAAGAATGCTGAAGGCTAAATTTTCAAAGAAATTATGATGGTCATCATGCAAAGTAAAGCCGTTTGCTCAGTTTGAATTACAGTCTCAACTTGGAGTACTATTTAACACTGACTTTTAAACAGTCCTTGTGGTTATCAGCCCCACGGTGGAGTTTTAATTATTGCATGTTTCAACCCTCTGTATAAAGAAGTTGTCAATCTCTAAAATTGAAAATTATTTGGAAAGATACAACTAAAAGTAAAAGATACTATTAAAATTCTCCTATGCTGAGGAGTGAAAAGGACATATAACTTAATTCACTAGTTCAAAGCCATGTAACTAGGCTATGATCAGAAATTGTTATTCGTTTAGACATTTCATGCTGAATATATTGAGAAAATCCACCCCAGTGTAGGCTGACTGTCAGTGCTAGTGTTAATTGAGCAAACTCAGGTGCTGGCAGTGACCCAGCTGTTAGCAGCATAATGCTCTCTGTGGCTACTTAACAGAATGTATTTGCCAAGGAAGACCTTCATGCTCATTGAAAACTAGCTTGCACTTACTGTCCTTTTCCATCTGCCACATGGGCACACGCCATCAGCCTGCTCCTCGGGAGATGGGCAGCCATGTCAGAAACAGCCTGGGTAACTTAGTACTAATTGATGCTTTTGTTGGCCACTTTGTTGGAGAACTCACTGTGCAACAGAACCTGGACTCTTTCCCTCCTACCCCCATCACCCTTCGGCACCCTGATTCTGAATTTAAGATTCATTTGCAGACTGGCTCTTACCTTGCCTGGAGTACTGCTGCTTTTGCCTGCACTGTGACAGTTTCCTGGGTATGAGAGCTAAATTGCCATGACATTATTTCTTTACCAAGACATATTTTATGGGAAAAAATATAGACTGTGAGAATAAAATCTGCATCTCAGACAGCAGCAGCCTAACATGACCATATTGCTGTGAACTGCATTCTGAACTCACTGCAGTTTCAGAGCTGTATCTCACTCTCCTCCCCCCAGCTGTATTAGCTTTTGTTCTGCCTTTCTGGGATTCAGCCATTTAGGCTTCCCAGCTTCAGGCTGTTATGTTGGAGGGGTGAGTGTGACAGCTGGCTTATTTGGTTCTAGTCTGGAAAATTCGGAAGTGGCAAATCCAGATGATGGGTAAACACTAGCAGAGACTGATGAAGTTTAGCAGCTGAGATTAGCCATCCTGGGAAAATCAGATATGATAATGCCATGGCTGTGTAGGTCAGAGGGCTGAGGCTTGCAGCATGCAAGGCTTCAGTTGTTCTGACAGTGGGATTCTAAATCTCATTTCTTTATTCAAGCCTTAAGGGACCTACATATATGTAATTCTAGCATTCTGGTCCCTCCCTCCTACATACCTTCTGATTAATATAATGATCTGTTCAATTCCCAGAGGGAACTTAACCTAAAAAATTACAGCAATAACTTGTAGCATGATTGGTGAGGTGATAATTAAAAGCATTTCCTGGATCACAGGGCCCTAGCATTGCCAGATGCCATGATTGGGCAAGCTTTGTTTTTCAACCTATGCATCCTTTGTATGTGGAGGTAGGCAAAATTCTGGATTTGGGTTGTTTGCAGATTTTTTTTCCCGTCCCTTAGCTCAGTGATTTGTGATTTTATTTTCTAGTCTTGAAAAGACAGGAAGAAGTGACTGCATAGGAGAGGTTCAAAAGAAAAAGCTGCTTTAAGTTTTAATGGTGAGCAGTGTGGGAAAGAACTCTGGATACTAAAAGAGTGGTATTTGTATAATTTTAGATTTTAGAAAAGGAAGAAATTTCTCAAAGAGCACCATTAGAAAGGAAAGGAGCTTTAGCTGAGGGGTAAAGAATTTATCCTCAGTTACAGAAAGGAATTGACTTAACTGCTTTTCTTCTCCTTGTTCTTCACCGTCCCTCCCACTGAAGCACTACTTGTTCTGCCATTTGCAGTACCACTGCAGCAATGGTAGAGAGCTGGAAAGTCATCACTTTGTGGTGTGGTGTCAGGCCACAGAGGCAGAACATTTTCACTGGTAAAAAGAAAGTATGGGTTCCCAAGGATCTCGACTCCACAATTCCCTGATTTGGGCCCTGTTTCAGGTGCTGTAAACCACCAGATGTCTTCCCACCTCCATAGACCTCCTGAGACCTGATCGTTTTGGTCATGGCTGGTAGATTGTCTGGCAAGAAATCAGACCAGCTGGATTTTTTCATTTCTTAATGTCAATTCCTATTTTAGGTCAGCAGGCAGGAGTCTCAGTAGTTTCATATGTGTGTTTCTCTTCCTCAGCACAGAAGAGAATTGACATGAGTTCACCAATGAGTTCAATGAGGGAATGAGATCTGGTGTGAAACACATTGGCAGCAATAGGCATGCTGGTGTGGGATTAAGAGTAAACCACCGTCTCTCCAATTCTCTGGTGGACCCTTCCTAAATTTTGAGCTGTATAAAAGTCCCAGTTGATTTTTTGGGGGTAGAATAATGGTTAATATTATTTACTTGAAAAAGCTTCTAATGTTTCCTGGAGAATACTCAAAGTCCTTATTTATACACAGTTTTTCTGGCCTGTCGCATGTTTTGGTGTATTTTCTCTTATCCCTTAGGTAAGATTCTTTGTAAGTGGGGAATAATCATCATCAGCTAAGACACTTGTAATCTGCAATTCTCATGAAAAGAAGATCTTTAGGTCAGGAACTATCTTTTTGTTCTCTGTTTGTCTAGTGGTTTGCATCTTGAAAATGAGAGTTCTAGGAGTTGTCACAAT
Organism: Origma solitaria; assembly: GCA_013397895.1. Lineage (NCBI taxonomy): Eukaryota > Metazoa > Chordata > Aves > Passeriformes > Acanthizidae > Origma > Origma solitaria. The sequence goes on along the minus strand of VZRL01002888.1, from coordinate 963,774 downwards.
AGAAATGAATGACTGGGAAAAAAACGGCAGAAAGGACCTTAGTCTTGATCTAATATCAGATTAACCACGTAAAAATTGCCCAGAGTGTGTACACATAAATACATAAATATGATAAACAAAAAAGTGTGAAAACTCACCTCTTTGGGACGTATGAGATAAATACACTCTGTTGTCCAAAATGAGAAGTGAGCTCATTCCCTTTCTATCACGGTCACTGCTGACTCCATCAGAACTTTGCACCTGGAGTTTATAACTGGCAATTTTAGGTCTGTTGATGATGACGACTGAGTCAAACAGCCTGTTTAGTGCAATCTCAAGTAGGCACATAACTAGGGGTGGTCAAAAAAGTTTCCATTGAAACTGGTTTGGGGTTTTTTTAAACTGGGGATTAGTAGGGGTTTACGCTTAATTGATTTGTTTGCTAAGTATATTTTGATGACTATGCCATGAAAAAGAAAAGGAAAACTAAAATACATTGATTACTAAACAATTCCAACTTCCAGATAAAATATTTCTACTTGATTTTAATTAAAGTTTGAAGTAAAATGGAGTAGTCTGGGGTGGTGGTTGGGTCTGTGTGTAGTTTGTACAGATTTAGAACTAGGGGGTTTTTACAAGTAAAACTGCCAGATTCCCTGTCTTAATAAAAGGAGGAGAATAAGCATTTTAAAACTTAGAATTTTCACATGGCTAGTTTTGTGGCCAAGCTTGATTTTTAACAGCAGCAACTGTTTTTCCTGCCATATGTTCTAAATAATAAAAAACTATATGAAGTCAATAGCGTCCTTTGAGACATACCTTGGCTGACCGGTGCAGAGAGTGAGACGGTCACCACTGTAGAGTAAGAGAATCAGAATCACCTTTTGACTTAAGAAAAAGCTGCAGAGAAGGGCTGAAAATGGCTGAAGTCAGCAGTGGGAGTTTGAAGAGCGCTGTGGTTAGTTACTTCACAGATGAGTTTGTCCTGTGGGTTGTTTTTTAGTGTGTGATGGGGTTTTCCACCATTGTGTATTTTTATACTTGTACTTTCTGAGTAGGTGACGATGGAAAAACAGATTAGGGGTTGAAGGGGATTTTTTTTTTCCTTCTGTTCTCATTGTTAGAGATCTGCACCAAAAATACAGACTAAATGCAATGCAGGTGAAAAGTAGTGGTCTTTGAGCTCTGCTAGTGAACCGGAAAGCTGCACAGCCTGAGCGAGAGGGACAGTACTTTCATTCTTGTTGCATGGTGTGCTGTTTTTGTTGAGCTCAGTAGTTTAATTCTCTATAAATATTTTCTTTGTACTTTCAGAGAGTTTTTTCCTTCTTTTTGATAGATCAGGCTTTTATCAAGATGGGTTGATGTTGAGGTTTGAAAGATTTGGGGACTTGTTGCTTCACTGTTTTGTAATTTCACTGTCATTTAGTGCATTGATCCCGTTTTAACATTTGATGAGAAAATATTTTTAAATTACCAATTGAAAGAGATTGCAAAGGGGCCCAGTGTTGGGGATGAGCCTGCCAGGCAATGATACTTCCATCTGCAAAGAAAAAAATCTATATGTGAGAATGTAGACAAGGTGGAACTAATTGCTTTGTGCAGTTATACCTACAAGGAACAGGTTGGTTTTTCTAAATGAAGAGTATAGTCATATTCTGCCTTCTAGGACTTACTGCATTTAAAAAAAACTATTTTAAGAAGTTTGTTCAATTTTGTTCAAGATATTGGTCTAGTTATCCAAATTTTCATAGGATAAGAAGCTAATGAAACGGAAGTGTCTTTATGATTAAATCACCTTCCAGTATATTTGCAACAATTCGGACTTAGTTACATGAGGATTTAGTCTCTAAAACATACCTTCTTATATGCAGAGGACAAGAAGGTCTTTGAGACCAGGTCTGTACTTGTAGTGTCCTCTGGCTGAACATAATAGAATAATCCCAGAAGCAGTATTGAGCTGGATAGCTTTACTCCTGCTGTTCCCTCCAGTGAAAAATGGAAAAATCCTGCCTATATGTGTCATTCCTCTTACTGACAGGGAAGTTACTTATAGAAAGTTTGTTTTGATTGCACTGATAGGGAAAAACAAACAAAATTAATCTAGTTCTCATGTATAAGTAGGGCCAAGTGTTGTGGCCCAGCTCTGCTGACAGCTCCTTCCTGGGCACTGGAGCCTGGTGCAAGCCTCTTCTGCTTGGAAGTAGCACTGCAGGCCTCAGCTGAAGAGTCATCCTTTCTTCTTTGTTTTCCCCCTGGTTGTGGAGAGGCATTTACTTTGCATTTGACTCAGACCACAAGCAGCTTTATTTTCACTTGTGACAGCTGTTCAGTGAGAGTGAAGCAGCCAGTTCCTCCTCTGTGCTTGCTCTCCAGAACAGATACGGTTTCTGCTGGTGTCTCTACGAGTGCCCTGAAAAGTTCACTTTCACAGGAGACACAGTAGAACAGGCATCTCATGCAGTCCTTGGCCTGATGTGCCATTTGAAGATTAGTTTAATGCTGTTTCTTTTTGTGTGAGGGGGGAGGCAGTGTTTACAGGAATTGAAATTACCTATTTTACTGGAGGTGGACTTGATACAGAAAGCAGGGAGTTGTTCAGACATCTTCTCCCAGCCTTCTGGCATTCACCTTCACCTCCCCGTGCTAGGATCCCACCTCTGTGCTTCTGGACACCCACTCCCTTATTGCATCCATATACTGAGATCTGTCACCATTCTCTCATCTGTATGTCAGCTCTGTTTTCTTACTTTCCCTAATCCCTGCACTCCCTGTATCACCTGTGTCCTGAACAGAAACCATCATGCCAGCAGTGACCAGAGTAAGAAATGTGCTTTAAGTAGACTGGATCTACTGGAACTGCTGCCCATCAGCTGCCTGCACATTGCAGATGCTGCAGATCCACCCCACAGCATGGGTAAGCACTCCATACCACTCTGAAGTGGTTCAGGTTGGAGAGTTTGGGGACCTCTGAGCAGAGACCAAAGTCCTATGAGCCTGTTTTCTTCTTGGGCTATTGTTGGTCTGATACTCCCATCTCTAAGTATGAAAATATCAGGGCTTGGAAGCACAAGGCAATGCATGCTGAAAAAAATTGCTCTCTGAACAGTGTTATTAATCCACTTCCTTTGTCCAGTTCATTAATGTCTGAGTAGTGGTTGAAATAACAGAAAAGATAAGTCCAAGGTTTTTTTAAGGCCATGTTTCAACATAAATCTGTTTTCTTAACATATCCTCTTTCCTTCCTCTGAGACATTTACTATCTTTTTGTGTTTAGATCAAGAAGAAGGAATGCAGCATGTGTTGTCACTGCCCTTGAACTTCTTTGCAAAGCGGGTGCTGCTTCCTGCTCTGTTTGCTTCACTTCTTGTTTTACCTCTCTATCTGTCTAATGCATCAGTTCACAGGAGGATCCCTTATAAAATGGAAACTTTTCCAGTGAGGCATTCCTTTCCACCCTGTAAAAAATCTTTGCTGTAAATTTGCTCCAGGTTTACTAACTACTTTGCACCAAAGTCATAAATTTTAATAACTTCACAGAAGAGGATTTGCCTTCTTCAGATAGGGGCTGACACAGTATGGTACAGTGTGCTTTCTCTTGTGTAAGAAAATAAATTTCAGCAATGAGCTTGTTCTGCTACAAACCTTACACATACAGTATTTTTGTTCACTTTGGGGCAGGTCTTAGGCCTGAAGGAATGCAGAATTAGGAATTGCTGTGGAGTGATATCTCCATAGTGTGGTAGCAGCTGGTTCCAGACATTTGACCACTTAAATTCCTGGCTCAGGATTGCAATAGCAAGATGTTACTCCTTCTGTTACCTAACAGCAGAGACATGATTTGAGGGAAGTTTGGGTGTGAATTTTGTGGCTGTTTTATGCCAAAACTAGCTACTTCTGGAATGTCTGTGCCCTTTGTAGTGAGGGGCCTGCAAGCAGGGGTGGGTGAATTGAAGGGGATTGGTGTGAAATGGTGGCTTCCAGCTGTATACAGGGGTACAGTTAGATTAGCTGTGAGGGGAACACCTCTGTACCTACCAGAACTCACACATAGTTGCCTCGCTTGAATTTTGTGATTCTTACCCGTTTCTAACAGGGTAGGGAAAGAAGGACTGTGTTGACTGCAGCTTATTCCACATGAAAGGTTTGCAGAACTTTAAAGCTGCTTCAATGTCTTATATTCTCCATTATCCTGTTTGTACAGTAATAACATTTTACTTTTGTGGTGTTAGCACAAACCCAAAAAATTTGTTGAACTTAATGAACTTAATTAAGTAACTTGCTTTGAGTCATTTTAAGGAATGGAACACAGACCTCACAATACCCTGTTTTAACACTTGAGTGTGTTCCCTTCTCCAGCTGGAAAATTAAATGCAAAACATAGATGAAGATAAATTATTCTTGGTAGCATGTCCACCTTCCCAATAGAGACAGGCTAGACTAATTAACAATAGCATTCGTAATACTGAAGGTTCCAGTTAGATGCTCCTCCGGTGAGTTATTCAGGTGGAAGTTTGCTGCTTATCAAGATTTTTTTTTTTAAGTAAGGAAAAGCAGCCATCCTTGCTGGAAAGCAGAACTGTAGCCTATTTTCAGACTGGAACAGGTATTCTGGAGAAGCAGGTATTGTGCATGTCACAGTGAGCTCCCGTGATGTGGGAAGTAATTCAGACAAGCACAGAGTCCAGACTCCCTTCAAAGTATTGCTTGAACCAGGAGCTTCACTCCTTCCTTTTGTACACCTTAAACGCATAAAGACCTAATGCAGATCCAGTTGTTGTTAATTGAACCTTTTATTACTTGGGGAAGGTTTGAGGCCTTCAGCTGAATCCTGTAGTGCACTGCAATCATTCCAGGCCCTTCTCCCCGGCCTGCTACTCTCCTCTACCTAATACAGTCTAATAGGGTCCTTCTCATTGCTTGCAACTACCAGCAGTCATATAAATAATGACTATTATTACATGTCAATACTTTTTATCTTATTCTTTACTGAGTATTTTTCCAAAATAAAAGCTTTTAGTGGATCAAGAAATAACACTTTTGCTCTGAATAGTAAGAAGGGAGGGTTGGGGGGGAAGTAACAAAGCCCACTTCCTTGCAAATGAAAAGTAATGAAGTGTTTTAAACCTGTATCTTCCAGAGGCTCTGCTGGGCTACAAGATTCTTTGTTATCTCAGTACAGTTTTGCTAGCACTTATAATTAAAAATAAAATTAAAATTAACTGTTGCATTACAGATCATTTTGACAGAAACACAGGACCATTTTATTGCAGTTTCTCGTCTAACTTTCATTGACTTAGTTGACAAGGATTTCACAACTGTCCTGGGAAAGCAAATTTGTTTGTTCCCTGTTAGATGACAGGAAGTTACCTGATTTTAAATCACTTTTATCATTCACTCATGCCTTTTCAACAGTATGGACTGTCTGCCTCAAACAGTTCAATTTTCAAATCGCACATGATCATTTATATCCACATAAAAAGTAGGATTTTTTTTTAAAATTTTGAGGGGTTTGTCTGACTTACTCTGTTCTTGAAGTGTCATTTGAAATGCAAGCAAGTCACCCATCAATCTGTTCACCTTACACAGAACTTACAATAAGTAAAGATGAAGGTCTCAGGCACCAACCTACCTGCATTTGTGTACATGTGCATGTATGGGTTTCTGGTTTCAGTCTGAGAAAGCTCGGGGGCAATGGCAGTTAAGCAAGCTGCATCATATGGCATTATTGGAAGCACTTCTTTATGTTGTCATTGCTGAATCCAGCAAAGTCCATTTTTCTTCAGGGTTACATAAAGTTCAAATGATTTCAGAGACAGAAGAATGGCGATTACAGCTAAGGGGCTCTCTTTGCAAATCTTAGAAAAAGTGTAGATGTCTGATGGCATGAATCAGTATTCTGATTTTTAGGTCAGGGTATTGTGGTAGCACATTCTGCTCCTTTAGATTCTCCTTTTTGTTATGTCATTATACACTGTGACTCTGCTGGCCTGCTTCCCTCTCCTCCGTGCCAAGAGAAAACTGGTTTGCCTGGGGATTGAGTATCTAAAGAGGAATGGGCAAGTGTCCCACATGCATGGTGCACGCCTAGATATTTAGAAAATATGCTGGTCTCTCCAAGAAGGTAGATAATGCTTTGCAACATCTTGGCCCTTTTTGTTGATACCAGAGGGTGAGATGGAGAACTCCCACTACAGTTGTATAAATAAATCAGAAAGGTAGGAAATTAATGCAGCAGTGCCATCTCTTAGGTGCTATTTGTAATTGCCTAGCTTAAGGAATAATCTGAGGTGACTGATGAAGTTTCAATGCTGAACCCATTGCTGTGCCACAGTCCTGATGCAGTTTCTGTCATATTTATCTTCAGGATCTTCTGTAAGTGGGAAGAGGGATTCTGGTTGTGTGACAGCAGCCCTTGGCAACACGTGGAGTCACAGTGTCAACACCAGGCTCATACTCCAATATGATGACTTGCTGACGAGACAGGTGAGAACTTAACAACAAAGAGAGTTTTAACCAAGCTACACCAGTAGTGCTTGGTCAGATGGGCTGTGTCCTTCATCCTTTCTGGTTATGTTACTTGTGTTGAGAACTTGGCACTTGAGAACCCAATTGCTTATTTGGGATGGGGGTCAGTCACTGTCCTTTGTTTTTAAGGGATGACCAGCATTCCAGTGCCTCCCTGTGTCAGGATGGGCTTTTCTGAGTCACACTTAGTACAGGCATACAAGTTTCTTGAGCCTTCAGTGCATTCTATGTTGTGGAGATGAAAGGTAATCCTTAAAGTGCTCTCCTGCACAGGAATTTTAGGGCAGGAGTAGAAACCTAGTCTTTTCACTGCTGTGATTGTTTTGCTGTCATGCTGTCCACTCTTTGTGCCCAATTTCAGCGGTGACTGTTAGGACAGGGAGCACTGTGTTTTCTGTGACTGCTGTTTGTGAGTAGAAGCTTGCCGCCTGTACAAGCAAGCTTGACTCTGAGCAGGAAGTATAGTACCAATTTTCCAGAAGTATGCCTGCAAGTAGGAGAATAGTTACTCTTTCCACTGAGAGAATTTATGCTTTTGAGTGAAATATAGTACCATCTTTTACTGCAATCTTCACATCTTAATTTTAAAAACCGTGAAAAACTAGGATACAAGACATTTGGGGTATGATTGAGGGAATGACTTTTTATTTGTTTTTAAAAACATTATAATGCATGATTTCGTCTGTCTCTTGAGATATCTGTGGTCATAATCTCTTTTGGCTTTGTCTATTCTGTTTTTGCATTGATGTAACTCTTTCCAAAGGCTGTGACCCTCAGTCTTAATGTTACTGAGTTTCTGCCAGTTAAAGTAGAGAGCTGTCAGAAAAATTACTTGCCGATATTTGTTCCATCTTCCTCTTAGACCATCACTACCCATGTGCATTCAAATTGGTGCTCCTGGGTTTGCTGCCACAACATGAGGTTTCTTGCTTTTAGATTGCAGTCTTTAGAGCTAGAGGAGAGGAAGCCATCCTGTTTTATTATAAATTTATTTATTAGAAGTAAAATTATAATGATAGCACTCCTGTTTCTTCAAGTAATGGGCACTATGAAGCAGCAGTAGTCCTCTGGACTTTGAGGTAGAAGGTTAAGTGTGTCAAATGCAAGTAGAAAAGGCATCTTCTGTATTCACTTCTAAAGAGTGCATAGAAATACACTCTTATCGCTGCTGGTCTTAGAAATTTTCTTATGTACTGTTTTTTATTCTGGTCTGTAATGAGTTCTCCTTTTCTACAAAAATACTAAGTTCTGAAAAATACAGAATTGTTCATAAATTTCCTGGATCACCCTGGAGTTACATGAGAGGTGGAGTTGGCAGAGGGTAAAGGGCAGAAACTGGGCTTTGTGCTACTTCATGATGCACAAAGTCAGCTAAAACGGATTAAGAACATTCCTCTGGTGGTGGAAAAAGGGAGCAGTTTTCCTAAAGAACATTCAGATACTACATGTGGTTTTTCCTGATTTTGTTTGTGAAGTAATAGATCACAAGTGTATGAAAAGTTGTATTCAGGCCTTTAAAATTATGGTCTGCTGAGCAGAGTTTTCCTCTCTTCCCGACTGGATTGATCAGGTGCACCACCTTGCTTACATGTGAAGCTATGGGCTCATTCTGTTTCAATTGAGCAAAGGAACTAAAGCCACAGTGAAGAAAAACAACCTTAAAGTAAATGTTAGTATATATTACTAAAACCAAAGTGATTTGAAACAGAAGTGTGATGTAAATAGTGATGCACCTGTGAAGTCCATGACTGAAATTGGATATATCCATGATGTTCTGTAGGTATGTTTCTGTTGCCAATAACTGTCGTTTTTTCAGATAGTTCTCTTTTCTTAAACTCACAGAAATCTTTCAGCTAGATATGCAGTTTCCAGTTAGAGGAAGGCATCTAGAGTTACCCTACCTGTCACAGCACTGTATTGATCAAATTACTGTAGTTCTACACACATATGTTCCTTTATAATTGCTTTACACCCACTTTCAGAAATGAACTGTGAATAAAGGTGCCTCAGTTCTTGAGATGCCATTTCAATCATTGTAAAGTGGTTCTGGGATATTGGATATCAGTGCTTTGAAAGCCAGCACTTTTTAAGGAAGCTGAACATGAAGAGTCAAAAATGATCAAATCAGTTATCGCATTTACAAATTTTCATGTGACTGTATTTTTTTAAAAAACCCCAAAACCAACAAAACACAAAAGTAAAAAACAACCCAGAAACCAGTGATTATCTGTAGTCTTGGTTTTAAAGTGAAATTATGCCAAAGGAAATTACTCAAAGCACCCAGTTGGTCTAGAGATTTGGGTAAAAAGTAGTGCAAAACTAAGTTGTTCCTGCTTTTCAGAATTTGTAACCTTACAGAATCCATACTGTACAAGTAATAAGCTGTATTTTCATAGAATGATAGAAACTTCATACGATTGGTGATTGCCCATCTTTAATTTGTCAAGGTCTCTCTGCAGAACCTCCGTGCCTTCAAGGCAGTCAACAGCTCCTCACAATTTAGTGCCATTGGCAAACTTAGTATTCCTTCAAATTCTGTATTCAAGTTATTAATGAAGATATTGAAGAGCACCGGGCCAAGGATGGAGCCCTGCAGAACTCCCCTAGTGACAGGTCCCCAGTCTGATGTCACCCTATTCACCATAACTCTGTGTGCCTGACCCTTGAGCCAGTTGCTTACCTAGCGCACAGTGTGTTTATCCAGCTATGAGCTGGAAAATTTGTCCAAAAGGATACCGAAAGCTTTGCTGAGGTCCAAAAAGATTACATCTGCTGGCTTTCCTAGATCAGTTAGGTAGGTTACCCTGTTGTAGAAGGAAATCAGGTTTGACAAGAACTTTCCCCTTATGGAGCCATGCTGGCTGTGATCAATGATTGTGTTGTTTTCCAGTTATTTTTTGGAACTTCCCAGAATAATCTTTTCCATTATTTTAATGGGCACTGAATTGCGACTAACAGGCCTGTAGTTTCTGGGGTCCTCCTTTTTGCCCTTCTTGAAAATCAGGATGATGTTTGCCAGCTTCCCATCAGCTGGGACCTCTCAGGACTCCCAAGACTGCTGAAAATCATTGAGAGAGGCTTTGTGATAACATCAGCTAGCTCCTCCTCGGATGAGTCCTATCAGGCCCCATAGATTTGTAGGGATCCAGCTGGAGCAGCAGATCCCACACAGTTTCAGGGTTGACTGGGAATTGATCATTCTCACAATCATGGTCCTTGCGCTCAGGGCTAGAGGACCCCATGGCCCATCGTCCATGTTGAAGACAGAGGCAAAGAATGCATTTAAACACTTCTGCCTTGTCCATGTTCCCGTTTGTGAGATGATAATCCTCATTCTGTAATGGGATGATATTATTTCTACACTGCCTTTTGCCATTAATATATTTGAAAAAACTCTTTTTACAGTCCCCCACAGTTCTGGCCAGCTTCATCTCCAGTTGAGCTTTGACCACACAGATTTTCCCCCTGCCATGGCTAGCAGCATCTCTGTATTCTTCCCATGTCACCTGACCTAGCTTCCACCAGACATATACCTCCCTTTTCCTTGCACAGGGAGCACAGTTTGTTCTTTCAAAAGTAGAATTCATTCTTTACTCAGTCACTTGATCTCCTGAATATTCTCTTTCTGGATCTACTCTCCCTCTTTCTGTGGAGGAGCTGGAGCAATGGTGACAGTCTGAGGGACATTCCCTCACTCCATCTGACTTCCAAGGCAGCAGAGCCAGCATGCTAATCCTTGCTGCAAAGTCCCACCTATCAAGAGAGAAAGCACCTCTTGAGAAGCATGGGCCAAGGATGGTATTCTTCAAAACACGGAGTGATAATGTGATCGTTCAGGAGGATTCAAGCAAGCAGTTTTCCAGAACAATGGTACCTCCTTGGACAGGACAGCCCACTGGGGTGCTAGATGCTTGTTCTTAGTCATGCAGTATTTGTTTCTGGGAAAATTCATGGACACGGTCCCTGTTCCTGAAACTTTGGGGAATGCCAGGGCAGCAGAACAAGTGTGGAACAAACCTTAGGAAATTGAACATAGAATTCCTACACAGTTGCAATTTTTTTATATGTTAAGTAAAAAATGCCTTTATTTTGTTTGTCCAGTAGATATTTTCCAGCCAACTATCCCTTTTTCCACCCCGCCCTTCCTCTGTCTGGTGAACATTAATATGACAGCAGCCAATTCAGCAAAGTAATGACATTTCTGGGATGTCCTGCCAGCCTGAAAATCAGTTAGGTTTGCTTTATTGCTAGGGTAGGAACACGTTTCTGAACAAGCAGATGAACTTTGCTCTTTTTCATCCTTCTAGTAGCCAGGGTTCTGTTTTTTGTTTTCCTCCAGGACAGAAGCAACACCATGAGGGGAGGGCTAAAAGAGATTTCCAGTCTGCATATAAATTCATTATGTCACCAAAACCCACAAGCATGGACAATAGCAGGAGTCTTTTAGCTACTGAGGTGGGACTGAGCTGTGCAATTTCCACAGCAGCACAGTGGCACAAGAACATGTGAGAACATGGGAAAAGTTAATTGTTTCACACAAATGCCTTTATTAACGGAATGAATATGTTTTGAAATTCTCAGGTGGAAAATGTGTATGGAAGTGTTATTTTATTAAAAAAATCAGTGTTCTGTGGTATTTTCTAGAAAGAGCATTTAGAATCATGGAATCATTTAGGTTGGAACATACCTTTAAAATCATCAAGTGCAACCATTAACCCAGCACTGCCAAGTCCACCACTAAACCATGTTCCCATGTGCCACATCTACATGTCTTTTAAATACCTCCAGGGATGGAAACCCCATTACTTCTCTGGGCAGCCTGTTCCAATGCTTGACAACCCTTTCTGTGAAGGCATTTTTACTAATATCCAATCTAAACCTCCACTGACACAGCTTGAGGCCATTTCCTCTTGTTTTGTTACTTGGGAGAAGAGACTGACCTCTACCCACCTTACAGCCTCCCTTCAGGGAGTTACAGAGAGCAATGCGGTCTGCTCTGAATCGTCTTTTCTCCAGGCTAAACAAGCCCAGCTCCCTCAGACACTCCTCATCAGACTTGTGCTCTGGACCCTTCACCAGCTCCACTGCCCTTCTCTGGACACACTCCAGCACCTCAGTGTCTGTCTTGTATGGAGGAGCCCAGAATGGACACAGGATTCAAGATGTGGCCTCACCAGTGCTGAGTCGACAGTCACTTTTCCTGCTCCTGCTGGCCACACTATTGCTGACACAGGCCAGGATGCCATTGGCCTTCTTGGCCACCTGGACACACTGCTGGATCATGTTCAGCTGGCTGTGGACCAGCACCCCCATCCTCTAAGTAGGTCACGTTGTCACAGAAGGACATGAGGATGGTTAAGCAGGACTTGCCTTTCATGTACCTGTGCTGGCTGGGCCTGATCCCGTGGTTGTCCTGCGTGTGTTGTATCATGGCACACAGGACGATCTGCTCCATGATCTTCCCCGGCACCAAGGTCAGGATGACAGGCCTACAGCTCCCCAGATCCTCCTCAGGCCCTTGTAGATGGGTGTCACATTTGCCAGGTTCCATTCCCCTGGGATCTCCCCAGTTGACCAGGACTGCAGGTGACTGATGGGCAGTGTCTCAGTGAGCTCTTCCCACAGCTCCCTCAGTACCCTTGGGTGGATCCCACCTGGCCCCATAGACTTGTGTGCATCCAAGTGGCAAATAGGGCCTTTCCCCTTGAGTTATGGGGGTGTCATTCTGCTCCCCGTCCATGTCTTCCAGCTCAGAGGGCTGGGTACTTGGAGAACAACTGGTTTTAGGATTGAAATATGGGCTGAAGCTTTCAAGGTGTGCTAAGTGAGCTGTTGGGCAGGAATTTTCCTGGTAGAAGTGTTCAGGTAAAGTGTTTCAAATGCGTAAGTATATGGTGACTCATTCTTAATAAAACAAAACAGAACAAAATCCCCTTATCTCATTCAGACTAATGCCAGACATAACTTTTGTTGTGTCCTTGGTTACAGACCAGCTGTTTCATCTTGCTCTGCTTACTGTCATATGAATAAGCCCTGAATAAGCATTCCAAAATTACAGTGGTCAAGGAACCCTGGTACTTGCTGGACTGGGGAAGGGCTGGAAGAGAGCCAAGGGAAGTGGGGATGATGTGTTGCATTTATGTGATTTGCAATTCTTTACTTTTTATTTTATATCATGTTAGTGAAGCAGTTCTTTCAAAAGGTACAGATGTTTGGCTGTTACTTTACCAGGAGATGACTACTGAAAGTGTAAATGGTGTGTCTGTTCTGAGCCATATTCTTATATAATATGCTTATCATATGGAAAGTCAATTCTGTAAAAACTCAGATATTTTTATAGGTTTTCTTTGGGTTTTTTTTTAAGATAAGAGTAATGGTGTGGTCATGCAAGGAAAAAAATAATAGGAAATTTTAGAGAAAAGTAGATATTTTTCACATGAGATTAATTTTTTATGGTTCTCCATTATGCTTCTTTTGAAAAAACAGCCATGAAAAGACTGCAGAAGCACATATTCAAATTCTGCAAACCCTTCTATTTAAAGAAGTGGGTTTTTTTCCTAGGATGCGCAGTTTACTTTGGAGACTTTTGCCTCACCTCAACTATTGACTGAATATTTTGAATCAGGACAAAATGTTGTTGGGGTTCAAATTTCCGTGCATGTTTACAAACCACAGCCTTAAAAATACATAAATAAGCTTACAGGTTTTTTCTGATCAAAAAGGCTGTCGACTGATAACCCTTATGACAGAAATCTTTTGCTTACCCACAGATCACATACAACAGGCATAAGCAGCAATATAATCTTGAGTTGCATGAGAACAATATGAAACTGGACACAAGGCACAACTGTAACATAAACAGATGGTTATCAACATAGTATCATAGTTACTTAATCTAGCAAAGTGCCAAATGAAAGGATCCCAGAAGAATAGAGACAGTTCGTTAACAAGTGTTTGGTGCTCAAACGTCACCAGGTGACTTACTTTCCTGGCTTGAGTGTTTGTTCATGTTTCCCTTTACAGCAAGCCTCCTTCTTAGTGAACTTTTGGGGGATGGTCATACAATACAGCCATCTGCATTAAAATGGGTCTGGATTTATGGCCCTCTCCTCTTAACAGGACCCTTTTTTAGAGTAATGTTTCCATCATACTTGAACAAGAATTCATTTACTCAGATACTTACTAATCAATGTTATCTAGGAATCTAAATAGAAATGAAAAGACCCTATGTCAAATAGAAAAGAAGAAAACCTTGAAACAGTTTATCTTGTCCTCTTCTCTGTCATTTCTTTAATAACCACTGCAAATTTTCTTAATGAGGATTATTCTGATGTCAGATAGACGAAGTGTAGGAGCAGCTGTACAAACTACAAACTTGTTGACCTGTAGTTCAAGGCATCCTAAACAGAGAAGCAGGGACATCTCTGAGGCAGAGAGACAAACTCCGTCATTCAGTAACACTCAGTCTTCCTACCGAGGCTGATGGCAGAGGTGGATTCTTTGTGGTAGCTGTCTTTGACTGCCAGACCTGTCAGCTCTCAGAAGAGACTCCTCTTTGGTTGCTGCTAACCTACACCAGTTACAAGTTAACCATCTCATGTTATATTTTCAAATTTCTATGCAAAAGCATTTGCAGACTGATCTCTGCAATGCCCTTGCCAAGTGCTCATAACCGTGGAAACTGAATCATAAGTAAGTGACTGGCCAAATCCTCTGCAGCTTGGAGCAGAGCTGCAATCTCTTCACTGCTTGATCTTGCTTAACCTTTTCTGCCTTTGTTTCAGGCACTTCTAAACCTTTGTATCTTCTGGTAGTATGTAGTTCCTCAGCTGTGAAGGTACTCCTGCTTCCTGCTCCAACTTTCTCTGTAGATTGACTCACTGGCTGAGCTGATTTTCAGTGTGGTCGCTGACTTTGGTCTTGGATCTCTCTTCTTAGCATGCCACAAACTTTTCTTCGTCAGTGAAGGTTTATGAAACTGGGACTGTGACTGGAGCTTTATGGCAGCACTTTTTCTCTAATTCCTTGTTTCCAGTTTCTGTTGATACCAGAGGTGATTTTTCCAAGCTTCAGCTCTAGGAGTCACCTTGCATTCCTATGTCTCTCCTCTTTGCGGACATCAAAACTGTTCCAAACTGCAAGTACCCAACAAAGACAATAGCTAGCACTTGAATTTTTAGATTATTAAAATGCTTGTCCAGCCTCTTATCTCTGGTATTGGTTAATGCAACATTTCTAGTATTACCAGTTTTTCCCCCTCTCTCAATTATACCACAGAAAAGAGAATTGTTACCTTGATGAGACCTATTTAGTCACAGTGATGCTATTGTTTCAATTTTTACGTATTTTCTCAGCTCTGTAACTGAGGAAATGGCCTTTTGCCTTGGTCTAATTGATAATTGTGCACATTGGTGTTAATCAGATAGCAATTCTCAGAAATTTGGGCTATATCTCCTGTTCTTTATTGGGTGCCACTTAAAGGTCAGGATGGGAGGGGTAAGATTACTGTAACAAAATCCATTCTGAATACAGAGAACTTTTGTCTGTGATACTGTTGGTCAAACACCATTTACAAACACTGTACTTACAGTTAAGTAAAACAACATAAAAATGGGAGAGAGAAAGAACCAGATAAGACTTTCAAGCTCTGGTCTGAATTGTCTGAAGAATGCTCTGTTTGTAAGCTTAAGTTCCTTTAAGGAACATTAAGAGGGAATGAACACAAACTCCCATCCTGTTTATACAGAATCTCTTTTCTGATTTTGATTTGACTTCAGTGTGTGTTTTCCCCTCAAAACAGAGTGGAATTAACCTAGGGCAGATTCTCTCATCAATAACTGAAATGTCATCGTTCCTAAAGAGTGGCAATGACCAAAGTTGTTTATCCTTGGAGTGACTTGGCAAATCCCCTTGCCTCCTGTCCTCAACCAGATTCTCCTCCTTTTTTTTTTTTCTTTTTTCTTTTTAAATTTGAAAACAAGGGACAGCAATGCCTAGCTCAACTTTGTTAATTATTCAGAAAATTTCTGCTAAGTCTGTCTTGGAGTATACTATACTTAAAACTTAAATACATTTGTGATAGTGAAAAATATCAGAAGATGATTATGAGTGAACTAGACAACCTCAAGTAATGAAAACATAGTGGAATATAAGATTGCTAATAGAAATAATTTGCAAAATAATACTGAGATTCTGTTTTACTTAAGGAGCATAAAAATTCAAAGTGAAGCTAATACTAGAGTGGTTTAGTTTATCACAGAAAAAATAATTTAACACTGTAATGTAATCATGAAAAGGGTCTGGGCTATCCTAGAATGGATCAGGCAAGGTGTTTTCAAATGAAGAGTGTTTGTACCATTGTGGAAAGGCACTGGGGATATCTACAGAATACTGTATATAGCCTGGAAATGTTTGTTCAAGTTACTTTCTGCTTTCTATTCTATCTAATTTCTTCCCAGACAAGGTCTGTGCTAGATAGAATATATTTATTGATACAACGGGAAGTTTGAGCTGTCATTGGTTAAAAAAGTAAACCTCAGATAAAGTTTTAAAACCAGACAAACTTTCACATATTGACTATAGTGGGCAAAATGCGTGGCATCTTTTGTGAAAAGGTAGGGATCAGACGTGATTCGCATGTTCAGGCATTACAACTGTTATGATTCTCTAAACATATTAAGGGAGAATCATGTCAGGAGTTTGTATATCTAGGATGTTGTACTCTGAACTTGAGTTTTTGCTTGTTCTATGGCTAAAGTCATTGAACTGTTCTAGATGACAACACAAGAGAATGGCAGCCAATGAGTGATTTTTAAAATCTACTGTAGAGAGAACAATGTGGGTTTTTTCAGTTCAGCTTTATCAGTATATCTACCCTGAGTAGGATTAATTCATCTAGAGGAGTTAGCTCTACATAGACACTTTAATCTTTGATCTCTTTAAATCCTGTGCCTTTAGCTGTGATGTAAAAACAGGCTGAAAAAGAAGAAACCCTCTTGACTGCTTAGGAACTGAATGCAGACCACTGACCCATTTAAGGAATAAAACCCATTTGGGCACACCACTGGCCTGAGATGGACTGCACCTTAAAACAGGGTGGGGGGGTTGAGTATCTCAAATATTGTGGACTTAATGGGAACTGCCTGGCCAACTTTATCCTATCTACCCATCGTAATGCAGATAGTAAAATATATAATTTTCACAATATTACCTTCCCTTGGACTGACTGTTGTCACTGTTGGAAAAATACCATGGGATTTTAGGACATCTGCTCAATCACGAATGAAAAGGATTGTGTGCAGGATGTGGTAATGTATTATACCCACATGGTGGGAACATTGGAAGGTACTTGGGACTAAAAGGTAAAAGGCATTATAAATAGCTGCCTGAGCCATCCTGCTTCCAGCTCTCACAGGTACTTTGATTAGGGAGAGATATATCCTTTGGATACATATTAACAGAAAACCATAAATTCCTCAATCTGTATTGAAATTCAGTGTTTCTGAAAGACTTGTGATTGATGAGTAACTTCAACTTTTCTAATGCTAGTAAGAAGTGCTGTAAAGTACAGCTCAGTTAATGAATTACTTCTTCTTTGAGTATTCACATTGGAGCAAAATCAGCTTGGAAATAACTAATGAGGTCATTTGTCAATAAATCCTCCTGTCTCATCAAAGAAAGTGATAAACTTAGGTTGCAGAGTAGCATGTGAGTCACTACTGAAGTTCTCCATTGGAAGGAACTCATTTGACTTAACTTGGATTTGCAAGGCCCTTTCACATTTGCGTAACAGTGATGGTTCATGGTCTCTCTTATCAGTCATTTCCTACAAGTGAGTCTGGAATCTCTGGCAGAAGTTCTTGCACTATTCCTGAGTGAACAATCAGTCTAATTTTTATCTGCCATTTGATTTAATTTGTCTGTGCAGATATCTTCTGCAGTTCAGGGTGTTTATATACTGCACAGCATTGAACTGGAAGTTATCGACTTCAAGACATTTGAGCTGGCCTTGTGCAGAGCTGACAGTGGTCGAGAAGGTTTGGTTTGGAGTAGTCTGAGCCAATAAAACCTTATCATGTCTGAGCCGGCACTGTCATTTTTTTCAGCACATTGATGGTTCTGGTCCAAATTATATGTTTGTTCTTCACTGTACGTCACTGAACTTGTTTCTTTTAGCATCAGTCTTTATTTATCTATCTAATAATAATATAAAGCTCTGTACCCACAGTCATCTCAAGCTACAGATAAAAAGTCACCTAATCCTCTCTTAAATTATGTTGATATTTACAGCTGACATGGTACATTTCATATAAAAACAAGAGGAAAGCATTTTTTTCTGCTTTTTTTATATGTTTTGTCTTGCTTCTCACTTTCATTCTTACAATGGCCATCTCAATCTTCATTTGAAATAACTGAGCGAACTGAAAAGAGAAAATAGAAGTGTAAATAAGCACAAAAAACTAAAGAGTTTCTTACTAATCTAACTAAGCTAATAGAGATATACTTAATATAAAAGAAAGGTAAACAACTTACTGTAAGACATGTACTAAAGGTTGCCATTTGGGTGCCACTGCAGGAAAGAAGTGTTTGAGGGGTTTTTTGCCTCTACAGCTTTGAATTTTTTGTAAAGGCTGCCTTTTGTCCTTTGAATATATAAACTTTTCTGAAGTTCACATGTAGTTAGGCTCCCTAAAATCTGAATTTCTGAAGCATAATTTCCATGCAAGAGAATATCTATGAGCTCCAAATGCTGCTCCCAGTAATTTTGTGAAAAGTATGATCATTACATGTGATCTTTACTTCTGCTTCTTCTCCAACATAGAAAGGTTTATTAATCTATTGATCGTTGTTTGGGGCATGTTGTCAAAAATTTCAAAGCTGATGGGTTATAAAGCAGTATTTCAGGTCTTAAAGGGCTGACCAGTCTTTAGTGCATCTGTGCCATGCACTGAAACAAGAATGTTTGCCTTTGCCTACCGGGACTTGCTGGGGATCCAGGACCCTGTAGAAATGTAAATGAAGCCTTCTAGAACAGTTCATGTTTGTTAGAGAAAAGTTTTTCTAGGGTTTTGTTATTCAGAGCTTGTACATTCAGCAATACAGATGATGTTTATAAGGCCATTGGTTTCCAATTCCTTGGTAAAATTTCTCCCAATAATGTTCTTGCTACAGGAAATCTGACTCTTGTAGAAAGATTGAAATTAAATTTTAAATCAACTCTATCACCTTTTTCTTAACATCAACAGAGCATGACAGTACTCCAAAAGCTCACATATTGCATCTGTATATATTAGTTCACAGATCTGTTAGCATGACTTTTTTCTTGTCCTTGTTGTCTGATGCCCAGTGGACTCCAAAATACACTCTGCTGAGGCTTTACATAAGATAATATTGCTGTCTCTCACATGTGAGTGTAGTAGTGTTGTGTTAGCTTGTCTCCAGGGACTTTGCTTTTAGGAACGGAACAAAGTGAACACACAAAAAGAGTTGGAAAGGGGTTTTGTTTGTTTCATGTCAAAGGCATTTTGCAGCCACTAGTGTGGGTGAAAAATATTTATGCTATGATCTGGGACTTCAACTTGATTGAATCCCTAGTTTTTTGGTCCAAGTCTGGGATTTTAGGATTATGCCTTTACCTCAAAGAAGTATGAAGGATTTGTTTTACTGGTGTTCAAAACCTATGAGTGGAGACCAGGAAGAGCCTACTTACGATGCTATTTTATAAGGGATAAATTTTCTTTCAATTTATAAAGAATATTTTTCGTGGTTTTCATCATTTAGAAAACCTAAAGAAAGTTAGAGAAGGAACGAGTATTGTTTAAATAAAGATTTGAGACACATCAGAAACAGACATTGAAGTTGAATTTACAGCAGATACCTTTTTATCTGTAGAAGAGAAGTATGCTGGTAAAATTATTATAGATATTATAAGAATAACAGAAGTGATTAATCATGATGGCAATGCAGATGCTAATTACATACTTAAGAATGTATATTCCTCACGTTGTGCTGCTGAATTACACTGAGCTGATTTACTCCATGCAGTGACCTGGGCAGAGGAGCCAGCGCCATCTCTGTCTGGGCATGTGGCTCTCTGGAGGAGAAAGTGAGCAGCTGCTGGGCTTCCAAGCTGTGCTCCCTGCTCGTCCCATCTCTTCCAGTCATGTCTGGCAGGCTGGGTGGAAGCAGCCATGTGTTCTGAGAAGAGCTGCTCTGGTGCTATTGTACTGGTGCTCCCTTAGGAGTCCTTAATGATTTGAGACATAAGATCTCTGGGATAAAGCAGTGTTCCAATATGTGTCATAAATAAGTATTGTCTCCTTCATCTTTTGTCTTTTTTGCAGAACTAAAGTGAAATGGAATAGTATGGAAGGCTCTGAAAAGCTACATAAACTATTTTCTGTTCTTCTCTTCTCACTACTGGTGTACTGTAAATCTCATGAATGACCACAAGTTGCCACATAAGAGAATTCCCATGGGAGGCTGTGTTTATGTTGCCCAACTACTTTATCCAGCCACAGCACCACCCTCAGATCCCTTTTCTTGGCACTGTTTTATTGTGGTAAGCAGGACACTCTTGCTGGCAGGCTGCTTTCCTGCTTAATAAAACCTACAAGCATTTTCTCCTGAATTACCCTTCCCATTGGACATTTATCAGGGCTTTGAGCCTCAAAAGTATTATGGCATAGGAAATCATCATGGCCAAGTTCTTGTGAAGTTTCCAGGCCTGTAGAGGACTCTCCACTGGGAAAATTAGAAGAGACTCGGAAACAGAAAAGGTGACAAAATTCATTTTACAAACTAGGGAATAAGGCATGTGGCAGGGAGACAGAAAATGCTTCTTGGGAGAGGAATTTCATAGGATCTGGTGTTTCATGAGCTGAAGGAAGCTGACTATCCTGTATTCCTTCCCTGTATTTCACCCTGGGGAACTTTCACTAGAAGTGTGATTTCAGCAAACTAAACTGGAGGCAGCCTGGTTTTGTGCAGTTGTCTGGCCATGCTGCCGCAGTTCAGACACAGTTTGGATACACATATGGGATTTCATTTTCTTTTCCAATTAAAACTTGAAGTCACATGCTGTTTGCCTGGGTAGTGCAGTTCCCTGCCACTGAAGTTATTGTTATGTACATCAGGCAAGAAAA
Organism: Origma solitaria; assembly: GCA_013397895.1. Classification (NCBI taxonomy): domain Eukaryota; kingdom Metazoa; phylum Chordata; class Aves; order Passeriformes; family Acanthizidae; genus Origma; species Origma solitaria. The sequence continues at coordinate 943,123 of VZRL01002888.1, read as the reverse complement.
GGCTCTCTGGGTGTGAAGGCTCAGGAATGTTCTGGCAGTCTGGGAAAGGAGAGCTAAGGAAAAGCAGCATTTTGCTAGATTATGCCTACTGTATTCAGGACAGTCATTGCTCTGAAGCACATCAGGACAAGTCACCTTGTAAAGTTTTGATTTTGTTGTCTATGATTGTCTTTGATACTCATTTGAGGTTTTGCTGGTTTCCTTCCGCTGAAGTTATGTTTATTCAGTCCGAGGATATTCACAGCTCCTCATTATAGTGCCTGATGCTAAAACCATATCTGAATGGCGCTACATATTTCATGCTGACCTCTCTCACTTGAATCTGATGTTTGGCACACCACAAAGACTGAAACAATTTGCAGACTGGTCATCTGTTGCTAGCAACTGCCTGGATAGGCCCAGCGAAAACACATGCCTTTGTTCTGGTTTTATGAGAGGGGGAGGAATTGACCCCACTGAAAAGAGATAGCAGAGCTGTTCGTTATTGATCCTTCTGGATTGTACCCTGTGGGTACAGGAAAGTAGGGTACCTCTGGAGCTGTGCCTAACTAGCTGAAAATTAATACAGTAATGTTGCTACAGATGTCTTATCTCCATATACAATTTTCATGTAGTTGCTCAGTAAAACAGTGGCAAAGTTAGGAAGAATACTCAGGAATTCTGATTCCCAGTTCCTGGCATTGTGCACTGTGAATAAGTGCTCTATACATATATTGCTTTTTATAAGAAACACCTGAAGCCAGCCAGGTATAGTAGGCTTGAGATTTGCAGTCTTGTCTCTCCTGGACTTGTCCTCTCTGCTTCTCCTCTATTCTTGAAAGATTCTTGGTTTTCATTTCTATCTCCCTCTTTTGTTTGTTTTCCTTCCATTTCTTTCCTTTGCAAGTATTGAATGTCTCCTGTGGGAGTAAGCCCAGCCACATGTGCATGCAATGATGGTTTATTTTTATTGGAGTCATTGCCTGTGACTGTTTTTCATTACTATAGGAAGAACTACACTAACAAACTGCTCCGAGAGCTTTTTTTTCTATTGTAAAAAGTCCTGTTTTGTCCAGAGCCATTAAGAGTATCTACTGCTGTCATTAAGACATTGAGAGTTTGGAGCTCAGACACTTAGTGCTGCCTCCTGAATTGCCTTCTCTGTCTAGTGTTGCAAAGCAGAATCTCAGCACCTCTCAACTTCTGTGCATAGTGTCTCTTTAGGTCAGCTTTTCAACCATCTGTTCACTTCTCTGCCACCTAAGCAACTCAATTCACCTCTTCTTGGGAAGGATTTGTTGCACAGACTGCAGGCACAGTCACTGGCTATTATTATATGCTCTTAAAATAATGAAATGTACAGCCAGAACATCACCAAGCCTGGTCTGCCTGAGATGAAATGGCTGATTCAAAAAAGGCGAGTAAAAAGTACTATAAAATGCTTCTATCTCACTTGCACTTCCAGCCTTCATTCTGGATAAGTAATCCTCACCTTTTTTTCAAGTTATCACATATTTCTGTGTCACTGTGGGCAAGACCATGATGTCCCATTTTTAAGGTCATATGAGGAATTCCTGGTATTTCTTTAAGATTAATATCTAGCATAAATAATAAAACTATTGGTAGTTGAATTAAGAACATATGCTTAACATAAACGTAAGCTAGAACTTAGGTATGTAAGCAGCCTAAATAATTTCACATAAGAAATACAGACGTGTAAAATTAATTTTTATTAATTAACCACTTCTGAGACCGGAGCACAGGGAGGAAAGTGAAGTAGTCAGCCTAAGCTTACATGAAAGAACATAGGATCGTACCCTAGGAGTTATTGCCAGGATGAAACAAAAAGACAAGAAGTGATTTATCTGAAATTTGGCTATTATTACATAGGTTTATGATTTCTAGAGATTTGTTTTAAATACTTCAAAAGCTCTGCTTCCCACTAGCATTGACTCTTATAATTAAAGGTAATCTGAGATTTGGCTGAGAAAGTTTGATCTCTTTGATATTAATTTGCATTTGTTAATGTAAGTGTCATGTTGATATTTCAGGATAGAGATTTCTTTTAATTCCTTCTCCCAACCTGAATCCATTTCATGTTTTCCCTTGGACTTTTGAAGACTGTCTCTTCATTAATTTTCTTGCTCAAATCATCACCCATGTTTGCTGTTTTCGCTGTAAAAATGTCTTAAGTGCATCTTCATTTATCCTTCCCTCACTTTTTCTTAAGATGATAATCAGGGAATTCTTGGCTTTGCAGTCTTAGCAATGTTTTTAATATATGAAATTTGTATGCATTGCAGTTAAAGAAAATAAACAGGTGTGCTGCTGCATTTTGAGGGATTGAGACAACAGCAGGATGGTCAGTTGCCTCTTGAGTCCATTCACTTTGCTGGTTTTTCCAGATGTGTGCTAATGGACATTTTTAGGATGTACACAAACTCTGCTTGCCTACTTTTCTGCACTAATTGGTTTGGATTTATGGAATGCCTCTCATAAAGTGTCTCTAGCTGCCATTGTTGCTTTTCTATAAAATACTAGAAGGGAAACTCGTTCCTAAACAGTTTCCTCTGGGTGGGATTTTCTTGTGGGGAAAGGGGAGATACAATCCATTTAAGGTGCTCTTTAAAGAATTTTATTGAGTTGTGGCCCATTAACCTGGCCTTGATGAAAGCTCTTTTTAAACAGCTGGACTTCAGAGAACCACATCTCTCACGTGCTATGTATGGCACAAATTAAATTGCAGTTTCCTAAGAAATAATTTTAATCCAAATGATGATTGGTTTTTAATTTTATTTTCTTTTGCATGTATGAAAGCAGTAAGGACTCCATATCTACTTCCAATCCTGGGGCATGTTTGTAGCCCCACTTCTCATAGTTTCCTCTCTAGTGCTCATGACATCTTAAGCATGCCCCATTTCAATCCACCGATTTTTTTTTTAACAGGGAGAATACATGGATGGGGTCTAGATGTTTGGAAAGGCTGAAGAATGGCTGCATATATGTCTTTTTCCTCAGCCTGGTTTACCTCTTTATTCCCAATAATTGCACAGCCTGCCCAGCCTCTAGCCTTTCTTGCTGACAAATGTATGGGTGCAGACAGTACAGCTGCAGTGGCTGAGCTTTCTTCTGCTTGAAAGGGGAAAATGTGTGCATAAGAGAGCTTTTACTTGCAATTTCTTGCAATGGGATTTGGAGGAAGATATGAAGCAGGGGATAATTGTTTCCATAAGAAAACACTAGGCCCTGGTAAAGTCAACCTCTACAGTGATTTGCTTATGAACGCAATGTGATTTAATAACACGTTCAGATTTTGGTACTGATATCAGCTATAAAATCTTTAGGACTGTATTTAATTTCTGAGCTTCAATTTACCCAAGTGCATAATGGGGTCACTTTTCCCCCACCCTTGTAAGGCCTTTTTAAAATCTATAGGTGAAGTACCAGATGAAGTACCATACATAAGAAAAATGTTGTTATCTGAAGAATCATTTGCCATTAGAGATCAGTTAGTTGTTTGTAGGTACATCTTGTGAGCTTAGTAAATGATTGCAGGAGACCTAAACTACTTTTTTTTCCCCATCATAACACTGGAAAAGTGTTGAGGTCACTTTTTGTTTCTGCAACAAGGGGTAGTTATCTCCCAAGTCAAATCAGAACCCATGGCGCGACTGAAGCCTCAGAGAGCATTAGTGTTTGGTAAGGCTTGGCAGGAAACAAGACCGTTTTTTCTCTTACATTGTATGAAGCCATCCCATTTCCCTAAAGGATGCTTCAGTGTGAAAAGGGAGTGGGGAACAACTGGTATAGTGCTCTGTGAAGCCTTGATGCCACTACGGTGTTAGTGCCCTTTAGGGAACTCTCCTTGGATTCCGTTCCGGGGGCTGGAGGCAGTGTGAGCTGTGGGATTGAGAAACAGAGCTGGCCCTGGGAACTGGGTTACACTCCTGCTCAAAAGTAAATGATCTGCAGAATAAGGACTGCTGCTTTCATTTCTATAATGTATCAAATTCCAGCACGTTGGGCCTAAGAAGAAGCAGAAGGGAGGGCAGAAAAAACAGTTATGAAGTCTGCTGGGATATCTGATGCAAAATCAACTTTGTTGTTTTCCTTACTGGCTTTTTCCTGGGCTCTGTTGCAGCTGAAAAAACAACCCTTCTGATCTACAATAAGAAAGGAAATTCTGGCGTGAAGATTGTCCACCCAGTCAATTTGGCACAATTATGGGAAAGATTTGTTTAGCTTAGCACTGATTTTATTAGTACATGAGTCTAATCAAACCTTGAGAGATAGTATTATTCTCCCTGTTGAGTGACCCTGTCAATGGTGTAGGCTTCCTTGTCAATTCTCACGCTCTTTCAAGCAAATGTGGTGTTACTGCAGAGTTCTCCTGAAATGCACCAGCTATTAGCGAGGCTTGTTTACTGCAATAAGACAACAACAAGAATTAGCAAAATGTCCCAGCAAGCCAGCATTGTTTCAGTAAGGGCCACAAACGTAATGAGAGCCAGACTCCTGTCACAGGTCTCTGGTATTAGGACAGTACACCTGAATTCCAAAATATTTATTGACTGTAAATGTGGATTTGTTTTTCATTCAGTCCTTAGTGCATGTATATGCATTTTGTCAGCAAATAGACAGTATTATAAGTCTAGGAGAAAAGGTAATGTAAGAAAAAGCTTGACACAGAGTAAAATAAAATGAGAAGAATCTGTTCACTGATAAGAAACTGACATACTTTAGAGGAGGCTTCAGATAGTTTTATTTATGCTCCTCAGACATAGCTAAAAACCACTTTTTTGTAATAGTTTCCATAAAAAATGGGGATGAAACTGGTTGGCTTTCCAGTCTAAATGGAAATTACGCATTAAATGTTAATACAGCTGATTTTCTTGAGTATTTCACTGAAATGTCTTAGTCCATTAGTTTTGTTAAAATCATTTGTTTTCCATTATTAAATAATAATTTTTTTTATCATGTGAGAGCTGATAGCTCAGTCAAAATCATCTTCTTGTTCCACTGTTTGGTAGTTTATCATCCTGGCATTTTGATAACTAATTTAATATAAGACTCTGTCCTCTTCATCATCCTTACCTTTTTTTTGGCAGGACATTGGCTTGATTTCTGGTTATCAGAATCCTTCTGAAAGTTCATCCAATACATTTTCCAATTCATCACTTTCCTTGTTATTGACAGGAGGTGTTGTCCCAATAATTAGTATTTTCTGCTGGGCTTCTGCAATCAATTCTGTGATTCATCTCTTCCACAAAGCTTATAAACTATAAAATGTATTAATAAAAATGCTTTCCCTAATTAAAACAAACTTTAATATACACTATTTCTGCTGTCATCATCAATTCTCTCTAAGCCTTTTGTTTTTCAAAGGCTTTGCCTGTCTCACATTTATCTTCCTTTATCTAATCTAATGGCATCTATCCAATTTCTATTCACTTTTCATCAAGGTGATATATTTCCTCTTCCATAGTACCTTTGTGTTCTTAGCATGCCTCATGGCAGAAAAGATTTTTCAGTCATTTAATATTTATTCTACATTGTTGACAAATAATAAATAATTATTACAAACCTCTTGACAGGGAAATGTGATGCTAGAAAGGAAAGAAAGGAAACTAAGATTTGACCATTTTGTTGAGGTTGGACTTGGCAAAACTTGAAATGGTTTTCACTTTTACTTCCCTCAGCCATCTCTATCATTTGGACTTTATAGGGACAGCAGCATAAGAATAACTGCAACTTGATTTTATATTTCATTCTAGAAGCTCATGAGTAGCTCATGGAGAGCATTTCAGAAGTATCATAGGATGAATTAGAAAGACTCAGTACTGTTTCATCATTTTTCTATGTCTGTTTTCTATAATTTTTGTAATCAAAATGCCTGTTAATTTATTTAGGCTACTACTTACCATTACTGTTTACTCGCCTCAAAATGTGTACTACTTTTGGTGCAACTTTGCACGTACGAAAAAAAATTGGTGGGGCCTGGATTCATCTTTGATTCCATGATTAAATAGTGCTTATCACTAAAGGTGTGTCTTTCACTTACCTGGCTAGGAAACAGTGCAATAAATTCCTTTACATACATCAAGAACATTAGCGGAGTTCTATTTTCCTTTCTTTTCCTGAAGTGAAAAAGGAACCAAGGAAATCTTTTATGTCTGACTGAAAATTTAGGTTCATTATCTCAAGTTTTGTAAAGTAAGATTGTGGAAAGAGGTCTGTGTTTCAGTTTGTTATTAAATAATTCTGGTTCAGATCCATGTCCAGATAATACACGCTGTACTCTCCCCAGTTTTCAGCCAGGAGTGATTTAGAATTGAAACAAGACATGTAGATAAATATATGTGAGTTTTTTGAAGTCCTGTTCTTCCTGTGCTGCGTGCTTCTAAGTTATTCTGGAAGACCCCATATGTTCTCCACATCCTTGAGTGGCTTCTTGGGATCTTGTGGAGAGGAGCAGATGCTCAGCAGAAGATATAGATGAAATGACTTTAAATTATAGGTTCTGTATTTGAAAACCAGCACCTTTTTCTTGGTTTATTCACCACAAAGATCCTTAGTTGCATGTAGGCCATCAAAGGACATTGTTAGTACATATTGTTCCAACTCTGTCAGTTTTGTCAGCATAAAACATGGGTTGGCAGGGCTTCGATGCTGTCAGGAAGCCCATAGGACTTGAAGAGACATAATAGGTCATGAAGTGCTCCCTAGGCACTGCTTCATATCCCTTTCATAAATATTTTAATCTGAATCCTAAAGATTAACTTTTTTAGCTTTGCCTCTTTGAATTGAAGGCTCTTCCAGTCTTACTTCACCGATAGTTATAAACTTCAAAATTTCCAGCCAAATAGTCTTCATGGCTGCACGTCTGTTCATCTGCCAGTGTTGTTAGTTTGAGAAGTTCTTCTCTTTCTTCCTGCTTCATCCTCTTATTTCCTCTCTCCCCATTCACTTACATACACAGACAGTGTCAGCCTTCATTTTTGCCAGATTCACTGAGCTAACATTTTTCTAGTAGTGTCTCAGACGAGCACTCCAGTCTCCTCGCCAGCACACAGCCCATCTCCTGCAGTTTGAGTTCATAAGTGACTTGTACAGTACACAGTCTCCCAGACTAAAGCTTGCTGGTGTCTTGTACAGAAACACCCACATGTCCCTGGTTTTGCCAGGTGTGTGGTGGTGCACTGTATAACTGGATCTGCCATTGTCTTGGCTACATCACCTTATGGGTCAATCTTAAGGAGATACTGATATCTCAGATACACCCAGGAAGTGTCTTCTTTTCAATAACTGACAGTCTTCCCTTTTGTCTTACAGCTTCTGTGCTTATCCTTGTTTTCTTCATTACCAGTTCCCATTTAGCAGTGTTAAAAGCTTTACAGAGATCCAAAGAGATGAGCTCAAATTTATATCAGACTTGTAAAAATAAATCAAAGAAGGATGTCAGGTATATCTGGCATGACATCCACGTTTTCGTTTACCCTATTTTCCAGGGCTTTAGTTCATAGAATCATAAAATATTCTGAGAATGAAGGGACTCGCAAGGATCATGGAGTCCAGCTCCTGGCCCTGCACAGGACGCCACAAGAATTACGCTATGTGTCTGAGAGTGTTGACTAAATGCTTCTTGAGTTCTGTCAGGCTGGTGCTGTGACCACTTCCCTGGGGAGCCTGTTCCAGTGCCCAACCACCCTCTGGGTGAAGAACTTTGTTGTAATATCTGGCCTAAACCTTTCCGAACACAGCTTCAGCCATTCCATCAGGCCCTGTCACTGTCACCACAGAGCAGAGATCAGTGTCTGCCCCTCCCCTTCCGCTCATGAGGAAATTGTAGACTGCAATGAGGTCTCCCCTCAGTCTCCTCTTCTCCAGACTGAGCAGACCAAGTGACCACAGCGACTCCTCATACGTGTTCCCCTTAAGATGCTTCACCATCTTTGTAGCCCTCCTTTCAATATTCTCAATAGCTTTATGTGCTTATATTGTGGCACCCAAAACTGCTCCCAGCACTCAAGGTGAGGCTGCCCCAGTGCAGAGCAGAGCAGGACAATCCCTGCCCTTGCCCAGCTGGCAATGCTGTGCCTGATGCCCCCCAGGACAGGGTTGTCCCTCCTGGCTGCCAGGGCACTTCTGACTCATGTTCAACTTGCCATTGACCAGGACCCCCAGATCCCTTTCCATGGCACTGCTCTCCAGCTTCTCACTCCCCAGTCTGTCTGTGCATCCAGGGTTGCTCCATCTCACTTGCATAATCTGGTGCTTGCCCTTGTTAAACTTCATATGGTTGGTGATTGCCCACTCCCCTAAATTTTGAAGGTTTCTTTGCAGGGCCTCCCTGTCTTTGAGAGTCAACAGCTCCTCACAATTTAGTATCATCAGCAAATTTGCTTATTATGCCTCTGAGCTCTGTGTCCCAGTTGTGTTATTCTTCACTTCAAAATTTCTTCTAAAGCCCTGCATGGTACTGTCAGGTTACAAGTCTCAACTCAGTAGTTTGCATTTTTTTTCTCTTCCTTTAGGGGAACTAAGTTTGCTGCTTCTCAGTTATGTTACATCATCTTCAATTTCGTAGATAAGTGACAAATACTAGCTATCAGACCTAAATTCATGTGCTATTTCTTACAATGGTTTTCCAATAGAGATTATCTACTTCTGCTGAATGTGTTAAACTCCTGGAGTTTTCTCTCCACTCTGTTGTTATTTCTATATCAATGTGATATGGATAATTCCCATTACCTGCCTTTTCTTCTTTTTCAGTATTGTCCTACTTGTGAAAAACTGATTATTTCTTCACTGATATCTAGAATATATGTAATTACTATCTCAATGTCATTTCATTATAAATCCAACTTTTGTTTTCTTTTTGCTATTGTTGATAATCTTTCCAGATTCAACATTGCCTTGATTTTTGGTTTATACTTCCACTTCCTGGCCTTCAAAACATAATTTGCTTTTTTTGATAGGCATTTCCCTCTATGCTTTGAAAGTTCCTTCTCTATATGGAAGAACCTACTCTGTGTTGTCTGTTCCAACCAGTGGATGGTTTGCAAAGACCTTTTACAGTTTTTTGGCTTTGCTTGAAAGACAAATCTAAATACATATTTGCTTTTTTTTTTAATGTTAAATATTATAGTTTGATGTTACAATAATTAATTCTATGTACTCTATCTGGGTGTGGAATATGCAGTTGTACTTTAAAGGTTCTTTTTCTCAGTAAGCAAACATTCAAAATAAAGCAATACCTTTGAATATTCTGAGCTGTTTCCATTTCACTGGAAAGGAAGCTAATTCAGAGCCTCAGATATTGCTGCGCAGCAGCCACTTTTCAGAGGGGCCCTGTGATGTGCTGCTGAAAGGATGTGATTTATTATATTTTTTTCATTGCTATACTTAGTTATGCACATATTGTAACTGCATAAAAATGCAGTAACAGAATGTACATAGAGTTATTTGAATGTCTATCCATGCGCACGTATAACTCTGCCTAGTGCACATGCATATATAGGTTAGTATTTATGTGCATAGTAGTGCATGGCATGCCAAAAATTTGACCTTAGATGTCAGAATTGTATCTGTTTCACTTCAGGCCTTTCCAATTAAACATCCAGCTGTTGTGGGAGACTCTACCTGGGTGTTTGCACAAGTTTTCCACCCCATCCCCTGCCTTGTGTTTTCAGAGCTGAGGGAGTGTGCGAAGCACCTAGAAGCAACTCCGCTTCACTCGACTTTGTTCCTGATAGAGTCTACCTCCTGCTGTGCCAGTGGGGAGTGCTGTCTCTGTGGTGACTGGTGACAGGACCAGGGGAAATGGCCTGAAGTTGTGTCAGGGGAGGTTTGGGCTAGCTATTGGAATTAAGGTTCTTCTGCCCAAGGGTGGCTGGGCACTAGAATAGGCAACCCAGGGAAGTCATCAGAGCACCAAGCCTGTTCAAGTTCGAGCAGTGTTTGGACAATGCTCTCAGGTACATGGTGTGACTCTTGGGGTTTCCTGTGCAGAGCTGGGAGCTGGATTTGATGATGCTTGTGTCCCTTCCAACTCAGCTTCTTCTGTGATTCTGTGATGACAGGCAAGGGAATTCAGGTTTTGTTAGAGTGCATCAGGCATGTGGGATGTGACTTGCCCCTCTTTTCTCCAGAAGATAATCCCAGGGAGGATGGTAATTAACATGGAAGAGGGGAAAGTGCTACTAAGGCAGTTTTCCTACTTGGAGTATTCACAAAGTATTCACAGTATCATATCCTGAGGTGGTTTTGCCAGCTTCATAAAACAGAGAGGAAAACTTTGACATTTGGACTGGTCAGATGTTCTCCAATTGTATTTGTGGTCTTTATGTGCCTGCCTTTATTTTTCATTTTCAAAGAGGAAGGGAGATGATGTTTTGTTTAAATGCTGAAGCCCATAAAAATGTTAGCTAGTAATGGTTATGTTTGAAGAACAGATATGGGGACATTTTTAATTCAGCCTGCATCAGAATCAGATGAGAAAGAGTTGCAAGACTAAGCATCTAAGCATCTAATATGTCTGCAGCTTACATAGAAACACAAGTGAAACTACCTATTCTACAGACACTCAGCATTTAAAGTACTACAGGAAAGTCACTCGAGTCTTGATGCTGCAGCAGAATTTGCTGCCAAATCCTTTGGATACTTAAAGACACTGCAGAGCTCAAACTCCTGGTGCTTGTTATTGCTATTCTTACGCTTGGGAATAAATGTCCCAGTTCTGTATATCTATATGTTCTTCAATACTGTCTGACTTTGCAGGGAAATGTGAGCAGTTTTGGTGAATGTGAACTTCCTTGTTTTCTTTGTAGTCTCTCTTGGATTTTGTAAAACCTGCTCTCTGCTTCCCTGCTGACTAAAAGACACCACCAACCAGAATTCATATGCAGTGACCCTTACAAGTGCTCAAATGTTTGGCAGAATTAGGCCATGCCCTTTGGAAATAATGGGATTTTTTTTACTTCATCAGAAATCAGCAGGATCTGCTAGGACCTCTAAAAATGAGATTGTTGCTGTCTGTCATTTTAAGAATGACATTCATGCTCTCTGCTTCAGCCACTGCTATCAGTGACTTCTGCAGGGCCACGTGGGCACCATCAGATCAGTGTTTGTGCTGATCACATTCTGGGCAGAACATATTAAAATTGTCATTAAAAAGTTGCTTTCATGTAGGTGACAGAATTAGGGTTATTTTGAGGCAAGCTGTGGAGGAGCAGTCCTTGGCAATGAGTGAAAATCAAATAGCCAAGCAATAAAGTTTGGCACATTTGTGAGAGTTTGCCACCTCCAGGTGCCACATCCCCTACCCTGTCAACAAGCCCATTTCTGTCTCTGCAGTTCTGCTGCAGCACATCTTCCACAGCGAATGGTTCTTCCATAGTGGAGCCAGGAGCTTGGTATATTTCTGGCCTCACCCTAACACCAAGCTAAATTCAACTGAGGGAATTCCAGTTCCCATTTTGATATTTCAAGGACAATGTCCTTGAATAAATCTTGACGTGGTCATTACACCTTTTGCAAAAGAGGACATCCAGATTCTTGCAATGGCGTGTTGCCTGCCCCAGTGTGATGACCCATGAGTGGACATGCTGCTTCCAGGGGCTGGAGAAAGACTGTGGGTGTAGTTCTTGGGGAAACCAAGGGGGCATATCTGTGGAATGGCTAAAGGCAATTAAAAATTGCCATACACAAGTGGCAGTAGCAGTTTTGTTCAAAATTGTCTCTGAGTGCAACAGCCTGTACCAGCAGGAATGGTTAAGCTTACCAGGATGCCAGTAAGACAGGAAAACCTTACTGCTTTTAAGACAGCGTTTTTTAGGACCTGTGAATCCTTTTAAAATTGCAGCATGATCTATGTATGTGTATGAGAAGACCTCAACTACTTAGAACTGACAGGGCTAGATCAGTAACTACCATGTTATTTCTGATAATGGTAACTACCATGTTATTTTTATGCTTGCTACTTCTGGAAATTAAATCTGGTGAGAATGTTTTGCAGATTTGAGCTTTGATCAGTATGTTATAAAGATGCATACGTTTATTATGTATCGTACATATGTTTGTTTACATCATACGTTTGTTTTGCAGCTCCTGGTTGCTAAATCCCCGGTTGCTCCATTCTCTGCCTTTTCCTACACCATTGAGACATCAGGCTTGGTTCTTCAGGGTAAGACAAGAACATTGGTTGTTTTGCCTTTTCAATTAATATTTTAAGCAGACTGAGTGTAGATAACAGCAACTATTGTTGAAAATGGTGCTGTTTATACCACATTAAAACCCCACATCTTTAAACATTCTGGTCGACAAGGGCAGCCTTCTGCTGGATTCAGTGTTTTGTCTTGGATTACACTAAATAAGTTCTTGCATATTGCCATGGGTCTAGGAATGGGCCCTGAAATTACTAACCAAGGCTCCCTGTTTTCCTCCAAGGTAGAGTGGAATGGTTCGGGTAACATAGGTCCTATGGGATAAGTTTCTTCAGGAGAAACATACCCATCTATCTTTAATAACCTGATCTAATAAATAGTTCTTCTTAGCACATGGCTTGACATCAATAAAAATACAGGAAATTAATATATGTGTTCTGGTTTTGTGATCATTTTAATGCTGATGCCCCATGGTCTTAAATTATCCTCAGATTCTCTAGGATATGAAGTGTTATACTGAAAAACTGGATATTACTAGCATGGTGACAGGGAACTAGGATTCCTTGTGGCTGTGTCCTAAATCATGGATTTTTAGACCACAGCAAAGAAGTTCAACTCTTTCCTTCTTTTCCCCATTTAACCCAACAAAAATCCTTACTTCTTAACAAACATTCATAGATAATTTTGTTGTTGCTGTCTTTTGATAGGCACCCTGGCTCCTTATCACTGTATCAGTTTAACAGGCAGAATAAAACTGGTCAGTGCCTCTCACTTTTTGTTCAGGGGAGACAATGTGATATGCAGCCATGGCAGTAAGACAAGTGAGTATAGCTGGTTCTCAGGTTCCAGACATTGAGAGTCACTGATCCCATGACGTACTATGAACACTTTAAGGGATGTGAACAGTTCTTCTCCTGATTGCACATTTCTCACATTCAAACAGGCTGTACCAGACTAATGACAAATTTATATTTCCTAGTGACTCGACAAGTTTACATCTCAGTTGATGCAAAATGTCAGAAAACGAAAGAATGTTTTATGGTGCATTTTTGCTTCCATTTGATATATCTACATAATTATAATGGGTGGGGAAGGTGTTCACGCAGTGCTTCCTTAGCCTTTGGATACTATTTTCAGTGTATTCTTAGCACTTTGGACACTTGATCTGCTTTATTAGGTCCCAGTAATTCTAAAAGTCTACAGGAACTACAACAATTTTCATTAGTTTAAACTGAGGTTACTTGCAAGAGTTGGTCTTGACCTGTTTTTGATTCAGGATGGGGCAGATGATAAGCTACTTTTCTATCTTGGATATCTTGAATTACATAGGTGTTTCTGGTCATCATAAAAAAAGGCAGACAATTTTCTGCTCTGTCCTCAGGCACTAATGTAGTGAAACTTTGGGAAAGAAAGGTTTCCCATTTCAGAAACGGAGCATTTGTTCAGAGAGGATCTTTATTTTTCAGTTCTTTTCTGTGAACCATGAATATAACTTTCCCTGGACCTAAACATACCTTTAAAGAACAAATAGGCCTGGTTACACGTAATGATGATGGAGCAGCACTCTGATAGGAGGATATCACTGTATTAGGAGTGTGGCAATTGCTCTTTTCCCTATACACATATGTTTCTGGGGTGCACATTTAAAACACCATTCGCTGTTTTTCTGCAAACAGGTAAGATACCAGTTTGGATTTCTTTAAGTAATTGATGTCTTGATATCAGGCATTCTTTATGCATTTTGGAAGGCAGCTAGAATGTCTTCTTTGTGTGAGCCTTTTATTACTTTCTGACTACATCATTATGTTTCTATTTTAGATATTTTTCTCCAAGATGGGTAGCAAGGAAGGGCATGGTTTCCCTGATAATGTGCCCCAGACTCTTTTACAGAGACTTGTAAGCACTTACACATGAGCCATCTCACTGACTTGTAAAAGTAAATATTGCATGGTCTAGCCCCATATTTCAGTGATCATTATTTCTGTGGAAAGAGGAAGTGAGCAAATCACCAGGAAATGCCTGGTTTGGATAAGATGCAGAAAGTGGCACCAGGCTGCTTTGTTTAAGAGAGGCTAGAGTTTTTCTCAGAGTTGTACCTAATGCTTCTTTCCAAAGGGAAGCTGGATGCAAGGTAAGATGGCAGTAAGGCAACTGACCATGGGTCAGCCGGTGACTGCTTAAGGGACATCACATAGGGCTAACAAGTGGAATCTGTCCCCCAGCCTGATTGCAAAGGCGACTGTCCCATTCAGGCTTTGTTGTTTAATTCCCTTGGTGTCAGGAGGTGAGCACATTCAGGGTGGCTGATGGGAACAAGTGGATGGGTGTGGGAACTGGTGAGAAGCAGCAGCTGGCTGAAGTGCCCAGGATTCTTTCTTTTTACTCAGGGGGTCCCATCCCGGGACCATTAACCAATAGGCCATAAACAAATTGATATCGGAAAATGTGGCTGGAAGCTCCCTGATTAGCGTGGGTGAATGGGGACTGAAAGACAAAGTGAAAGTGTGATTTAACAGTTCCACAAGCAATTTCCATTGCCACCTCTGAGGGATTAGGATGTGTGGAATAGGCTAAAAAAAAAAAAGAGGAGGAGCTCCCCCTGCTTTGTTCTGTGGGCTGGAGGATAATAAAACGGCAGGAGAGGCAGTGCAGCTAGTTAGGGATTTCACAGACTGCTATTTGATGCAGTTTAAGGAGCCCTTCTGCTATTGTGGAAGTTAAAATGGGAAGCGGAACTGTTCTCCATTTGCAAAAATCTCCAGCGTCCTCAGGAAGAGAGCTGAGAGCAAAAGGCTATTAAGATGGTAATGCTGCCCCATTTGGAGGAGTGTATCAAAATCCTCTTTGTCAATGTAAATCGCTGCTCTGTTTCCCTGGTATCTTTGCATCTCATGGCCTCAGTGCGAGCACAGAAATTTTTGGAGGAGACCCTAGTGAAGGCAGAACTGCTTCTCTTTTATTGTCAGAGATCTCCAGGCTGCCCAAGTGTCTCTCGGAGAAAACTTCTTTGCTTTAATAAACTTGAAGTGTTTGGGATGAAGAGGGATGAAGAGAATACATTTCTGCACTCACTCTTGTATTTCCACATTCAAACTAGAGAAATGAAATGTGATGATTGAAAAGCCAGATTGGACAGTCAGAAATTTAGCAAGAAAAGTCTTCAGCCTCCTCCTTTCATTGCTTCAGATTGCTCTGTGCTTTGGAGGGAGTGGACTGCAACCCCAAAATGGACTGCAACCCCAGTTGCCTTTACTTTGCAATACATTGTCTTGTTGTGTTCTGCCATGCTGTACAGTGTCACTCTTTGGTTAACCTGAACTGTGAGTGCAGAATCCAGTCTGACAGCAGATCTCTGTTTTGTAGAGATCTTAGACAAAAAGGCAAAAACCTGGATCCAAGTACTGCAAAATATTAGAAGTTTTACTGTCAATTTGTGTTTGCTGTTTTAAGAGCTTGCTGTCACTTTCCTGTTTCAATATACCAGTTGAAGTGAGTGAAGTTATACTGTTAAAAATAAGAATAACATTAAAAGGGATCCAGATCTACTTGATTAAGAGTGTAAGTTGTAAGATGATTTTTCTCATTGACAGTGATATAATTTCTGTTTTGATTGGAAATTACTAGCTGGTAATGCTGTTCTGGTATAACAGTCAGAAGAAATTTCGAGCTGCTCTTGCCTAGTTGTAGTTTCATTGAAGTTGAATGTAGCACGTACTGGGTTAGGTCAGCTGAACTAGAAGATGCTACTCAGCCTTGCACACACATATGCAAAAAAGGCTGAATAAACTCATTTTAAGCTGTATTCTGTGGGTGATCATCCGAGTCTAGCTTTAAGAGCAGCAGTGTTCTGGGGTATAAATACAAGCTAGCAACAAGCCTAGCTGTTAGCTACCAATAGCTCAACTGTTTGTGGAAGTCTCATTCCATCTTACTTAAGCAGATGCCTTCTGTTACCCAGAGGATGGTGCTGCGAAAGAAGACAGGGGACACGGTGGCTGTTTGCCAGCTGAAGAGTCTCTTGGGACTGAATGCTTTAACTAAGTGATTAACGTTGCTCTTCACTGAAAAAACTCAGAAACACTGAAAACATAAGGCAAATTATATTAATGAACTAGGACTTGCTTTTGAGTAATGATATATTTTCAGTTTCTTAGGGCTTAAAGATGGGTAGAATTATCAACTCACCCAGACTGACCTCCCATATATCATACATATCAGGTACAACTTTGTTGTACTCTGAATCATGTCTTCTAGAAAACTATTCACTTTTATTTGAAGACATAAAGAAATGTGAGTTACTGGTTTGCATTGACAGTGTTTTCAAGTTTTAGCTTCCTTGTTGCTAAACCCTTGTTGTGTATTTCACATTAGAATTTGCCTGCCTTCAGCTTTTGGCCTCAGTTCTTGTCATGACCTTCAGTGCTAAAAAAAGGACTTGTGCTCTTAAATGGTTGCCATTTTTCATGAGTGTACTTGGCATTATGATTTATCTTGCTATGTTTTACTTTTTCTTTTGAAAGAAAGGTATAACTGTCTACAAATTTAATCTCAAAACTCTGTGTCTCCTGCTGACTGGCTCCCCTCACTACTCAAAGAAAGAACAGAATACCTTGTATTGCTAAAGGGTAGAGTTTGGGGATTGTGCCACAGCCATGGATAATTAGTTGATTAATCCACCCTTTCTCCTGCCCTCTTTTCCACTGTACACAACCTATCTGAACACTAACATGCTGACCTTGCATGTAATGTCTTATTGAGGCAGGTAACTTATGATATGTAGAAACAAAAGAATGTGGCACTTGGAAGAGGGTGCCTTAAGTTTCACAGAAGTAAGGGAAAAGATCTAGTAGCAGCTAAATCTAGGGAAACCTTGGTCCATTATGTTTCATTTGTCACTAAAGTAATGAAAGAAGCTCGTTTTGATCTCAAAATGACATAGGATCTGGGTTTGTAGTGCAGCATGGCAAACTGCCTCCGAAGTGCTATAACTAATTTCTATGGCTGAAGCAAGTGAAAAGTGCCTCATTTTATTTTGTAAAGAAACAAGTAGTGAGGTAGAAAGGGAATTCTGAAAGAAAGGGCAGCATTATTTGTATTGTATTGTGTGGGTTTGAACAGTGAAAGACAATGATATACTGCATCAAAAGCTTTTATTCAATTGAAGAACTATAACTATAAAGTGACCTTTGTCTGGAGCAACATGGATATAATCTGTAAAATGAAGCAGGGTTGTACTTGATGTGTGAATGGGTGGAAGACAGATTAATGGGAATAGAGTTGTGCTTTGCTATTGAGATGGTAAAAGATTTGCAGTGCCACTGGTGATTTCCAGCCCTATTGGAGGGATAAAGATGAACTGATCATTGTTAGGATCTCTGTGGGGTGGAACTGTTTTTGCTGTATTCCCCACAGGACACTGAAAGTCTCATGCTATTTCTAACAGGTTTGTAATAATGAGAGCAAGGAAGCATTATCAATTTGTAGGTTAAGTGTATCCTAGCTGTAAGGCATGAGAAAAAATAAGACTGCCATCCTCCCAATGCCAGCAATATCACCCACACAGATATAGCCAACATCAATGAAAATGTCCTTTTGTTCAGGCAATTAACAGCATTTTGAGGAATGGGTTACTAAACCTGGCCCAGGAATGGTGTTCACTTGGGTGAGGGTGTCCTCATTAGATGGTTGTGTGGAAACGTCTCTACTGCTCTGCAGCAGCACTGGCAAAGCCTTGCAGGAGTAGCCAAACTCCACAGCTGTCAAATGAAAGAGTTAATAGAAACAGACCACAGATGCAAAACCAACTAAAATTGTTAACAAACAGAAATGGAAGGAAAATATTTTAATGGTGAAGGAAGACTAGAAACATCGGGTTTAGATCCAGTAGAAACCAAATAAACTGCCATTTCAATAAAATGAAATGTTTCTCTGCAAATGTGACCTTTCACATAGTGGCATAGTAGATAGGTAGTAGACTGGTAAAGTTTCTGGCCATACTTTTCTCTGTGAGCTTAACTTGTGAGAGGGTATTATGCTGGATAAATCTAGTTTAGCACTTTGTTTTGAATTACCTGCTTATTTCTGAAGATGCATTTAAAGATACTGAAGATAGAGTATTGCTGTCTTGCACTAAAAGCCAAACATGTCTCTAGATGTTTCACTAGATTGCAACTAAAGTGCCAGCATTTAATTTGTCTGAAGTTCTACTAAATGCGATATGAAAAAAAAGCTTTAGTGCAAGCAGTGTGCCAAATCTGTTCTCATTTGCACAAGTGTGAATCAAAACTAATTTATTTTAATCCAGTGTTGTTAAAACAATGAGATGAAGAGTGTAAGTCTGTTCCCCTCTTTTCATAGGCTGGCATAGGCTTTCTGGGACCAAATGATCTCACTTCAGAGAAATCTCCTTACCAGGCTCTCTGTAATGAATTCCTGATCAAAGTGGGCTGCTCCCCTGGGTTTTCAGCATAGTGCTAAAGCAAATGGCCTTTTTTCCAAAAGGCTTTTAACTTAAGGATTGTAACTGTCTCTTGATTAGAGGTAGTGTCTGTGATTTGTGACAATATATTGTCACAATATATTTGTGACAATATATTGTGACAACATTGTCATAGAAGACTAAGGCTTTACTAGTAATTGCCTGGATTTAATGTAGATGTTACATCTTTCAAGTTACAGATTTGTAAAATGAGGTCAAATGTACCTAAAACTGACTTAATGTTCTTAAGTGAACACATTCATGAGTAGGAAGCCAAATAAATGTCTGTTCAAAAAGATGTTTTTCAGCCAGAGTAAAGTCTCATGCTTTTGTGTACAGCTTATGAAAGTAAAAGACAGCTAAGTCTCACTGTGATTTCTTCCTTTCTCATGTAGGCAGAGCTAGATTTCTTTTGCTATCCTCAAAGGTTATGTCTGCTCTGGCTTCACTGCTAGCATGTTTGGTGAAGCCATCGCTGATGTCATTTGATCCTGTGAAGCGATAGTTAGCAATGACCCAAATTACTTACCTTGGTAATACATGCAACTTTTCTCTAGCTATAGGAATTCATGTGTTACTAAAATCTTATAAAGCCTCTTAGTGTAAGCCTGTTTTCCAAAGAGAAAGGCTGGACACTTTATTGTTCCCTATGGTGGGGAGGGAGAATGCTGCGGAGATCCAAGAGTTACCTAAAGTCTAAACCTGGAAGTCTCCAGAGTGCAATTCTGGGTAGACAAGCACGTTGGAATAGCACTTCATCTGATCTAGAAAGCTTTGCCTGAGGAGGGGCTTACTAGCACAGGGATAACGCTTTACAAATAGGGCTTCCACTGCTTTGACCCCAGTGCTGTTTTTCTTTGAAACTTCCTCTACATTTCCAGAATTAACACACCCTGAACAACCTCATGTATCTCTGCATCTAATATGTTGACTTGCCCTGTCACAGATTTAAATTATCTTCTCATATAAGCCTAAGTCTTTCTTGATTAGATGAAATAGGAATATATAGCACTTTCTTAGAAACAGGCAGAGGTGATAAACCCTCTCAGCAAACAGTGGTTTACTTCAAGTGCTTTTTTTCATACAGTCATTCCCGAAAATTCATAATATTGGGCTGTAACTGTATTGTTAAAACTGTATTTTTTTTCTGCAATGTTCCGTTAAACTTTGGCACTGCTCCTCAGTGTTTGTGTTGCAGTGAAACCAGAATCTGGTCCTTTGTCAATCAGTTCTGTGAAGACCCCTGAAAAACTTTTGAGATTAAATTCCAAGGCCAAATTGAGTTAATGAGACATTACAGAGATAAGAGAGACAGCAAGGTTAGTCAGCAGTTTGCTGGAGCGTGCTGGATCAGCCCAGGCTGTTCCTTAGTTTGCCACCTGAATAATCCTAGAGGGTCTGCCTTAGGCCTCAACACACAGGCAAGGCAGCACATGTAAGCCTGCAGGGGTGAAGAGGAAGCAAAGGCAAATGATGCTACAATTAACAGTTCAACAAGAGATGTCGTTGTTGTAAAGATTTTACATTATTGTCCACTGAATCTTGTTTTCATTTAAACTCCCTAGTTTTTCCACTACAGAAACAATCTCCCATGCAGTTCACTGCTCTGTGATGCTGCACTTTCCAGAAGCAGCAGCAGAGATGTGAGGAATGATGTTTCTAGAATATGGTGGGGAATCTTAAGAGTCTGAATAGTCTGAAGAGAGTGCTGTATGCTGTTGTGGAGACCTTGGCTGAGGTCTCCAAGCCTATTCACTGCCTTACTACTCAGTGAATAGGCTTAGAGTAAGCAGGCTGATATCCAAAGTTGTGAACACCAAGTGTTGCACTGGTGAAGATGTTCTGAGTGAATTTAGGGATGAGATTCTTTCTTAGTAACATATATGAATACCACCTTCCTCCTTCAGGCTGCATATGCTCAATGAAGGGATTCAGTCTTGAGACATGCAATTGGGAACTGCACACCTGCTTTGCTTCTCTTCATGCTATATTTGTGCTGCGAGTGAATTACCCAAAACAAGGTTTTGGGCAGCCAGGCACATACATTGCAGCTGTGAGTCCTAGCTGTGAGCTAGACCATATCCTGTCTGCCATGGCATTTGCTGAAGTCCACAGAGGAGCAGAACATCCTGTTTGCTTAGTTTTCTTTTGTCTGCCCCATACCAGCACAGGGAGAATATTACTCTATATCTTTCCTCCTCTGCTCTGAAATTGGATCACAGCACTCATGATTGTGTTCAATAGCTGGAAATGCTGAGGATATCCGATTGCTGAGGTCTCTTATTTTAAACACCACATGCCAGGAAAAGTATGTGGGATCCCACCAGCTTAGCACTGGAGGGTGCAGGATGCATCAACAGGAAAACCAAACAAAACATGAAGTGAAATTCATTTGAAAAGGGAAGGGACTCATATACCACCAATCAGCAGTGTTTAAACTCTTCATATGTACACAATAGGCCTTTTATCTTCCTTCAGTTCTTCTCAATTTGCAAACTGCCTTAAATTGATTTTTAGAGCTGAAGCTGTCACCAAAGGCAGTGGGACCTGTAGGTGCTCGTAACCTTTTAAAATCAAGCCAATGTATTCTAATGTGGTAGCAAAAGCCAAAAGCACTAAATCAGGATGGTTAAAGCATAACATTGACAGTTCTGTAATGTGATCCTGGCCACCTTCATGTTTGATACAGAGGCAGGGCCTCACGCAGTGCACACCAGAGCTCAAAGGTATGTTGTTTCTTCTTTGCTTTTCAGCCTTCTTTCCCCTACAATTTTGCTGCCTTGCTTCGTCACGACAGTCTTTCCAGCTGAGTAACACTGGATAGGACTTTGTTAGAGTTTAGCAGAGGTAACTTTTGCTCATCCAGAAAACTTTCTTTTCCTTGAGAAACAGGTTTTCTCCGCCTTTTTCTCTCAAATTTGTGTTAGGCTGAAGTGGGGAATGAGTGGTCACACAACTGACCCATAGCCGAATGGGCGAATTTGGCTAGCAGTACAAGGTAGCAGCAGCAAGGATGGGCAGCCACCTGAGTCACAGTTTGATTTTCATTTGGAAGACTTCTTGTGCCCTAGGAAAGGTTCCTAAGTAATGGATAAAAGTCAGAGAAAGTGCGGATTTCTCTAGTGTAGAATGAACTGAATTCACTGTCACGTCTGAGCACAGAGGGAGAATGGTGTCCCTTGAGCTGGTCCCAGGTGTCTGGGCTCAGAAAGGCCACTCCTTACTGCTCTATCACTTAAGGACATGGGAAAATATAATACACAAACTGAATTTGCAAACGCCAGGCCTTTTCTGGCAGAGGGGGTAAGTGAGCTGGCCCACCAAGGGCTGCAGCCAACAGTGTCACATTAATTTAGGCCAGCTTGCCTCACATTCAGTTCAAGAGTAGGGTTTTTTTGTGAATATTTCTTTGCAGAGAGAGAGCCTTGGCTGAGGATGAAGCTGTCTGCCCCAAATTGTTCCCCTTCCCACTTACTGCAGAAACAACTTTTGCCTCCATGGGAGGGAATAGTCAGCAAACTGCTATGCAACTTAGACCTGCACAAGTCCATGAAGCCTGATGGGATTCACCCAAGAGTACTGAGAGAGCTGGTGGAAGAGCTCACTGAGACACTTCCAATCATTTACCAGCACTCCTGATCAATAGGGAGGTCCCAGGGGAATGGAAGTAGGCAAATGTGATGCCCATCTATGAGGAGAGCCAGAAGGAGGATCTGGGAAGCTGTCAGCCCAACCTCAGTGCCAAGAAAAGTCATGAAGCAGATCATCTTGAGTGCCATTATGCAACATGTACAGGACAACCAGGCTATTGGGCCCAGCCAGCACAGGTGTATGAAAGGCAGGTCCTGCTTAACCATCCTCATCTCCTTCTGTGACAAAGTGACCTGCTTAGTGGATGAAGGAACATCTGTGGAGGTCATCTACCTAGGCTTTAGTAGAGCTTTTGACACTGTTTCCCACAGCATTCTCATGGAGAAATTGGTTTCCCATGATGCAGTTGGGTGTACTGGTTGCTGGGTGGCAGGGGAGGTTTAGATTAGGTATTAGGAGGTTTTTTTTTCATGGAAAGGGTTGTCAAGCATTGGAACAATCTGCCCAGGGAAATGGTGGGGTCACCATTCCTGGAAGTGTTCAAAAAATGTAGAGATATGGCACTCAAGGACGTGGTTTAATGGTGAACATGATGGTGATGCTGCATTGATGGTTGAATTTGGTGAACTTAAAGGTCTTTTCCCACCTTAACAGTTCTGTGATGCTATGAACTGTGTCCATCACCACCTGTTTTAATTGTAGGTTCTTGACTAGGCCTGCATCAGAGAGGATTGCACAATTGTCCTTAAATTTGTCCACTTGTGTGAATGAAGTGTGAAAAGTGAGTGATAATTCAGTAACTTGTCCAAAAGAATTACTTCTCTGGGAAGAGTAAAAGGCTGCAGGAATGCACAAGTGATAACTGTGGTAAATCAGGTTTGCCATCTATCTGTAAAAATCAGAGCGTATGGATTTTGTTAAATAACTAAAGGTCTTTTAGTCCGTAAAGTAGAAGATGTGACAGGGAGGGGTCTGCTGCTGATGTAAGTTTCAGGAAGTGTGAACAGATGCCTGGATGTTTTCAAATAAAGTATATTCCAGGCCTGAACTGTGTTCCTCATGTCCTTTTCCTTCAATAGTTGCCAAGGAGTAAGTTGTTTTGGCTTGCTTTGTTTTTGGTTTGGTGGCGTTTTTTTTCATAGTGCTCAGAATCAGTAGCTTTACTGGTCCAGGGAAAGCTCATTTAATCGCCTTCTTGTTACTGCTTGCCTTAGACTGGAAGCTTTCTCAGTTCATTGGGTGGTTTCTTTTTCTGTTTTTTTTCGTAGTGCCACATATTGTTGGTAAAACAAGGAAACTTGAAAACAGAGGAAGTGGAGGTAATGTTGATCTTGAAACACCAGTAATTGAAAGGACCATTCACAGTTTCCTTAAAACAAAACCAAGGGGTAAGATAATGCTAACCAGGGCTGGGTGCCCAAGAGAGCATCATAATGAAGCATCCACTGTTATTGTTCAACTCAGTGTTTGTTCTTCATGTGAACAAAAGGAAGGAAGAGCTCTGCTATCAGGCTGGAGAGGAAGGAGTCTTTGTTGCCCTTGGCTACCCTAACTTTAAATGTGAGGAAACACAGGGCACTGCAACATAACCTTTCTGCAGTATTAGATGAGGAAAATTGATAGCTCAGGACGTTAAGGGCAGACACTCTGTTTATCTGAAGACTAGGCTTCCCTTTCATGACAGCCCCAAATCAGGTGTGTCAGTGCTAGCATTTATTTAGGTCATGTGAGGTTTTAAAAACATGGTTTTAAACCCTGGTTCTTCTGCTTTACTGCTTCTCTGCTATTTGATTCCTTCTCTGCATTGTTGCTCACCATAGGAGCAGTAAGAGATGCCATTTCCTTATTGCATGTGACAGGCACTCAGTGTCCTGAGTGTAAAGTTCAGTCATGTTGCTGAATGCATCTGCTAGAGACTGAGTCAGGCTTACTGTACTTTTCTCTTCCTGCTCCACCCATAGAGTTGCCTGCTGAAGTGGCAGAATCCCTGCTGTCCCTCTCCTCATCCTTCAAGTCATGAGGCTGACACACTGTCAGATTAGTGACAAGTTTACCATGCTCAGAGCCATTGTTTCAGATTTTCAGATGACTCAGACAATGATTCTGTCATCAGCTAAACTCAGGTTACAATTTAAAGATATCCCTGGAAATCATGAGATTTTGCTTAGCCTGCCTGTGTGTTAGTCTTACTCTGGCTTTCTCTAGTCCATGTACCATCTCTGCATACCTAGAGACACTGGAGAAACAGATTTTCATCCCATTAGAGGCAATGCTGTGGTGTTGGGATGTTTGAAAAATGTAGGTGCGTATTTTGATTGGGATATGCAGAGTTCATTCCTTGTATATACTGCTGTGAAATTTCTGGACAGAAAATGAAAGCAGCCACAAATGTATATCAACTTTGTCTCCCATTCAGGAGATGCATTGATTTCCTGTTAATTCACAGGTTACCATGGTGCATGATGCAAAAAATTACACTTTCACACATTTATGTTAGACTCTATTTCCATAATCCCAAAATCTAATTGTTCTCACAACAGTATGCTTTGTAAAGGTTCTACCAACATTATTGTAGACAGAGCAAGAACATTAATTAGATAAAATAACCTTGTGTTGTTTAATGCAAGTGATCTGAGGGCATGTGATTTGTCAGAATGAAAGCATTTGGCAAGAATGCAAAAAGAATGGGGAGAATCCCATGAAACTACTGAGAGAATCAAGTGTAAGAAATAGTCTTTAAAGGGTCATAGTACCTTTAAAGGTATAACCTTTAAATATGACCTTTAAAGGGTCATAGTACATAAACTATATACAAAACCATTGAAAGCAGAAGAATTAGGGCCAGGCTCAAATTAGATATGTGGTTCTGGGTATGATCAGCTTGTGTGTAAAACCATGCTGAATACAGGAAGAAATAAAACAAATACTCCATATTACATTATTGGTATTGTGGCTCTGTAAACCCACTAAGTTCAACACAGAAAATGGAAAGAAAACTCTGAATGTCCTGGAAAATAAAATTAGGAAATAAAATTAATTCAGACCACCCACCAAAGTAGCCTTCTGAAAAAAGGTTGGTCTTCATTTCACATAATAGATATGAAAGCTCAGTAAAATGCTGAAAACCCAGATGGGCCAGTGGGGGAATGACTCTGCCTGTACTTAGTTTTCTTACGTTACTAGCATCTTGAAGCATGGTGGTTCATTGAAGAAAAAAATTCCAAGATTAGATTTAGCACATTTTAGTCAAGTCACAGCAAGTATACTCAGTTTACAAAAACAAATGTTTTGTGTTTGTTTTGTTTTCCTAATTACTAACCCTAGAAATTATTTGTTTCTTAAAAGCCAAAAGGATTTCTTTCCTTCTCACATATCATCATGAATGGTTTTAATAAAATAAATTGTGTCTTCTTTGCCAGTTTAAACAGTTGTCTTTGGTTGTGCCAGTCATGGTGGCTTACGTATACAGTTACAGTTTTCATACTTGGGTGTTAAGATAAATCTGAAGAGGCACAGAAGAAATAGAATTTACTTATGTTCTTGGTGACCCCTTTGCTTAACAGAACTAGCAAGTCTGAGTAACTAACATTCATTGGTGCAATTGAAGACAATAGATGAGCTACTGAGTACTGTCAGGGAACAATTACCTTCAATAAAAGTAGGTGCTGGTTTGATGCATCTGTAATTAGAACTGCCTAGCACTGTGGCAATGGTTTCCTTTCTCTCCTAGGGCTAGAGGTCTTGGCAAAATCTCCTTTGGGATGAAACTAGAGCATTTATCTGAAAGGCTTCTTGGGTAAAGGACATCCTGATGACTTTATAGAAATGGTTTTTATGACCATCCTTATCTATCAATCATAATTTCAACTTGCAGAGGATGTAAAAAAGCATGTAGCAGATACAAGAGGATTGGAAGTCTGCTATCAAAGCCACGCCTAATGGAATTGCTTTTTGTTGGAACACTATCTTAGACAGACTTAAGCAGTGGTTTTAATTAAGAGTGAGGGTCCCATTATATAACAGACATGAGGAGTGGCAGTGGATAAGGCCATGATCTAACTGGAAAGAGGAGAATCATGTACAGCACAGCTCTGTGTTGCTCTGCAACAGTACACATCCTGCAGCTCATTAGTGGAAGGGGGTAGGCTAAGCTGTTGCAGCATTCCCCTTCCCATGGCCTCACCTTTACACCTGTTTGGAAGGGGAAAGCTGGTACAATACCATTTTAAAGTACAAATCAAAAGACAACTCTTTGATGCAATGCAACTGGGTGTGGTTTCTTCCTTTTCGTTGGATAGAGACTTATTGAACCCTGGACATGGAGAGAGAGGTGCAGTCCTTATGTGCCTCCTCTAATGAGTTTTCTCACCAATGGACTAGACTTGATAACAGAACAGTTTGCTCTGGGAGAGGGCTGAATCCTTCCTGTGCACAGGTAGAAGCCTTTTATGAAAGAATCCTGCTAAAAAGAGTAAACCTGTTACCAGGAAGAAATGACGTGAACTGGTCTGACAAAAGAAACAAGAATAACTGACACAGTGTTACTGAAAAACTGTTTCTTAAAGAAGCAAAATGGTTTTGTTTCCAGGAGCTAGAAAGAGGGATAGTGGCCGCTACAGCAGGAGTACAATGGCATCAGATTCACCAGCCTGGTTGTTTATTTGTAGGGATATGTTCAGTGAACATTTCAAGCAGTCCAGGAAGAAAGCAGAGACTGAGGACTTAGCTATGTTTTATTAACATTTTCTTTCCAATAGAAATCAAACTGAAGAAGACAACAGATAAATCCTGATTTCATTTTATTATTAGTTGTT
Source organism: Origma solitaria (assembly GCA_013397895.1). Lineage (NCBI taxonomy): Eukaryota > Metazoa > Chordata > Aves > Passeriformes > Acanthizidae > Origma > Origma solitaria. Next base: position 916,097 of record VZRL01002888.1, on the reverse strand, counting down.
GAGATATGCATTTATTAGAAGAAATGAGAAACAGATTACACCAGCAAACACATCTGGCCTTAGACTGGCCTTCAATTAATCCAAAAAGAAGCACGAAATATGGAGTTGTTTACTGACAGGCACTTAAAATCCCACACAGCTGCAAGGGTGAGAGGCAGCAGAATAAACTCTCAAGACAAGCTGACAACAGCTCCACTGCCGGGGTGCCCCTTTTGCAGACAAGACAACAACAGATGAAGAAATCTTGAGAATGACCCAGAGCAGTGCTCATTAGTGAATGAAGCACAGGCAGGAAATGGGACAAGATTCCTTTTGTCATAGTTTTTCACCCAGCTGTCCGCCTGTCCCACAGCCACCCACATGCAATCAAATATAGTCATAGTCAAACTCCAGAAAAGTTAGACAAATAAAATCTCCAGTGATTGCATACAGACTCCTTCCAAGTTACATTTGCCCCATTAGCAAGGAATGAAAAATTACTGGGTTTAATCCAGGCACGTTTATCATTGCAGTCGAAACTTATTATGAGGAGTTGTATTCAGGTAAATCTGATAGAACTGTGTGATTCCTCTTAATTGCGTTGTCTGTGCATCTGTTTCGCTGCATACCTACTGTTTATTATTGATTTACTAGCACTTTTACTACATCTATTTTATTTCCTTCTTGAGGCAAAACTATGATTTTTACTTTATACAGGTATAAACTCTCTTTGTGTTAAATAGATGTGTGCGATTCCCAAAATGATAGCATTAACAAGCAGAGAAAAACATTTCTGGACTTCTGAATCAAATGCTATTTTGAGATTTTTAAGTTATCATAATGACATTGAGACTCCAGCTTGTTTGGGACCCTTTTTTTTCTGAGTACGGCTCACTTAACATCTTGCTCATAGGCTATGAAAAACATTTTGTTTTTCTTATGGATTGAATGCAGGTTTTTATCTATATTTTTCAGTTGGACTTAAATAATAGAAGTCTGTTACAGAGAATTCTATTACTCTTCTTTTTCCAAATGGCAGCCATCCTGTTGCTGTCCACCAGGACTGTGTCTGTAGAGTACTGTGAGTAGTTACATTCTACTCCCGTGCTGTTCATTGTCCCTTCATATTTGGCTTTGCTGCTCAGCTGCAGTGGCCATTTTAAAATGGAGCAGTTGTGTATGAGCTCTTCACGAGAGTCCTCTAAATGGAAACTTTTAACACATCAGCACTGAGGTTGAGCATCAATAAAAGCGAGTGTCACATTTTCAGCCTATAGCTATTGTTCTAAAGATCATGGATTTGTGCAGTCTTGAGCCATCCAGTGTCCTATGACTGTGTGTAGAGTTATAGAGTGTCATAAAGCAGACAGAGAATTTAAGTTGGCATAATTTTTTTTTTTAAATCCCAGCCCCTTCCCACCCAAAATTACCTCAGCCCCAATCTGAAGACAACTCTCTCTAGAGTCAGCAGCTCTATTTAGAAATCCCACTTGAATCAGTCCATTTGAGTATCATGCCGTTCTTTTCCCCTCTAAAGTATCTTCAAGGAGCTAGTCTGAGACCAGCTTATTCCACCTTAGCTACCAGAGAGACCTGAGATACAAAGAGGTCATAATTGCGAATCAAAGTGATTTTATGTTTAACTGGGAAGGTTTGCTGCAAATTATCAGAACAGTCTTTGAGCCATCTGGTTAGTCCCTTTTGGAGTCCCATTAATATCTTTTCTGTGTTGTTACAATGGTAATCAGACATTACTGCATCTCCTCTTACCCGCTGTGTCTGGGTGCAGTATCACTAGAGCTTTTTAGTTGTGTATTTTTCTCCCCACATCCCTCATTTCTCATCTTTATTTGAATCACAGTCTTGTTCAGCAGGTCAGCTAATGGAGAGCAGATTTTTTTACTCATTCTGGTTCTTTTTTCCCTTTTCCCTCTATTTATATAACACACAATTTGTAATCTTTTTAAAACCAAAGAAGAGAGAAGTCTTGAGTTCATCTAGATTAAAATCAGCTGCAGCCTATTAATGGACTCAGCCCAAGACTGAGACTTTAGGAAACAAAAACACTGGACTAAATTATACTGAACTGGCCTCTGTCTCCTGGTGAGGGGATTCATATAGCAAGAGGAAAGGGGAAAAGGGGGGTAAAGGGAGAGGATCTCCATGTGGTTTTAATTCATTTTTATTCTCTTCCTGAAGCTAATTTACCCAACACAAAGGCTCTGTAGTGGGCAGCCAGCTTTTTAGAAGTTTGGCTTTCACTGATAAACAACTCAATTCCTGTTCTGAAGGTCTGAGATAGCTCAGACCTGTGTGTAATCAGCCAAGGTTTAATGTGAGTATTTTGGTACAGGGTATTTCAATTACATATTAGAATCCTTTCATCATCTGTCAGAATGTATCCTGAAGACTCTCAGATAATTGATCTAACTCCTCCATTCATTCTGTCCCCAGAAACAGACAGTGAATTGTCTCATAGAAGAATCAGAATAGCAGATACATGGGCCAAAACAAATTGAGCCAAAAGTGCTTCCACTGGCATGGCACTCACAGGAGGCAGTTCTTAGCTTCTTCTGAGCATAAGAGCCTTTGCCACCAAAATAGCAGCATACTGCTCTCTGCTGAAGGGAAAATACTCACTGATTCTATTCATCCCCTTTGACGTTAAATTTTTTTTATTGCATTCTTAGCCCCATTACTGTGTGTAGTCCTCTAGCAACATGCAAGAAGTTATGTCTTTGCCCTAAAAAAGCCAGACAGTGGGTGGAGAAGTAAAGCAAACAGCAAACATTAGCTGGAAATTACTTGAGTAATTATGTTAGGCACAGACTGTCTTTGGTTACAGTTTTCATGTACTTAGTGACAATAACTTGTAACGTAAGCAAAACTGGAAGGCAAATTGGGAGATTAATGAAGGGATTGAGATGGAGAAGGGAGTGGAACTGGCCCTTGGAAGGAAGGGTTGACTTGAGACAATAGTTGTGCAAGTACGACTTACCAGTGCTTCAGTCCCATTTATTATGGGAAATGAGTTTATGCATGGCACATATCTATCACTGGCTAATAAGCCACAACAATCAGCACCAGTTGTTCACTGCTCTATTAAATGTGCCCTAGGAATGAGTGACAGCAGAGAAAATACAGTTTTAAGATTGAAGTCTGGGCATATCTGACTTCAACTGCTAATTCTTGCCAGTTTTGTATAATAGTGGACAAAATAACTTCATCATGGCCTGTTTTCCATCTTCTTTCCTAATTTACAGAGATGCTGAAATGTTCAGCATTATATGCAGAATGCTCTATTTCTACAGTGCTAAATGCTGTAGAAATATAATCCAGTTACTGCATATTTATCCAGGAAGCCTTATATATCCTTATCTGGGCATATTTTTCCAAAGAGAGTTTTGCATTTTCTTGGCTTTCCTGCTTTATGGGTCAGTTCAAGCAAAGGCTTAAATACAGAGAGAATCCCTTATACTTTGCTTGACAAATAATTTCTCACATTTGTAGCAGGTCAGCTGGAGACTAGGTTGAGCAGGACATGGTTTTTCTGTGGGCTTCTCCTATAGTCTTCCCTTGTCCTAAGCACATGCTGTAACTCTCCCATCTGCACCCAGTTCACGTCCTGTGTGCCACAGTGCTCTGAAAACAGGCCAGAGCTGCTGCAGAGCTTTTAGGAATTAGACTGGGTTTTTAAAGGATAAATCAAGTTTGAGTTGATGTACTGAAAAACTTCTTAGAATTTCCTGCCTATATTTCTTCTTTCCAAAACTTCAGGCATGATGTAGCTGAAATAAAGTGACCTGAAGGCTTTTGGATACTGTAAGGTGTTTCACTTTTTCCCTTGGCCTTCCTCAAAGGCTGTTAGAAGCAAATTGGTTTGCTGTCCTTTACAGTTGCTTTGTTTTGTTCTTCTGCTTTTATTCTGTCAGTGTCTATTATTTGTCTAATGCTCAGACAGATCACTTTCTCCCCTCACCCCAACCTATTAGATACTGATGACTCTAACAGGAGAGGTTAAAACTTTATTCAGAAATAACTGGAAGTAATTAGCCATCTAGAACTTGGCCAGAGATTTATTTTAAGGCTCAAAGTAATGTAATAATATCCTGAGAGAGTAAACTTAATTTTGGATAGCTTTGGATTACTTTTGTTAGAAGAAACCTGGTTTTGGTATTCTTTACACGTGCACACGTACCCCAACAAAAACAACAAGTAAAATAAACAGTTGTATGCTTTACTATTCCACATGCTTTGAGTGACAGCTAGAAAATTTCCAAAGAAATAATTACAATAGTTTGATATAGTAAAAATTGTGTAAATAACACTGGCTTACAGTAAGCCTCACATGCTAGGATATGCTTCATACGTTGACAAAGATACCATATCCATCCCCAACACTTTTAGAAGCAGAGCTGCACTACTCATTGCCCTGATCTCCACATTTGTGGTATCTGTTCCCATGATTCCCTTTGTCTTGTGTGGTCTAGAACCTGCACAGCCTATGTCTTTTTGTAGTCCTTTGTTTTTAGCAATTACTAAACAAAGCAGTATTTAACCGTAGCCTTATTTAGCTTGAAAGGAAATGCAGTGCTATATCAACAAGTTTCAATAGATTTTAACCAAAGACATAACAAAAAGGCACACACCTTTTCTTCCATTGATTCCAACCTGAAGAAACCAGCTATGCTCAAACAAAAGACTCATGAGAAGGATGAGGTTCAGTCATTTCAAGGTATCAAGCTATGATATAATTTTGAGAAACCTGTTTTAGTGTGTTTGCAGACTTGGGCTACTTATATTACTTACTCTTGGTTCCCAACATAAAAGTTGTCATCACAACTGTAAAGCTAGAAATGCACTTTTGAAAAAGAGAAAAAATATTTGAGAGCACAATATTCAGTTACCATAAAAAAAGTTTTATCTTGATGTTCTCCTCTGACTCTGTCCAGTTTGATCCTTTGCTGTCATACAAAATGATGTCGTGGTAAGGTGTTGATCCCAGAGATTCCCAGGGATCTGGCACAGCAGAAGTGATGTGTTATTACCAGGCTGAGCTCTAGTTACCTGTGCACTGTTAAGGGCCTGCAATATTTGCTCCCATTTTACCTGTAGAGAGGAAAATGCTCAAAATTTTTTTCAGATTTCAACTACATAAAGTTCTCTACATAGAAGAAGAAAATGGAGAGAGAGAGAGACATCCTGCTTTCATGTTTTTCTCATGGTCCTGTAGCTGGCTGCACAAGCACTTTGGCAGCCACACGTGCCAAGGCACCCAGAGCTCAGTGCTCTTGCGCAGACGAGCACATCTGCACTTACGTGACTCAGACAAAGTTTCTCTGCTCTGTTCTAGTGGCTGTTACAGGACAGGAAGCAAGGCCCACTGGGAGGATTTATTTTAAGAAGCTGTTGTATGATTTTGGTTCCTTTTGGCTGCAATGTTTATTGTCAGCATAGGGCTGCTCTCTTGGGGATGCTCTGTGTGAGCTGTGTGGCCATCGTTGTTTCTCATTTGCCCTTCTGTGCTCCAAACTTAGTGTGGTTTCAGAGTACTCTGCTGATCTGTCAGGTAAAGCTCCTTGGGTTCCACTTCTCAGATAACCAGGAGTAGTTCACCCTGGCTGCTGTCAAACTGTTCAACTTTCTTTTAAACCATTCCTGCTAGTGTAACAGTCTACCAGTATTTTACCATGAAACATATATTCCTTGGGGACCTTCTGCATCTGTGATGCTCTGGGGAAGCTATGGGCAGAAGCTGCTGTGCAAGGTGTTCATGTGCTCACAGTCTGAAACTAGGCTTAAGAAAAAAGGCAGAATAATATAGATGAGCATCCTGTAATATGATAGGGGTTTTACAGAAATTCCATTTGGAGGATATTTATAGTCATTACCATACTTTGCCTGGGATGCTTTTTAATAGTTTCTGAAATGAGATGGGTTTATTGTTTAGAGAGCTCCAAGAAATAAAATTGTTTTTAGCTCCGGAGCTTTGCTGGTGGTTTCTCCAGCAGCTGTTGAGGAGCAGCCATGAGTTCTTCCTTATCACTACTGCCTGGTGTGTGAACAATGCATTTGGAGTTCTTTCATTTTGCTTTTAGTGTGTTGGGGAACCCTGGCATACAGCCTAAAGCAAATTGGTGGAAGAAGGATCAAGTTATTTGCTTTGGTCATCAGCAGTTTTTAAAAAACCAAGACGGCTCAGTCTCGTGCGTTTTCCAGGAGTTGGAGGTATTGTATATTGCTTTCAAAATTTTCATGCTGGGCAGCACTTACTTTATGGATCTTTTGTACACTCTGACTTCCAAACAATATAGACTTCCCAGTGTAGGCGAAATTCTCTTACACTTTCTGTCTTCTTTCTTGCAGCACTTTCTGCAAAAGTATTCTAATAGTATCAGGTTATTTGTTTGTCTTCCTTAATTGCTAATTTTAAAAAATCTGTCTCATACTGATGCAGCGGTGGGTCAAGCCCAAAGGCTTCCGTCCCCCCTGCAGAAGTTGTGGAATCCCAGGGACTGAAACCCCCTGGGGTGGGGTCCAGGGTGGACTGCCCCAGGAAAGGGCTGAGTTCTGACTCCTGTCCTCAGTCCATAAATGCATATCATATCTCCCTCTCTCCTTTTACCTCCTTAGGGCATGGGGTGTGGACAAAGGGAGTAAGGGAAAAACACGAGGGAAGGTGGGGGGAAAGACAGGGAAGGGGGTTCTTCTTTTTCTTCGGTTCAGTCAGGTTTTTCACAGCTTTTCTGGAGGAGGCTTTCACCGTCTTCTCCTCTGTTTTGTCTGAGGGTCCTTCTTTCTTCTTCTTTTCCAGGCCAGCTGGGCTTGGGCTTGCTTGACCCACCGCTACATACTGTTCAGAGGGAAACAGTCTAGTCAGTAAAAGCAGGAATTGAAGAACAGTTGTCTGTGTTAAGTAGAGCTTTGAGAATCCAGTCATGCCGGTTTTCTGAGTCTAGTTAGTGTTTTGCTTTGATGCTGTGTGTCCTGTGCCTTCACCCTGTGAAGGGTGAATACAAAAGTAGAATGTTGGTGCTAGTCCAAAACTTTGTTTATCATTCATTACCTGAATTTCACATAACTGCAAAACTGTGTTTGAGGTTCCGCATGAGAAGTTTTCTTTTGAGGTTTTTGCTTTGATTTGGGTTGGATCTATCCAGAAAACGTCTTGTGGAATATTACTTGAATTTTTGCAGGTTTTTTTATCCATCAGGACATAAATTTCCTGAAGTTTTGAGCCAGCGGAAGAAGGTGAAATAAGATAGAAGATGCTCATGTAGACAACTTCACATTTGTTCAGAGGATTAGTGTTCAGATTTTTGCCAAGTTTCGTATAAAAGTTTGGTCTGGCTCTGATGTAATCCACAGTGATTCATCTGCTTCTCGCTGTCTCCCAAGAGGGTGAATCACACTGTATATCTCCAAGATAAACTATCAACATACACTGACAGAGGTGTCATTCAGGTAAAGAATGATAAACAAAGTACATTAGAAAACATACTGTCCTGAGGTCAAATCTTTCCATGTAAATGATAACTAGCAAATACATGGAAATGGCCTTTACTGGTTTTCTAGATTGTCTGTTTTTTATTTCCTCAGCCCAGAAAAAGATGAGACTGAAAATCAGACAAGAATAAGTTTCTTTCCTGATATTGGGCACCATAGTTGGGACTGTTATTTTCTCCTTCCTGCTAAGTCACCTGGCATGTGTTTTTTTCCTCAGATTTTGCTTGGTGGTATCAACTGGAAGAGATGGTTCTGTTTGGGATAAAACCTTATTTATTTCCCCCCACCACCATTTCTTTTTTTTTTTCTTTTTTTATAGTAGACAAGAAAACTCTGTCATTTGAAGAATAAAAATCAAGTTTTTATTTCTACATCTGATTTTCTCCCCAACCTTTTATCTGTTGATTTGACTGATTTGCAGCCCTTCTTCCCCTCCTTCCTTGCTGATAACTAATGGACTTTGGTATTAAGCCAGCCTTTCAGTGCACACACCACCATGCCAACGAGAGTGTGTGCAGCTATTCTGTCTGCTTTGGAAGCCTACAGATGCAGCCAGAGCTAGAACAATTCCCGTATTGATCCCACACTTGTCAGTTAATCCGTCATAAGGCATGGGAATCCTAGCCCTGTCCACATCTGCCTGCATAACTGCAGGGGGAAAACCAATTCTCTGAAGCTCTCACCAGGAAACAAGAAAGCAAAGAGAAATGGGAGCTTGCTGGGAGAGAGGGCTGTAAGCTGCTGGGCCAGAGGGCCGTGAGATTGCCTACCTGCTCCACCCTTTCCCCCGGCTCCTTTTCATCCTCCTGCCGGTCAGCAGGATCAGGTTTATGTTAGTGAACCATGAAGCTTATCAAATAAATGTTGCAGCAGCAGGTGTTTGGCTCTCTCCACAGGCCAAGTCTAACAAGGTTGATATTGTGTCTGTGGCCAAAGTAATGCAGTAATTACTTTTCTGGGCTTGGAACGCCCAAGAGGTTTCTGGGAACCAGTTAGAAAAACAAACCTTGCTAAGAGCAGGGGATTTTAAAAAAGGAACAGTGGTGCTCTCTGTGCCAGGAGCGGACAGGCATTTTGAGTGCAGCATCCAGCATGGTGCCCCATCCCCTCATAGACTGCTCATGTTACAGGGGTCTGGAATAGAGGCAAAGTGCTTGAGTTTGGTCGCTCATGTTGGGATGGGCAGCTTCTTTTGGCCCATGGTGGCTTGTGGAAAGGCAGCTGCTTTCTTGAAAGTCGTTAATGTGTACTGCAAGAAGAGTGAACCCTGGGTTTGGGGGGGCCTTTGAGTGTTTGCAGTTCTGTCTATATAAGTCAATTTGACTTACATGTCGGGAGTTGCCTGGCATAGCATTCCCACTGCTGTCTGTTTCTTGCTTTGTGCCTTTCCCTTGTAAGCTTTGAACACAGAAACTGAGTTAGAGACCATGATGCAGCCTAACTACTCTAAAGGAAGAATGAAATCCTACAGCACAGCTCTGCTGTGCCAGGCCCCCTTATCTCATGTAGTCCCTTTCAGGCCATGGAGGGGAAAGTTAAAACAGTGCATTAAAAATGTACAGTGATGACATTTAAAAGGCAGCAATCTCCATCATTCTTTTTGAAAGAGTATTGATCATTTAGGCCAAAACTTTTTCCCTGTAGCTGATTATTATATGTGATAATGCCTGTTACCATAAGGTCATTTAAATCAGCTTAAGTAATTGCAAAAATGCCCTGAACTACTGGAAATTTCTTCTGTTGCTGTGTGGTTGTCCAGGAGACCAGAATTTGAAAGTGAGAAGAGGAAGAAAGCAAAACTGATTAGACATTCATAGGATTGTGCATTAGACTTGAACCTGGTATGTTTAAAAAAATACTTTTTTTATATAAAGAACCTCTACAATTCTTACTACCTATAAGGAATTCTACAGGCATCCTTCTCTGCTGTTGAATTGTGCTACAAAGCAGTGCCTTTGTAGTGATGAATGAATTTTCCCAAGCTAGGAAAGTTAGCATTTCATTAATGTCTGGCATTGCTTTTGCATTCCTGCTGTTTATGTTAAGGTCTATTTTTGTGTATTACTTTGTATTATGAAGACCTGATACTTTGGTAGCGGTCCAAAGATACTATGCCATTCGCTCAGTGTTCTTTGGTGTTTCTTGCTAAACTGTTTTGTTGTTTGTACACTGTGCTGGGCATACTGCAGCCGAGTGTGCTGTAAAGCCCTGCTGGGAATGCCATGGTATGCTAGTCCCCAGCGTTTGATTTTGTGCTAGGAATACTGCGCTCTTGGAGGTGAGCGCTATGGGGAGGTGAGACACCTGCTTCTTCAAAGTATTCAGTGACTTTCCATAAATACTGAATGTAGCAAGTAGTGAAGAACTGCTGTACCAAGACTGCTGGAAGGGAACATAATGGAATTTGCCTCAGCATTATTGCTTTAAGGGCAAACCTTGTCTGCTCTTGAAAAATGGCCCCAGGGTTCTTTTCACAGAAATTTCCCCATGCTATAAATGCAACACAGATCAGCCAAAAATGAGGCAGGTTACGTACAACCTAAGATGGCCTAGATGGCGCTTATAGATCTCACTACTTTAAATGGAGACACATTTGCATGATATAGACAGGTTTTTTTTAACATGGTACTTTAATTTGATTTTTTGTATACCTTGTTGGAACAGTTGTACGGCATTTGGAAGGAGACACATACCAGCTTAACTAGAACAGGTGGTTTTCATCAGGTGTTCTGTAAACATTCAGGAATGATGTCTGAAAATTGTCATTTGGAGGAAATGTTGCTGCAGAATTTGACCTACCTGCCTATCTGAAGTCTCAGATTCTGAGGGAAGATGGAGGCCCATATATTTGTTTTTCTATAAAAAGAAAAGACCAACTATGGCCAACTCTAATAAATCTCCACTGGAGAGGAGTGGATCAGCAAGACGCCATTCAGGACTGAGCTGTATGGCAATGTTAAAAAGAGCCTGGAGGCATGTTAGGGTTGGTGTTGCAGTGCCAGAGCTACGTATGAGATTCTCACACATGACTTATCAGTGTTCACCTGAGTGTAACCAGACATGAACCAGAATATATTTGCTATTAATATTGCAGCTGTGATTTTTTTTTCTTTTCTTTAGTTTTGTGATTAGAAGAATGTGCCTGCTGTGTGCGTGTGTGTGTCTTCTGGCAGTGGAGGGAGGAAAGTGTTTACAGTTTCCATATGAAAGCAAGAGCTTGCCTTCTCTAGGCCCAAAACATTTACACAAGTACTTCATAAAGCTTAAGAAATAATGACAAAGAGGAAAATAAGTGGCAGTGGATTAGACCAAGGTATTTTATGTACTGTGATGTGTTGTATAGTCATCTGGAAAGAAATGGAAGAGATCTTTTGAAGATAATTGATTGGAAACAATCTTTATTACCAATCAAGTTCACCTTTGTCAAAAAAGATGATTATTTAAATATTAGGCATCTTTTACTCTCATGGCACACAACTGATTCAAAGACTTGATCTGATAGATAAACTGTTAAATGGCTCATTAGATTAGATAAGGGAGTTGGAATGTATTTGATGTTAAAATTACATCCCTACATATGAAATCTCTCCTCATCTATTGTCTTGAGAAATTTATTACCTGAGTACAGGAGGTCATGTGCATGTTGTGTAGTTTTCTGAAGGCTGGGGATTGGTTTGGACATTACTTTTGTATTTACTACTATATATACTTATAGTCCATGTATGTTTGTATGGACTATACGGAGATGAAAACATGTTGAAGTTTTCTGATATTGGTAATGGACACCAGAGTTCTCACCTAATAGTCAGTTTCCATTAAGATCTGGGCTACATCAGAAAGAAGAAAAAAGGACTGTTAACCAACCAGAAGAGAGTTATTTCATTCCATTCTTTAATGGAGCAGATTATTCCTGGCCTTTTAATGTAGCAGTTGTGAACATGAATGGAATTACACAGACCTCTGCAAAGACTCTCCCCTAATATAAAATACCTGATATTGTCATTTTTTGTCAGATTCCCAAAACAATATAATGATGCGACTTACTTGACAAGGATGCTAAAAGCACATCTATCACTTAAATTAATTCATTCTTTTTTCTTTGAATAGGAAGTTCTATTACTCGATGGCCCAGAATCATCAAACTTATATTTTCTGTCACCCATTTCCATTCATAGCTTATGGTCAAAACAGGAGTTTAAATCTCCATAATTAACCTTAAGCCCTTAATACACTGTGTGATTTCTGACCCAGCAAGGATTTGCATCTCACAGTAACATATGCAGCAAGAAAATGCTATCAGTCTTCTCAGTTCTGTACTGGACCTGCCAAGAGCCACTATGGATTCATGTCACTATGGATGCAGCATTGTTGCAGTTAGTGAGGATGCCATCAGTGATTTCAATGGGACACCTAAAAATCAAAACAAAGCTAAGTCTTCTTTCTTGAACTGTTGATCAATTGATCATGAGAATGAAAAGGTTTCAGTTGTAATTTGGCTTTTCATTGTATTTTCTAAGCTTGTGATGAGCAATGATAAACATTGACAGGTTGCTAGCATGGCATGTGCAAGTATTTGTATTTGGGAGCCAGTCCTGATGGGCCTGGGAAGTGTGCATAAAGGCTGCCTAAGCAGAGTTTGTTTTCTTCTGGGCAGTGTTGTGTTTTGCATATTTTGCATATGTGTTTAAGCATATTTTGAACACTCAGAGTTGCTTGAATGACTTGTCGTATCTGTCCCAAATCTTTTGCATCCTCAACATGGGCAATTTTTTTTATTGTTTTTTTACTGAGGTGCTGTCAATTAAGAAGTGATAAAATCAGCCCCTGAAAAGTTTAGCCTGAACTAATTTCAATTGCTCTTATATTCCAAAAATGAGTCTGAGGCAATGGTAGGAGGCTCTTACTAAAACATGAAGGTATGAACTCCTAGAAGAATCCACTGGGGAGGCTCTCTTGAACAACTGCCTGTGCAGAATTGTTTCTTGTCATCCCCAAGACAGCTGGTTACCACTGTGATTTCAAGTCTCTGGAGACAGTGAGACAATTTTTAGGAAACATATCCAGCAGAAAATACTCAGGCCTTTATAGCTTAGTCTGAGTAGCCTTGTGAATGCACACAAAACTATATGGTGCTTACTGTGAACAGTGGGAGACTCAGTCTGACTTTGAATTTTAAAAAATCATATAAAATTTAAGAAAAGTTCTAACTGGAATGCTGAGAATTTCCCTGTTGATTTTTGGGAGTGTGAGCCTTCTTATAAATGGTTCAAGCAATTAATGCTAAAAAAAAAGGAGTTTTACAGTCCATTGCATGGGAAATATATGAAGTCTGTAGTTTCAGAAGGAAGAACAGTGTACCTGGAAATCACAGACTCGAGCTTTCCTTGTTAAGCCATTGAATTTGTCTATTTCCCTCTCTTTTTAAAGTTGTCTTGCTCAGAAGTCCTTCTTTAGTCCGTTTTTCCTTACATGTATCTTCTTGGTGCTGGTTTCTGAGGAACTGGCAGGAGTATTAAAATGTATGTATCTATATATAAATATCTGCATTAATTAGACACATGTAAATTAGAAGTTCCTTCTTTTTTTCTGAATAGAGGTCTTAGGCAACTGTTAAGATTCCTGTTTCCCAATCATTGGAATTTTAACCAAGGGGTATCAAAGAATATATCTTCAGCCGGGGAAAAAGAGTTTGGCAAAGAAAAGGCAGGAATGGTAGAGATAGGAGGTTTTTTAAATATGTTTCCATGAGCAAGGACAGAAAGAAAAAAAATGCAAAAGAAGACTAAAGGAAAGAAAAGAACTATAAGGCTGAAAAAATTAAAGGACTGTACCCAAGCTGAAAAGCCATTGAGGAGAAAGAATCATCTAAGAAACTCCAAAGGGTGGGGAATGGAAAACTGAAATTAGGAAGGGACCTTAAAAAAAGCCTAAAGCTTTGTCCATGCTGCCAACAACTCTATTTTGCTAAATTTTGGCTAAGCTGGATAAACATTTTTTCTGGCATGTATAGGTGGTTGCCCAAATTTGTTTGTTACAAGTAGGTTGGAATGAACCTTCCAAAAATGTTTTTGCCTAGTCTCGTGAACTATGCTAAATCATATTTTTACTTTGAGTGAAAAAAATTTGGCCCCACAGAGGCCAGCGAAACACTGAGGCAGCTCAGACAGTTGGATTTCACAGCTGTTTTTGCATTCTGTGGTTTAAGCTGTGGGGATGTGGCTTAACTGCAACACCCCACCAGATCTCCGAGGGAAGGAGTGCCCCAAGGTAGCATTCTCCAGCTTTGCCAAACGTCAGGAGCAGTATAAGCAAGGGAGATTCAGCACTCTGTGCTCTTCATGTGTGTAGTGTTAAAACATAACAAAATGCCTGCAGAAGACTGTAACACAAAGAAACCAAAGACATGGACAGTCAGTGTGAGTGTGCTTGCTCTACACAGCATGCTGTGTTTGGCTCTGTTTTGTGCAACTGCAGTGGGGCTGGGGCTCAAGGTGGGTCAGAGTCCTGCATGGAGAGGGAAGAGTGGCACTGCCTGATGTGTCTTCACAAGGGAACCATTCTGAATGAGGGTCACCAGATGCAGATGTTTGACTGTGGCCACCCACATAAGACGACAGCCAGGTTTCAGATTGTAGTAATGCTGGTCTCTCAACTCCTGGTCATCAGCAAGTGCCCAAACCAAGCCCAAATTCTGCATCACTTCTGGTACTCATCAAACCCCTCAGTGAGTCATCTGTGGGAGCTAAGTAATCTGTTCATTTCGTACTTGTGGGTTAGTTAGCCTTTTGCTACCTTTGCTGCCCTAACTGATTTCTTGGGAGTAAGATGATCAAGCACTCTAGTGCAAGGGAATCAGGTAAGGCTGGGTGAAAGGGAGATGGAAGACATGGAAAGAGAGATGGGGCCATGTCTTCTGTTAACCATTCACACATAGAACACTTTGGCTCCAGTGTCAAACCACGTGGGACAATGAAGTAAAGCTACTTGTTTCAGGATAGCATACCTTCAGCTGCAGGTGTTGCGTTGCAGTGGTGGAAAAGACTGATAGCAGAATCCCAACAAAGCTGTATGTTTCCACTTTTTCCTATGAAATAGGCAACTTCAAGTGTTTTTGGAAACTGTGGCAAACCTATGAGTGTAGTAAAAACTAATAAAATGTGGCTTGGTACAGATCTGTATGTTGTGGTTGGTTGACAGTATCTACAAGTCTTTCCTGTGGTTGGTACTCAGAAGTCATCTTTGTGGATTTCATGGAATCTAATAATGGGTTACTTAATAAGTCAGCCAGGGATATTTATGGTCTCTCTCTCCTCTACTTACTTAGTCATCACTTTTCACTGAACTTCTGTAACCTCACTGGTGTTGGGGAACCCCTATCCTTTGTCAGACTTGGTTTAAAAAGTCATAGGGATAAAAGCTATTGGGGTACAGAATGTCATTGCAAAAGTGGGTTCTGTGTAGAACACCACACTAAAAAAGAACCTGATAAACAGTATTAGAAGGAAAATGACACAACTATATTGTTTGTCTTTAGTGATTGCAAACATGATTTTATCATTTCTTCCTTCAAGTGATGTCTAATGTCCTACTGCTTCAATTCATCTGAAGGTTGCAACTTGAAACAGTTTGATTTTAGTTGAGCTGAGAAAAGACTGGGCTTGTAAATGCCAGTCTAACTCTTCTAAGGTCTGTTCCAGCGCATGCAGAAGGACTAATAGGGCCGTTAGAAATACGGTCTACATCCGTGGTTCTTTAGCAGCTTTTAAGGCACACAGTGCTCCATAGGATGTAGGGTGTTAGTTTGGGGCAGCTAGTTAAGGCATCTTTGTCCTATTCAGCCCCCTTTTCTCTGATGTGCCTCCATTGAGAGGTAATTGAGGAACAATGGTGAATTGAACCGCTCAGCCTGATTTTTCTGACAGTCCGAGTACCTAAAGGTCCTTGTGCTGTTACTGGTTGTTTTGTGATAGCATCTGTGACCCCTATTCAGTATCCAGAGCTCCACAATGTAAGGCAGTGTGTATACACAAAGAATAAAACGATGGCCCCTGCCCTTGCTGACTTCAAATATGGTTTGTGGTTCATCCAGCAACCCAGTATGTCAAACTGAGCACCAAAACTAATGGTCAACAAAATCACAAGCCACTTGAAAACAAACAGCAGCTTAAAAAGTCCACATGGATCACCATGTAAATGTTGTCCTGTTTTACACTGGAAACTTTCTAACTTCTACTGGCCTGTTGATAAATTCCTGCAACGAGCATCATGTGACAAAAGGGCTAACCCAACATCCAGGATTCCTAAGTGCTCATAAATGGGATCACACTTCTTTACAAGCTGTCAGAAAAGGAAAATATATATTTTTAATTCCCATATTGGCAAATAGCAAGGACAGATAGGGAAAACCAAGAACAACATATTTAGTTGCAGTAAGTGCCCAAAACAAATAGCAGTGCTTTATGAGTGCTACAAACAATTTGAGCAGTCCATTTTTCTTACGGAGCTATCTAGCTGTAAGCCATTCCCAGGAGATGAACAGTGCCCACCAGTGTTTGCCAACCAAAGAAAAAAAGGGAAAAAACTTTCACTGAGGTTGCTGTTGTCCATTTTTGATTTGCTGTAGTTTTGCAGAGCAGTTCACAGTCATTTCTTCTGTTTTCAGCAGTGTCCTTGACCATACCCCGGGGGCCAGTAACAGGACCTTTAAGACCAAGAGAAAGAAACAACTTTTTTTTTTTTTTTTTACCCATCTAGCAGAGGATGTGCTGAGCCAAAATAGAAATAGCAAGGTCAGGTCAGGGCAAGGCCCTGCATTTCATTAGCCAGGCCTGGCTAGGAGTGATTAAATATGTACAAGAGGCTTTGAATAGATCCAAGAAGGAGGGATGACATTGTGGAATACAGAAAAATCATTCTTTGGTGCTGTCAACTGACTAAAACAGGATGGTACTTAATTAGAGAGATAAAAAGAATTTATTTTAATTATTTTAATTCTGTACAAGAGGCGAGATTTTTTTAAATTTTCTGTTGAGTATTTTGAAGAGAAGGAGAGGAGGGTCTGGACAAAATGTGTCAGCCTGGCTTAACAGAATCCAGATAGCCTCAAGATATGTGTTGACCAAGCCTGCAGTTCTCATGAGTTTAATTTGATGAAGTCTCAGTAAAAAAACAAAATTATATTGGCAGTGAAATCAAGGCCCTGATAAATTTTGGAGGTGCTCTGGTTAGAAACTGAGGAGTTTCAGAGCACTTTGCACTGTCTGTTTTGTCAGACATGTTAGAGAATTGGAAAGAATGAAGCTTTGAAGCTGAAAAAAGTACTGTGTCAAGTGGTGCTCTGGCTGCCCAGATTTGCTTATCTGATGTTTTATAGCTGTATTGTAATGCTGGTATGACAATCACATTGTTGCATAGGCACCGAGGCACTGAATGCCCATAGTTTATAGTCCTTTGCCATAGAAAATTCCAGCCCAGCTGATTGAAGTATGTTTACATTTGTCCAGAGCACCAACAATAATGTCTTTGCAAAATTTCTAGGGGCTATTCTTTTAGACCAGTCCACTGGAATTTGAATTCCCACTTTATACCTCTTCTGAAAGATGATTCCTGCAGCAGCATAATGCTCCTTAGTGTCATGTTGGAAGGTCAATTCAGAATCAGCTGGGGATTTTTGCGTACTCATTTTTGCATGAGTGTAACTTAAAACATTGTGAAAGCCTGGATTTAGTTACAGTAGTGCAATCTCTGTGTCTAGACACTAGTGTATTTACACTAGTATAAAGATATTAGTATCATTCATACGGGTTCTTGTTAACTAAATAGCATATTTTTCCTTCTGGTCCAGTATGTCCTGATTACCTAAAAAGTGTTTTCTTGGGCAGTGTTGTATCTTCTTTGCTCAGTTACAGAAGATATAAAGCTTATAAAAAAATCTTTTGCTTTTCTGAAAGTTATTTGATAGTGGAGCTGACATTAATGGCCAGTTCACTGGCAGAAGTATATGGGTTGATTTATATGTTTTCTTGCTGAGATGTCAGATTGACAGCCCTGGGAACAGAAATACTCAGCTAATTGCCCAAACATGCAGCATATTGCAAACTTTGCCAACCTTTCACAGCGATAGTATCTTGATCCTTGAGCGTGAGAGCATATCTAAGCCTTCAGAGGGCATTCAGTGCTGAACCTGATAGGGCCTAAGAAGTACTTTTTGTTAGCTCTCTTCATGATTCACGAAGGTAAACAATGACCCTGAGTTTCCTTTGTAAAGCTATTGAACAGCTAGCCTGGCAATAACAGCTTCGAGTCAGAATTAACAAGAGCTACATTTCAGGCTATGGTAACTTTATTCTGAAAGGCTGCAGATCCCACTTTCCATCCCGTGAGTGAGCACTTGCCCCTGGTCATTGTATCTCTCCCTGTTGTTCCACTACCAGGAATGACCAGTTGTGGGCCTGGAAAGTTTAGGTCACACATTCTTGAAGATTTCTAAACTAGCACTAGTGTTAATTTAGGCTCTGAGGCTTGATCAGAAGCAGTATTTGTCAATAAATGGTTGCTGAATCAACACTGCTGTTCCCAAGGATCTATCACAGCAAGTCCTAACTGCTGACTGATTGTGAAACTTATTTCCCTGACCCTTCCTGCATCTTCTCTCCTCCTCCTTTTCAGGTTTTCCCCCTCCTGCTTCTCTCACCCATGACCTTTGCCATTTCTTCACCTTCCCTCCATCCACTCCTTTTCCATTTTTCTCTCCCTGTTCTTGTCAATTCCAGTCCTCTTGCATGCCCCTATTCCTACTACTCTCTCTTTCCTGCTTGGTCTATTCTGCATCATTACTCTGTCTTATTCTCAGTTTCTTCTTACCAGTTGCCTTGATGTATTTAATGTATCAATTTTTTTTTTCATTAGAAATTTGGGGGAAGGAGAACAAGCAATAGGGGTGTGCTTTTTTGTCCTTTTCTGTGCATAAGAAGGGATAGAGGCCCTGTCTTGAAAATCTCAGCTTTTTCTTTCCTTGAGGTTTTTTTCCAGACCCTTTTCTAAGTGAATGGAGAGGAGTGATTTTCTTGTATCACCGGCATTCTTTTCTTTCCCTCCTCCTCTCTGCCCGGTCACGTCCCTAATTAATTGAATTCCCTACTAGATCTTTTGTGAGTCATTTCAATTACCCATTAGTGAAGCAGCCTGGGATTTCTGCTGTATTTTCACTCATCTTCCTGGAATTTCTCTTCTCCTCCCTCCCCCTCCTTCCCCTTTTAGTCACTCTGGTCTGTGAAAAGCATTAGATGGACTTCAGTGCCGAGTGCCTATATTGTTTGCAGGCCCAGCTGCATACTTCCACACTCTGCCTCGTGCGTCACAGCTATTCATCTTGTTTTGTACTTGGCTCTGCTGCAGATGCTGTAAATATGGTAATTTTAGATTCCCTGATTGGAAAGGCTTGCAGGGTGGGTCTAAGTGGTAAGATTTACACTAGTTTGTTCTGGTTTCTTAGGGTTTGGGGTTTTACTGATACAACTGAAATGAAACATAGTTGTAAAGGCAGTCTCTTTTTTAGGGTTAGGAGAAGGATAAAGGTGAGGTTATCTTTGAGTACTGACATGCAAAAGCGCTGCCTCAGAAACTCTAGGGAGACTAGAAAGAAATAAAACAAAAGCAGGAGGTAACTCCTCAGATTATTATGTAGGATGCCTTTACACCCAGAGAGCTGCAAAACATGGATGGATCTGAAAACTGCAAAAATGGAAAAGATCCAAGACAGAGAACTGCGAAAGGCAAATCTGGAAATCGACAGAAATGTGATCAGTACTCAAGTACTGTAGATTTATGGCAATCCCTGAAGAACAAAATCAACAAGCAGCTTATTTCTAGAAAATTTTTTAAATACTGGGTAGGACTGTAGAAGGTAACATGCATTATATTTCTGAGGAGAACATGGCAGTGATAAAGCCAGCTTGCTAAAATTATGATGGATGCAGTAACTGCCTGAAATCTGATATACGGAGAATCACATTTCTATTCTGAAACTGAATTTTTACAACACATGAATCTTTCATGCGTAGGGTAATTCTCAAGTGATACAGAGTGGCAAACAGCATCACTGAGAACCAACCTGCTGGAAATGTGCCCCACACATCCCAAGTTACAGAAGTAATTTACAGTGCTTGGTACTTTCATATTATTATGATACTTGTCCCTGTGAGGTTAGGGTATTTCACGAGACAACAGGCTTTTGATAATCAGGCTGTTGTGAGAAGGCTCTCTCTCACGACTTCCCAGGGGGAGCTCATTTGTTGGACTGACGGGAAGTGAATTTACGAGGGCTCCCTGCACATCGGTATTCATAGGTACTTTTTTTCCTCCTCTGAGCTCTTTATCCAGTCAAAGGAGAGAGGAAGGGAATGGTGTGAAAATGTCACTCTGTACAGACATGTTAAGATGTTCATAGGAGACCTACTGGGAATTATTTTTCCTTCAATGTCTTGAAATCTTGGCCCCTGTTTAGCAATGGTGGATTTCGGAGGTTCGTTAGATGACTTTGCCACTTCACAGAGTGGTGCTACTCGAGTTGAAACTGTAAAAGTGAGAAAGGAGCTAGTGAAGAGTTGCATATGTGAGCCCCCTCTTTCTTTACAGGCCATGCAGCAGCAGGGCCTGAATCATTTTATCTGAACTTACCACGTTATGACAACACCTTCTTTTAGCTGTCTGTGGTGTTGCTCTGTTTTCTTGCACACATACCATTGCTAGTATCACGTAAACAAGGTTTAGTGATTTGGCAGTTCTTACACCTTTTCATTTCTTGCATATCCTTTTAGATCAAGTTTTCCACTGCAGAGTTAGCCCACTGCTACCCAACTTCTGGGCTGAGCAGCAGCAGAATCTGAAATGGAACTTTGGGCCTGATGTCATTTCACCTGATAAGTAGTCCAGTGTGTGCCAGAGGTGCGAGCTGTGCCAGGGATATTAAATTGCCCACGCTCTGGGCAGTTTTCTGTGCCTTTCCGTTTCCCAAGAGTATGCAGCGGGACAGAAGACTTCTGCTTCACTAGACTGAGAAAAGCCATTTGTCACAGCACAGAGCTGGCTCCTGTATCACTGGTAAGATAGCACATATACCATAGGTGAAAAACATGTTAGCCCTTCCATGCCATAGAGTATCTGGTGTTCATTTACCTTGTGTGGGACCTAAATTCTCCTCCTGTAATCTTACTAGATTTCTTTATATGTTTTTTGCCACTGCATAACACTGCTTGGCTCCTACAAAGTGCTGCTGTGTTTTGCTCCAAAGCTGCATCTTAGCAGATGAAAACCTGACAAAAACTTAAATAATGTAATTAGTTCAGTTGGTAAATAAAGGAGATAAAGAAATTTTAAGTTTATTGTATTCATAAACTTTCCTGGAGTTTTCACAGATAGGTTGCCGTGTATAAACAAACCCTCAACTTCTGGAAAATATTGTTCATTGTGAAGCTATTTTGGACTTCTACGGTTCTGGGCTGTAAAATGCTCTAGAGCCTGATAGATTCCCAGTTAGGGACTATTTTCATTGCTGTATTTTTTTGACAGAGCAGCAAGAAAAACAATAATTTCTCAAACAACTGAATAGTGACTGGGTTTTCTATTTTTACTTCTGTTTTGATACACAAAACCTAGATTTAGAATATGTCCACTAAATCCCTCTACACTGTAAAAAGCAAATGATAAAGGTGATTTTAATTCCCCTTATCTCAGGACTATCCAAGAGACTGGCTCAATCTCTGTACACATAACACATGCTAGTAGTGATTGCTCCAGTAGATGCCCATTTATAGCATTTCTCTTGCAACGCCTTCTCACTTGACTGTCTGACACTGCTTGTACTTTAGACAAGGTGCACTGTTGGGAAAAGGAGTATAATGTGTGACATGAGAATTACACTGTGCCAGCATAGTTTTCAAGGATCTTTAGTGGTTATCAAAGTTACAGATATCTAATACCAAGGTTATGGAAGCACGCCCATAAGATGTAAACGCAAAATTGAGCATCATCTACTCGGTCTTTTCATTTGCATGCTGGCAAATTACTTGCTGGTTTAGAAAGAAACAGTTCTTTGAATGGGGCTTGCCAGGAGAAAGGGAAAGGTACCCATGTGTGCAGCCATAAGGTTTCTGATTTATCTATGCTCTGTACAAGTGGTTGGTTACTCCTCAGAGCTGTAGAGCTCAAGACAGGAGATAGCCCCATGGTAAGTAGGGAAGGAAATTATGTGTCTGATTAGTGAAGTACGTAAGGGACATCAAGGAGAAAAGAATTCATAAAAAAGGGATGTTCTGGGAAAGAAGTTACAATGTAATGATGGGGAAGTAAGACCTTACTAGATGTATTATTTTTGGAAGATGAAGAAGCAATCAGATTAGGATAATCAGAGAGATCAGGGAGGGAGAGATTGTTTGTACAGACCAAGCATTTAAACATGACTCTTCAGGAGACCTGTTGCCAGGTTTGAGATCAAATTAGGTTGGATATATTATCAAATTGAGTACATGCATGTAAAATATATATTCGAGAATACTTTGCAGAGCTGGCCTCAATACTAGTAGTACAGAGAATTCTCAACTCTTCCTTCCTTCCTAGTGCCTTCCAGGAACTACTCAATACTTCGTTTTGTTTTCAAATTAGCTTTGCTTCTGCACTACCCTCATCCCCGCTGGCAGCTCTTCCCATCTCCAAGTTGCTTAGTACACATGGCAGCTTTCAGGGCTTCAAGCTTCATTCACACTGGCATAAGTCACACATGTAACAGAGTGAGCTCATTGCCAACTCTTGTCCTTCCCCTACCTGTTGCTGCATTCTCATTGGCATACATGAGAATAGTGGTGAAAAATGTGTCTTACCCAGTGTCCTTAACAGAGTTAGGATCTGAGTGTAGGGTAGTTTTTGAGACGGTTTAATCCAGAATTTCCTAGGTCCCAATTCTGTATCTAATTCTTCTCCAGAACAGATGTCTAATCTAGTTTAGTCCATCTGTTGGGTTCCAAATGGCATGTTAAATTGCATATATGAAACACAGTCATTTAACAGGACATGCAGTTTATAGGGTGAAAATGGGGAGAAATCTCCTTTTTGCTGATTCTCTTCCTCATACAGAACTTGTGCACAGATATTTCGTATTTTAAATAAATTATTAATCACACTACCCTTTTTTTGATCAAGCAGCTGGATGGCAAAATATGCCCTAGTAACCCATTTCTCCATGGGGTTTGTATTTGATTTTGCAAAGAGTCGGCACTTGGAGAGGGCTGGTTTGCATTCCTCTCTCTCTCCATTCTGTTATGTGCTTTAAGGGGTTTGTGTGGGCTATCACACTTGGCTCCCATGAGATCCCGCATCTGGTAAAGGATAGAGTGTATGAACCCAATCCCAGCCTCTTCCTTACCTCCAGCCTCCCCCCATCATCTGAGAAGGTTAAACTAAAAGCAACATGTATGATGGCAAAGGTCCAAGTTTGAAATGTGTCCATTGTATGTGTTCAGTTCAAAAACAACATATCAAGGCGAGTGCAGTCCTTACAAGTAGCACCCCTGGGCCTTCTTTTATTCCAAAGCAGAGATATTTACCCAAGTAAAAGAGGGAAGTGATGGGGTAACAGAGTACACATGTTGTAAAAATATGCAGGCAGAGACTGAAGAAAAAATAACATTCTGCCACAAGTAGCTGCCTTGTTCCTCAACATTTTTTTTCCCTTCAGATTGGAACCAGCCATTTCTTGTGCTCTTTCAAGCACCTTCTGTGGTTTCCTGACAGCTGGCTGGAGAGGATTGAAATCTGGCTTGAAAAATAGGCCATGGGTCATGTTATTTTCGAAAGGGGATAAGCAAAAATTCCCATAATGGTCAAAATTCACAGACTTGAGTTTTTGGTGGGTTATTTTTTTGTAGAGAATCGGCATTGGATATTTTAATAAAAAACTTTAGTTTAAAATTCTTATTAAAGAACAACTACAGAATCAGCTCTTCATTTCTCTTGCCTCTGATTTATTATAAGCAGTATTTTGTGTGGAGTTGCAGCATGTCCTTTTTCTCTGGTCTGTTAGAGAGAGATGTTCAGCATCATAAAAGAGTATGCTGGAGTTTTCTGAAAGTATTTGTTTGTTTGTTTTTTAAGGATATGGTGACACTTCTCTTGCAAAAAAACTGTTTCATTAAGAGAAAGATAAGTCTGAGTAACAGCCTGCAGGCTGGTGTTCTTTCTCCCAGCTCTCCTGAGCCTGAATTGAAAATACCAATACATTCCCAGCTTTATGTTCAAGCAGATGGTTTCTGTTAGGAGTTATAAACCTTTCTGGTGTTTTGTTCTTTTGTGAACAAGTTCTCTTTTAAAAATATTTTAAAAAGAGAATACTTAGTTCACCAAAGTGCTAACTTATTCGACCTGCATTTTAGGGCTCAAGGCTTCTTCTTGGGAGTATGGTTCACTACTCCTGCAGCCAAAGGGCACAGCCCAAAAAGGTAGTCCTGTCAACTGGGTTTAGGGAAAGAAAGGAAAGAAAGAAGGAGCAGAGCAAGGAGTATAGGAGAAAAATGTCAGCAGGAGCCAGCAAGTAGAGAAAGTCAACTATCATGCCCTGCTATATAGGGAGAGTCAAGAATTCCAGCAAAAGTTGTACTATAGCATGAGGAAGGTGAAAGTGTTGATTGACTCTTGACTTTTGAACAGAGAGACAAACAAAAAAACCCCAGGCAGTGCCAGAGCATGACTGAGTCATGTATGGCATCACAGGGAGCACAGGGACTGAATGAGTGGAGAGCTGAAACTGTGTCACCTGTCCAGGGCATACCCTGCATCAGCCACTCTGCGTCCTCCAGATATGTTTTTCAGAGCATCTTTCTTCTCTTAGCTTTAATAATGTGTTACAGTCCCTTCCACAGAAGAACTAGAATGGGGTCAAAGGAGAGTGCTGTCACCATTGTCCAGTCCATCCATAACACTTCTAGAGACTCATTTAAGGGCAATTTTAACCAGGGTGTTTTTTGGGTTATGAACAGACACTCTCTAAGAACTGGAATGGAAGACCATGCCGTACAGCCCATTCACTGAATAAAATTATAAAAACCCTCCGAAAAGAGATTAAACTGATTAAGTCAAATTTTCTCATCATGTCACTGAGTTTACAGTGATTTAAATGAAGCCATGCCCATCTCTTATGATTTTGCTTAGTGGGTCCAATGTCTTTATAAACAAAATTTATAAATACAAAATATATCAAGTGAGAGGGTCTGGTGACTCTCTGATAACCTATATCTATTTTCATTAGGGATTTCTGTACCAAAGGTACAAAAATCTTTGTGAAAGTATGTTATATAGTCTTCAGTTGTAGAATGAGCCCTTTCAGAGGTATTAACAGTCCCACAGTTACACCAGAAAGTTGACTTGGCTTCTGGAAGTAGTATTGAGTGCCAAGCCAGATTACTCCTACTGTGTAACCAGTTTTCACCTGTTTTTGTGTACGAAGGCATTAATGAAAGAATACTTCTTGGAATAGTTTAATGGTTAGAGGAAGGTAGTGCTATACATGGTTTTGCTAGGCAGTAGCCTAGGTACACTCAGGGATTGTTTGCAAACCACAACAAACCACTTTAACTATCTGTAAAGAACCTTCCCTGTCAGAAAAATGGGTGTAAGAATATTACCACTTTTCAGTCTTTGTTACTCTGAATCACTAGCTGTTCTTGTTGAAGCACCATTTTTTTAAGTCTCTTTTTTTCTGTTTCTGGTATGATTGCCTATCATAGCAATACCCCTGTTTTTCATATGACATACTGTACTCACTATTGTTTGAAATTGCCATTAGAACATTTGACAATAATGTTTTCTTTCCAAACTGACTTGTATTTTTTCCAGCACTGATTTTTTTTCTTTTCCTTTCCTGTTTATCTAAAATAGCTGAAGGAAAAGGACACATTGCGTCAAGGCTGATAGGACAAGAATTAGACCTACTGTATGTGCTGGTTGCATTCAGGCCTATGAGCACTTCCCTTCTCCTCCCCCATACCCAAAGCCAGCTCTGCTCAATTCTTTGGGGCAGGCAGGATATTAAGATTTGCAAGGCCTCTAGTCTTTGATGTACTAGGAGACCATGGCTCTTTCTCATTTCTTTACAAAGCCTGAGCCAGAGGAAAACATGCACAGGGATCATGAGGATGGAAGACTTCATAGTCACCACATTTCAGGTAGTGTATTTGCCCTAGGAGTGACAGTAAAGGAATACAAGGTTTGCAGTGATTTGGTGTTTGGGATTGGTTACAATCTAAAACTTGGTCAGGGCTTAGTGCAGAGTCAAATTCTGAAGTAATTTAATACTACTGCATAAATGTTTACTCCTGCATGGATATAGACATAATGGAAGAATTTAGCCTTACAGGAGTTGCAAAGCATTTGTTAACACATGGAATTCCCACTGGTTTAATTTAAATAAGTTTAACAGGTTTACTGGAACTTGTGCCACACCCATGTTCCTCCTCTGTTTAAGCTGCATTTCACTAAGTGCTTACACAAGGGTTTGCAATAGTTTAAGTGAATTGGATACGAACTGTGCATTTACTTAAAGCAGTGTAATTTCCATATGTTAACAAGAGCGAAGTCAAAACCCATGGACAACCCCTTTCCTCCGGACGCAGCTGGAAGGCGTTGCTGAGCTCAGTTACTTACCACAGTCCTCTGTTGGCCACTACCAACTGCTCAGCCATGGACAGCATTTGTGTGTGCACTGCCCGGTACGTTTTGGGGTGTGGAGTAGAGGTGCATAAGCTCAAACCACTCATTTAAACTGATGTGATGATTCCTGCCTGAAGCACTCACACTGGCTCTGCCGACTGCTGGGGAGACAGCAGCCCTGAGCAGGGTGGCAGATAGAGGCAGCTGGAGGGCAGCAGTCTCTCAGACTAGGACAGCTGTACACAGAGTGAGCATCTGCCCATTGGCTAACTTCTGCACAAACTAGGATCCCTTCAACCAGCTTATTCACTCTTTACCATTTACTAAAGACTTCACAGTTGACTTAATTTAGGAGTCAAGGAGCATCAGATTCTATCCACTACTACACCAATATTCAAGCTGTCAGACATCAGGACATTTGTTTACTGTAAATTGTTTCCATTTCCCAGTTAGTGTAGAATATTCAAGAGAGCAGGTTTCAGTTCAAAATCCAAAGGGGCTCCACTTGCCATTTCTCTTCAGGGTTTCTTTATTGTCTGTAATTCTAACTGTAGAATATCTTTGCACAGCTGCTTTTCAGTTTCACTCCTTGTTTGGTTTGTCATTGTTGACTGAAAGCAGCCGGTTTTCTTTCCACTGCCTTCAGTGGAAGTGGAGCAGGGTCCAGTTACCTCTGTGATAATCAGGGAAGATCTTTTATAAATATCTGAAAAACTGCTTTAGCATTAAGAAGTGAACATGTAGGAGCTCATATGCTGCATTCAGTAGTGACTGAAAAGTGAATCAAATAGTTTCATGGTTCAGCTCTGTAGCAGTTTAAACTGCTCAGTCTGCTGTGCTTCTACTCATTCAGCTCCCAGCTATGTGTTCCCCTCTCCTTCACTTGCTCTGGCACTGGCACTTTCCTGACCTGAATACTTGCACGAACTGGCTTAAACTGGCTGAAAAACAATCCAGGGGGATTTTTTTAGGCCACTCAGCTGAGACTGGTTGAAGGTGCCATGGAACAGCATCTTTAGATAAATCGTTCATCAGTTCCTCTGAGCTTTTCCATTACATAAGACAGCTCTGGCTCTTGCTGTTTTCAGGACAGTTTCGGAATTTGGTGGCCTGTGTTTCACAGCTGACCTACAAATACAATCCTCCATGCAGCCAGGACCTTCCATAAAAATGTACTAATAGGTATTCTTAAAACCACTGAAAAGAGTGTCTGTCCTATGTTAATTGCTGTGTAGGCTCTTGAGCATCATTAAGAGTTCGATTTCAGCAGGATAGTGTAAGTCTACAGACTTATATTTTGCTCTCTGAGATTTGGTCTACTTGGTCACTAACAGTAAACATAGTGTTAGAAGGCATTTGCCTTTCAGAAAAAGTCTCTGGCAAGAATAGGGGTTAGAATTCTCTTTATTGTAGTCTGTTTTTTCTTCCTCCCAGCAGAGAGTAGTTGATCACCTTGATTAGTCTGTAAGGGATCCTTACTCCACGTTGACATACAGGACTGCAGAGCAGCATACACATCTAGGATGGGACCTGGAACTTTACTCCTTCTCATCTTTGGTCTTTCTGATAGGAGTCAGTGGTCCAACATGATGTTAACTGGGGAAAATCACCTGAAACCTTTGTCAGTGATGTCAGCAGAGAAGTCCCAGAGTGAGTGGTCAAAGGCAATACATCATTCCTGTCCTTAGACTTCCTCTGCCTGATTAAGTGACCATGCAGCATTGGACAGTGAGGAAGCTTGTGCTGCTGCTCATCCCTCACGTGTGTTTTGTAGTTAGATACCAGCATTCTCAGGGCTTTTTATTTTTGAGCAACACTAAACTGATTTGCAAGCAGAACAGAATAAAAAACTTTGATCATGCAATCCTGGTTTGTTTTTGTTATGTTTTCTCTATCTGTTGAGTAATCCCTGGCAAAGGAGGGTGATAAGGAGTTAATGGATGGCTGTGTTTGTAAGCACAGAAGCACGCACCACTACACCTGCAATACCAGAAAGCATCTACAACAAAATTGCAGACACATGAAAGCCCTGGCACTGACCTCCAAAGGAAGTATATGGATTAAGACTAGTGCAGAGATAGGTATGGAATTGCCCCTGTTATCTACAGAGCAGGAAGCATCCTGGTATATCAATGTGTCCTAAGTGGTCTGTTAAGGAGTTTAAGGTTATTTTGACTGTGTTTGGTCATTTGGACATTTGGAATTGCTGTCACCTTATTGATGATGGACTGGCAGAGCTAGTCACCCCATGATTGTTGCAGTTGTCTTATACCTTCCATTACAAAATCCTCTTTTCATCTAATTATAATTTACCATAGCATTTGAGCCCAAAAGGCTCATGTAAGGGAGTTGTTTCTGAATGGTTTTAATAGAAAGTTTCTTCAAAAAGTTTGTATTGATTTATGAAGAAAGTGGTTGTTTTTCAAGTGATTGAAAGCAATTCTTCTTTCCTAGGAAATTCTATGGCCTCCAGTTTTGGTTACAGATTGCACATTATTGATGGACAAATGGGGCGTTAGGAGAAAAAAAGGGAAAGGAGCTTCATTTTCACATGAAAATTTACCACAGATAGTCATATTCTAGGCATGCCTCCAGCACAAGGTTGAGTCCATTTTCTTTTGAAATTCCTTTTTCTAACCTTTAAGAACTGTCAAGTCACTGTAAGGCAGTATTAGGACACAGGAAATTAAGCTGTATCCCCAGTTCCACAGTACCCCTCTGGGCATCTCAAAGGAACCAGAATGGAAAGCAGTGAGCAGCAGAATCATGGCAGCGATGGGCTGGGAAACTGTTGAAGCAGAAGACTGTGAAAGTAACAGCCACAATGAGGTTTCAAACTGGTGTGGCATAAAAGGAGATCCATGTAGGAAGATAAAGCTTAAAGAAACTCTTTTCCTGACCTTAAATATATGCTGAGGTTTTTGAATCTTGCTGTATTTTACTGTTGCATAGCAATTGACAAGATATTTGCTTCATTTCCCCCTTACCTTTAGAAAAAACAATGTGTTTCCTATTTGTGCATGCAGTTAAAAGGATACACCTTCGATCTAAACCCAAACCGTAAAAATACCAGCATTTTTCTGTGATGGAATGCAATTTGACATTTTAAATTAATAAGTGTTTGAGAACACTAAACCAAAACCTGATATTTTGGCTCGAGGATTTGATGTCTAATACAAATGAAACTCGGTACATTTTGGGGGAAAATGCCATGTATGACAACAAGTCCAAATCCTTATGTCTATTCTGTGAAAACATTAACCACATCTCATTTATGAAACCTCTGAAGAAAGCAGTTCAGTAGCTCTGTCCAGAGCAAGGGGGACTTTTGCTGAAATACAAGGCAAGAATTCTATCTAAATAACAACTTAAATTTTAAAGATCTCCTTGGTAAAAATTTATCTATTTCTTCAGTACAAATGAGTTCATGGTAAGGACATCTTTGTACTTTCTTTCTCTAAGTTTCTTTAAGCTTTTGGAGTGCTTATGAATGTAATTTGAGTTTGACCTATTTCTAGCAATCACAGAATTTGCTTCAAACTCTGGCTGTTCTGAAAATGCTCTATTTGATATTGGCAGCATTTAAACCCTTCTCATTTCCTCCCTAATACTGGAAACTGTATCTTGATTTGTGAGGGGTAAAGAGTGGCCTAAATGATAAAATTGTCTTAAGAGACTATAACATTTATCGTAAGATGGATTTCTATTTGCATGTAAAATTGTCTTTGGCTTGATTGCATCTCAGAGTTTACCAGAACATACACAAATATTTTTTAGTTCTAAGAAGTGTGTAGACCTCAGTTTTGCATATGGCCGTCTCCCCAAACCACAAGTCACTAAAGAATGCCAGTATGATGTTTGGCCAGTTAAAGGAGGGCAGCACTCCTAAAGCAGACTTGTGCTTTTATCCCTGCCGTAAGGAGACTCAAACGTTAGAGAGATTATTTTCTTTCACATGTATTATAATTTTTTTTCCACAGTCTGAAGTAGCAGCACCTGTGTAACCTTATTTAACTGCCTTCACACATTTTTCTTTCCCTCAGCTAATATTCTGCCAAAGTGACAAACTTTCCTCACTTTGAACTGCAGAACACCATGAAAGCCTGCATTTCTCAGCCTTGTCCAGTACAAGTCTTCTATGTACTGTTCATTGGAAGCTGTCATTTTATTAATGCTGTAAGAACATGATTGCTATAAGACAAGAATATATCTTAGAAAGAAGCTGTTACAATTTGATAAAATTTTAAAAAATTAAAAATAAAAAAAAGAAAACAGAAGAAAACAGAAAAGGCTGATGGTTATAAGGGTCTGTTGTTTGCTTAGCCCTGAGTCTTTCCAAAGAGTGGATCATTCCAGATAATTTGCTGCTGCTCTTTGATTAAGAATTTTTTCTCCAGTAGAGGCCGCGAGGAACATATCTACATAGACTTGAATTCAGTGTTAACAAGAGGAGCTTGCAATTATGTTTCCTTACCTCTAGGTTGACCAAAGAAACCCCAAGCCTTTAAGTCCTTCCTCATCATCTGGCGATCTGAAGGATTTTTGGCTAGTCAGGTCATTCTGCTAATGAGAATGCTAGTTAGGCTGGGGTGTTTCAAACCTGCATATAAGTTTACAAAGGACAAGAGACGCCTAAGACTTGTCACAAATTTATGCCCTCTGGGACACTACAGAAAAATTATTATAATCACCCGAACCAAGGGATCTTGTCTCCATTCCAATTCATTTTCCACTCACAAGAATCTATCCTTTTCCATCACTACAGTGATGGTACTTCACAGCAAATGATCTGCCATGTGGGTAAGTGGTATTCAGTTCCTCACTTGCTTCTTTCTGCCATCTGGTGCTATGGCTTTGCTATCTGTTACTTCTTATCCAGCCTAACAGAGCTCACTGTCCCTGGAATGGTCTAGAATTGATTTCAAAGAAATGCCGGTCTGTGAAAAGATAGGTACAAATCCCAAAGAAGAGGCAATTAGTGGCTTCTTTTAGTAGTCTTCTTTTGAGTCCAAAATACCTGCCTTCCAGTGACCAAAAAGTCTTATTTTTATGGTGAACAGCCTTTTTGTTAAAGGTCTTACTAACGTAGGGAATGGAATTTGTTAAAATACTAATTTTATTTCCATACTATCACTTTAAACACGAGCCAACTCTATATTTTCCTGAGAACCAATGAGGCTTGAGATTCTTTTTAATTAAAAGCCAGCAAAGGTGGGGTTTTTATTTCCTTTCCCATTGAATGCATTTGAAGCACCTCTGTCTCCAGCTGGCTATGGGAGCAGAGCCAGCATGTAATGGTTTCAAGCCCAGTGTGTGCATAGGGGAAAGGGTTTTCACTTGATTGATGACTCTGAAAGTGCTTGCAGTGCAGAGTGCTGAACCTGGTAGCTCTGCAGTTGTTCAGAAGATAGGAGAGAGGAGGTGGATGTGTTTTTCAAAAGCTGGCAATTCTTCCCAATCAAGTGCAGTGAATGGTGCGTGAAGGGCCTCATTTCATTGGCTTGGGGGCACTCTGCTCCATGAAACCTTTTGAAGTGGTTGCCAGAGGTTGAAGCTGAGATTGGTTGAACTTTCTTGCAGTCCTGTTTGCTGGCCTTACAGCCATTCATTCCTTCAGCTACACCGTCAAAAGCTTTGTTACTGGGCCTATCTGTCCTGTAGGGCTTTGTATACCTGAAAATTACTGTTCACCATGTATTGCTTAAAAAGGCAAAGCCATGTGGCATTGAAATACCTTCCACGATGTGGTAACCTTTCCAAATTTACATAAAATTTACTACTTTTCAGGCCTCATATTGCTCCAGTTTTAGCCTGGATTTCTTAGGAAATTCATAGTATCTCTACCTGATCCACTGCACAATGGCCACATTGTCATTTCCTTAAGTATGATAACATTATTGGCCAGGGCAGCTTAATCTTTGCTTTAGGGCCTTGTGATCTTGCAGTCATCTTTATAGCACCTCTCTAGTAGGAATGCTTCCAGCAGTGTGCTGTAGAGGAGAAGAGGAAACGTCTTTGTAAAGGAGTCTGCTCTCAGTCATCACGTGTGGGTAGAAGTGAGGTGTATTATGTTCAGGGTTCACAGGTTAGAGGAGCAGGAAAGAAGATATATTGTTAAGCAGCATGTGAAATGGCCCCAGGATTGTACTTTGGAGGAGTTGACTTCTTTTTGTGTGGGGAGGACAAGACATCCTCAGGAGTACTTAAAAGTACAAAAAAGGTAGAGGACAGACACTAGAAAGAGGGGAAGGAGACTGAGGAAAGAGCAAAGGGCAAGGTGGCACACATCGTCCTCATTGGGGTGTGTGTCTGTAAAAATGGGGCTGGATGTTTGAAAATGTACTTGCCTGCAGGTTTTCAGGTTCCTGCTTCTCACCAGCTCAGAAGCTGCATGCATGGCCTGTTTCATGATAGATTAGTGTTTCCATGTGGAACCATAAAGTGCAGACATGCTTGAAGATGGGCAGGTGGCAAGAGAAATTATCTGAGCTTTATGAAAAGCCAAAAATTCAGGGAGACAGACGTTTGGTTTCAGTTCTGGGCAGATGCTCAGGTCAGGTCTTATTTTGTCCAAACCACTTCCCCTACCCTTAGGCGTGATATTTTCAGAGTGAAAGGACAGGCAGAGCCCAGGGAGATTCCAGAGCACGGCTTGTTTGCAGCTGGCTGGACATGGAATTCATCAGCAGCAAAGCAAGACTCACTCTTCTCCTGTGAATATGGGGAGTACTTGGATTTGTGCATGCACACTGAAGCATGCACATGCATGTATGTGCACACACCAGAACAAACCAGTTCTTCCCTGTCTGCTGGGAGGCTTCGGTTAAAGTATCTGAAGCCAGAGATTTCTTTTAAGCCATTTGGACTCATTTGGACTCAGAGTGCTGTAGCCTTGCCTGCCTCCTTCCTCTCTCTGCTCCCAGCCAGAAAAATCCTCCCCCTCGCCGCCCTCCCTTTCCAGCACACGCAGCACAGAAAGCAAAAACCGACCCAAGCTTGCCTTTGCAGCTGGGACTTATCAGCCAGAACACACACATGTAGGTCATCCATGGGAACTCAGCAAAGTGTTGGATCAACAAGAGCACTGGGGGGGTGCAGGGCAGCAGGAGGAGCAGGGATGGAATCTTTTTTTATCATTATTATTATTATTATTATTATTATTATTATTATTATTGTCTGCTTTTTTAGAAAGGAAAAGAAAGAAAGATTACAGCAGCTTTTCTATGAAATGAAAAGATTAGCATGCCGTGGATGCTTTGCAGGGGCGTGATGAGATTTGCAGCAGATGAGTTGGTTGCTAGGCAATGCTAATGAAAAGCAGGCTNGAGACAGACGTTTGGTTTCAGTTCTGGGCAGATGCTCAGGTCAGGTCTTATTTTGTCCAAACCACTTCCCCTACCCTTAGGCGTGATATTTTCAGAGTGAAAGGACAGGCAGAGCCCAGGGAGATTCCAGAGCACGGCTTGTTTGCAGCTGGCTGGACATGGAATTCATCAGCAGCAAAGCAAGACTCACTCTTCTCCTGTGAATATGGGGAGTACTTGGATTTGTGCATGCACACTGAAGCATGCACATGCATGTATGTGCACACACCAGAACAAACCAGTTCTTCCCTGTCTGCTGGGAGGCTTCGGTTAAAGTATCTGAAGCCAGAGATTTCTTTTAAGCCATTTGGACTCATTTGGACTCAGAGTGCTGTAGCCTTGCCTGCCTCCTTCCTCTCTCTGCTCCCAGCCAGAAAAATCCTCCCCCTCGCCGCCCTCCCTTTCCAGCACACGCAGCACAGAAAGCAAAAACCGACCCAAGCTTGCCTTTGCAGCTGGGACTTATCAGCCAGAACACACACATGTAGGTCATCCATGGGAACTCAGCAAAGTGTTGGATCAACAAGAGCACTGGGGGGGTGCAGGGCAGCAGGAGGAGCAGGGATGGAATNGGGCCCAAAAGTTATCTAGCCTCCCTCCTGCAGCCTCCACTCCCCCCAGCTATCCCCCCTGCCCCATGAACCTCCCAAATATTTATAAAATCCTCACCAAGAACAAGAAAGACAGATGCTGGAGTGGGCTTTTGACAACTCACTCTTCCTGAGCTGCCCAGGACACGCACACACACACACACACACACACACACACACACGCACGCACACGCACACACACAAAAGTTGGCTGATTTTCTTTTCCTCCTTAGAAAAGTTTAAAAAAAACCAAACAAAACAACACACCCCCCCCACTCCCAAACCAAACCAAAGAGAAAAAAAAAAAAAGGCAAACAAAAAAAAGGAGAGAAGAAAAGTTAGCAGTGGCTTCTAAAGCAGCTCACTCTCCGATTTCAGAGTTCATTCAGAGTTTAGGCTTGCATGTGTGTGCATGTGCATGTTGGGGGTAGGTACATGTTTGTTTTTGATTTCTCTCCATGCGTTTTCAAGCTGGGCTCTAGCTCTTCCCCTCCTCCCATCCTGCTGCAAGCCTCCTTTCCCTTTCAAGGCCTTCTGACACAATGAGCTTATTTTCCCATGCTCCCTGTGAAAGCTGGGGTATGTGCATGAAAGCTGCAGCCTCAGAGGACTCTTTTAAATACAGAAATTGAACGTTGCTGAAGTTACAGACAGAGTTTCTGCTATTTTTACAAATGACCCATGTCTTGCTCCCCTTCTCAGAAGTATCAGCATTCTTAGATATCTTACCATCTGTCTCTCTCAACTGTTTTTTAAGTGAACGTAATGTTGGTATGACAGCATTGAAGACTGATGTTTACTGCTTGCTCCACATTCTCTTTATTGCTGTGGCTTGTGTGCCTCAATCCTAAGGCGAAGTCCTTTCATATGAGCGAAAAAGGATATTTCCATGGTCAGTTCTAGGCTAAAACTGCCAAAGAGGCATAATTTAACAAGATCTAATTCTAAATAATCCAATGGACTAACATAGCCCTGTCGTGAAAAAGCGACATTTCGAAGTTACTGAGCTATCTTGGGCCTGTAGATTGGGCAGGGGAACCTGCAGAAGCAGAGCCTCACTGCATGCCCACTTTGAGATTTCAGCCATCCCCTGCCGCAGTATATCACATTGGTTGTAAAGCCTCCCTTTAATGCCGGTGTTTAATTTTCATGAATGCTTCTGGGGAGGTAGGAGGTTAACATGAATTGGAAACAGAATTTAAAATTACTGTGAAGAGTGAATACGAGTCTCATATGGTGGTCCCATATAGTCCAAGTTTGACCATTTACGATCTTGGTTGAGGTCTGCAGAAGTCAGTGTCACTTGGCATAGTGAAAACAAGAGCCTATGGGGGGGTTGTGGGATTTTTTTTGTTTGTTTTGTTTTCTTTTGTTTTGTTTTAAAACACACAGGAGCAGCTTTGTTTTGCCTGGACTCTTTCTCAATGATGCCAGTATGAGCTGTTAATCAATAAGAAATTCCTTGGGCACACAGATTTTGTGAGGTTGCTGCAGTGACCTCTTTATACCATATTTCAGATGGCAGAGGCCTATATGTTCTTTCTTCATTTTTTTTCTTTTTTTCTACCATCAACCCTGTTTTAGTCAGTACCGTGTGGATAGATGACATATTAAACCAAGGTCGTAATCATATGTGGTCATTAAAAATCTCAAGTCATTCCCTCCAGAAGTTAATCTTTCAGTTATCAGTTAGGGGAATTCAATTCTGCTTACATAAATTCTCCTGCTGTTTCAATTAAATAGGGATGGCAAATTTCTAAATGCTTGGGAATACAGCCAGCTGCTGTGTGCAGACTATGGTATGACTATTCAGGTAACGTTTCATTATTTGAAGTAAGAATTTTGGCCCTACAGGACACATTACAGGACACGTTTGGGGGTGTGGTAAGGGCCAAGCAACCATGTGCCCTCCAAAGGAGAGGAATCTCCTTTGTCAGGCCAAGCAAAATGCCTAGATGGTACCGCATTTTTGAAACCTGTCTCCAGGCTTTCCAAGTCTGTACAGACATGCATCCAAGGTATTGTTGGCCATTGGAAATGGAAACTTATTTGTCATGTTTTTCCTAAGCTGTTGTGTAGTGCTGTCCATGTGGCTAACTGCTGCCCCCAGCTCCATTTCAGTTGTGGATATAGGTGTTATTTTGTGTAGCTTGGTCATCTCTATTTTGATATTTTCTGGAATAAAAAGTGATGTACAGATTGAAAATAGGGGCATCTCTGGGAAAAAAAACATTATCTGATGTTCTATACTCTGAAATCAAGCCCTTGCACATGCCTTTCCCACATGGTTTTGCTCCCACCAGAGTGGTGTCCCAAAGCCTTGCATGCACACACTTATACTGCATGTCTTAGCAAGCAACCAAAGTGCTACAATAATACTTTGTTTTGTGATGTTAACAGAATTACATTATGAATGTAAAAGGTGGTCACCTTTCATTCACACGTGAGTACATTTTTTGCTTTTACAATAGCAACTACTGAATTTTGACCAGTCAAGTCTTACCAATGTGCTGGTCATTAGGGAGCCCATTTGATTGTCACCTTTCTGACCACTGTGCCTGCTATATCCTACGTTCACATATGCAAGAATTCATAAAGTGCTAACCCCTTCAAGATAAAGGAGCCATACCATGTGATTTATCTGCATTACTTGTGGGTGATCAAGTTGGGGTAAATCAGGTGAAACATTTTATCCTGTAGGCTTCAAGGTGTTTGATGTGTTTAAAGAGTAGCTGTCACACTTCAAATGCACTGAAAGCACTTTTGATAGCAAACTTTCCTTCATAGAAGACTTGCTTGTGTGCCCACTGGAGTCAGCAGACTTTCTAGGGAGTAAGATACGGTGCATACAGATTTGGGGGTAAAGTACTAGCAGATGTACACAAGCAGAGCAGTATTTGCTGATCAAGAGATAGAAAAACATTTAATTTTTCCCTAAAGAAATGCTATGTCATTGAAATTTGCTTTGGATTTCTGGTTCCATGACTGCCACTACCATCCCTACTGATTGTTTGGAGAAGGTCCTCTGCAGATTCACATACACTCAATTGATCATGAATGAAGCTAAGAGCAGTTATTAATCTTACTGCCTGGTTGCACTCTAAACCGCCTTCTAATCCTGCCTCTGTTCTCTTAGACAAAGAATGCAGTGAGATGAAGGCAGGATCAATGCCAGCATGGAGCTGCCCTTTTTAGTAGTTGTCGTGGCAGGGTTTTATACATCAGCAACAGTGAGTGGTTCTCAGTGTACTGGGGGAGAAGGGAGTGAAGATGAATTAAAAGGGTCAGATGTTGTGCTCCTGAAGGGATGGCAGAGTCCCATCCTGACTCTTGGTCTCTAGTGAATTTTTCAGTTCCTTATATTTAATGACTGACCTCACGAGACATCACAGCCCTACTGCCCTTTGGAGATCCATGAAGAGCTCAACACAAGCTAAGAAAGGGTGCATTGTGTCTTTGATCCAATGGGCAGTATTTCACAGGCTGGCAGATTTAATAAAATCTCAGAGGAACCTCAGCTCATTTTTTAAGAGGCTTAACATTGAGTTAAAAGTTCCCTTTACTCCTGCATTGTTGGAGACCATTCCCTTCCTGTGTGCTGCCAGAGGACCTGCAGGGAATTGGGTCTTCATGAGACCAGATTGGATGTAGGCAGCTGGTTGAGACTGGTTAGAAATCTGCAGGAGGAATAGCGGGATGCAAGAAGCTTTCTAAACCTTTTTGTTTCTCAGTCTTTGAAGTCGTCCAGTGCCTCACATGCAGTGTGACAACTTTGCTCCACACCTGAAAGGAAAACCAAGCTAATGATAAGGCCTTTTGATCAGTCTTTGTGAACTGCATGACATGAAAAACTGTGTAATTCCTCTACTTCTAGTAATGTTATTTGTCCCACCTTCAACACTAAGTTGTCCAACTGACTTCACAACTAGAAATATGAAAAGTTCACTGTCACAATGTCCTCCCCTGCTACAATGTTTATAGACACAGACAGAAAGCAAGTATGAAGGTGGAGAATATCTTACAAAGACTGATAAATGGATCTTTGGAGCTTCAGATAGTGCCATAGTTTCTTGTTAAAACCTGCTAATGTAAAGGAAAAAAGCAAAAGGTGGGAAAGAAGAGCAGGGAGGAAGGCAGGCAGGCTGGAAGGGATTCCTTGAGCAGCAAGCTTTCTTTGGTGTTCAGTGCTGAGAACTTGGGAACTTTTGCACCAGGAAGCAAATCTCATTGTGCCATTTTGGAGTGCAGGTCTAGAGCACATCAAAATCTGAAAACTGATGAATACTGAGAACTGCAGAGTTTGTTTTTGAACATCTAAACAGTTTAACCACTACTCTGCTCACTTCTGTTATTGTTATGGAGGTGCTGCTTGTGAACTGCATGGGTAATTTCACAGCAAGAATTCCAATGTAAACCATATGTTGATCCTTCAGTCTAAATTTATATAGAACAACTACTGCTAGGAAAATGTTAATGATTAGTTTAAGGGGGCAAAAGGACTTTGCTTAGATTTTCAAAAGTGTAGGGTAAATACTTTCAAAGTACCAAGCACTCAAATACTACCCTTTTTAGAGAAATGAAGTATAGATTGCATGGTATTCAGTCACCACTAACTCTAAAGTAGAATCTTTTGCAAACTCAGAAATTCACTGCTACATTACTGCCCACTCCCATGGATATGGCAGGCTGCTGGAGTTCTGCATTTGCAGCAAAAATGGAAGCTCCACCCAAGGACCAGTAATTAAAATTTTTATTGTCATTGATTGACGTTTGGCCTTCTTGGTCAATAAAGGTTCAGATCCTTTAAGAAGCTTTAACATGAGCAATTAGTCAAAATTAAATTATTAGAGATGGGAAGGAGAATGCTCCAAACCCTGCTTTAGAAGAACTTTTGCCAGTGTATACATCTCCCGTAATACAGCAGCTGAGGCCCCCCAGTTATTGATCCTTGTAAGATCCAGCAGAACTGTGCTCCCTTCCTGTTGGCAGATGCAGATCCTGCAGAGAGGAACAAAATACAGTCTCCACAGATATTTTTATGATAACTCCTTTCTTGAGAGAAGACAGTGAAGGGGAAAAAATGCTTTCAGGAAAAAGAAGTTGCTGTTTGGAGCTGATACATCCAGGGGCACTGTTGCATATCAAGAGAAAACGAAGTTAAATGAACTATTGCAAAGGAAGAAGCAGTCATGTAAAAGGCAAAGATGATTTGTGAGATTTTGCAATAGCCTCCCAAGGGGAGCAAGGCCTTTTGCTTGAGACATTTAAAATTAGACTGGACAGAGCAATGGAAATTCAGTGTACAGGCACCCCATGGGACAGTGGATAAGCCACTGGGTCTCCCTTTGCTGCATGTTCCCTTACTCTTTTGTAACTCTTCCTGAATACCTCCATTCCAAATAATAATTTGTTTTTCCCAGACGCTCATCCTGGTTCTCTATTCCTCCCCTTTTCCCCTTTAAGAAAGGAGCTGTGTTTGATTCATGGTGTCAGCTATCTTCCAAGTTCTGATCCAGTCCCAGGGGTGGGAGCTCTTGGGGCTGATGAGGGTAGGAGTGATCAACTGCAGACTTTCCTGTTGCTGAGCTTGCTGCAGGCCTGACCGTTTTTAAGACCTCAACAGATGTTTCTGCTTAGAAACTATTGGCATCTTTATGGACTGTTTTTTCCATTCTTCCCTCCCGGCCCATGTCCAAGCAGCAATGAATTATGTAAGACTACATTCTAGCCTTTTCTTTATTATTATTTCCGTAGACTCATCTCTAAGAAGTACATCTACAGTTCTCTCTTTACCTAGTTTTAGATGCTTCAGCTTTCTCTTTGACCAAAACACTCACCTAGCCTTAAAACATTTAAGTGCCTTCTCATCATCTTTCAGACACAGATGCCAAAAATACAAACACTACAATCCAAACTTGTGGCTTCAGATTCAAGACGTCTCTCACTGTTCATACTGTGGTTTTAATCAATATGCCTTTTACTTAAAAGTTAACCCCTTACTATGGAGCTGCCTGTATTTGTCTCTTACTGCTGGTACTTAACAAACAGTAATTAATAATAAGTAATGGAAGGAGATTTAGAAACTGCTGCGGGAGCTCAAAATGGCTTCAACAAGCATCATCCCCACCTGGTTTAGCAGTTTAGCTGTCAGTTATTAGAAATGCACACGTTTCAGAGAGTCTTGAGTAGAATAAAAGCACTGAGCTGGTTTATTTGCACTGTTGATAAGCACTTATAATCCTGCCAAATAAACGGTGTAATGTGGGCAGGGCACCTGATGCAGTCTGGGTAGACTTAACACTTTTACATTGTACAGCAAAACTTCAAAGTTCAAAACTGGCTAGATTAAGTTTCTTAAAAAGATGATGTAAGTAATATGTCAAGACTACATGCAGATTACTTTAACTCAGACGACAGAGAAACGTTCTGCATTGGAAAATTTGGCAGACTACTACTTAATTTCAGATGTACTGTAGTAGCAGAAATAAACTGTTGCCTTCTTTGGGAACACACTACTAGAAGGAGACAGAGTAGTTCAGCCAGTGTGCCACAGCCAAATGTGGGATTTTCATGCAGGCCTATGTTTAGTTATTACAGCAAAGCGTTGCTGTAAATCCTCTTGATGCACTTAGCAACTGAATTCCCACTGGAAGAAGAGCACATCTTTTCCAGTGTAATACTCTCATTGTTCACCACCTCAAAGTCTTTCAGTGATTGTGCTGCTCTGACAAGGTGCAATATCGTTACAAGTGATCCTCTTCGCATTTTATGCTTTCAGCAATTTAGTGCTGCTGATGTAAAGTTATTAAGTAGATGACTTCCTTTTATTTATGGTGAATGGATACTTCTCTAGTAACAGCCAAACAAGTACACATGGTCCTACCCAGGTGCCTTAGCACTGGTTTTGCAGGACTGTGAGGGCTAGAAAAAGACTCAGTCCTTTCTTGGTACCTTGTCTGAGACTGCCTAGCAAGAGAGGTAGTGGTACTGGTGGATGTGATGTGACTTTGGCTCACTGAGACAAGCCAGGACCAGTTATCAGGCTGCTGGAGTCCCACTCCAAAGAGAGCAGAGTGTGGTATTGTCAGTGCAGGCACTGGATGTGCCTCAGCTGGTCTGTGTGGCCTGGACTCACAAGACCCCTCACTGAAGTACCCTACATTTTTCCTCCTGAAAGGAGAGTGCTGAATGGTGAGAACTGGTGAGAACATATACAGTAGGAGAATGTGAGTTAAAGCGTAATTGCGCCATCTTTTTCTGATTTTCAGTAGAAAACCATACAATAAGGATTGTGAAGTCAACCAGTCCAGCATCTTCTGTCAGTAATTGCATTTGTGTGAGAATTGCATACAGGAGGCATTATGGTAAACAAGGATATTTTTTAAGGCTTTGAAATATTTATTTACTGGAAGATTGCTGATGGGAGCAGGAATTTTCCCAGATTTGAACAGGGAGTGCCATTGCAATTGTCAATATTTTGTTGACTAATGTAAGGAAAACACAAGCTCTAATGTTCAGAGAGCTTGACATTGCCCGAACATCTTTGTTGTACATCCTCACTTCTTCCTGGTTTTGTTGTTACTGTTAAGACCTAGTGCTCTACTGGTAAAGAGTCACCACAAACTGGAGAGACAAGATGTAAACTCAAGAATTCCTGTGCTTGTTCCTTTAGACCATGCTGTTTTCCTTAGGAGAGTTTAATTCACTTCAGGATCCAGGAGAGCTATGAGCCAAGCTTTGAGCCATTATCCACTAACAAAAATCTGCAGTAATAGCAAATGGAGCATGTAAGCTGCCTTGCCAAGGAACTTGATGCTCTCTTTTCTCAGAGGTCTCTGTGCTGAAGGTCTCCCCAGATCTCTCCCTGTTAAATACAAAATCTCGTAGCTCCCCAGAGCCCACGACTGACCCCCTGGCTAATGGCTTTTTGCCAGTCCTATTTTGTATGTTATATTGTTGGCTGACACTGCATTTTTACAGTTCAGTTTTGTTTCTCATGGTCTTAGAAGTGGCCATTTTAATTTCAATAAATATGTCTCCTTGCCCAGTATGCAGTATTCTCCTGAGCTTGGTGCTCACAGACTATAGGGAGCTGTAAACAACACTGTTTATACTTTCTGCTGATACCAGAACATTAGCATATAAATAGGGGAGAGATTTAAACAGGCTAAAACAACTCCAGCCTGGCCTATTGGGAAGGGCGGACAATCTGCTTTTCACTCTCCTTGCCAAGGATGTCAACTTTTCTGTGGGACTATGGCAAGAATGAAGGGCTTAAAGAGATGGGAAGCTTTTATCTGACAGAAGAAAGGTCGATGAGCCTTAGAAATGCAGAAATACACTGAATAACAGTCTGCCTGTTGGGATTTCCTTGTAAGCCCTGTTGGTGTTAGTGTGGGCATGTGGAAGGAGGGGAATTAAAAATCACCACAGAGCTGTTGGATAAGAGCTCCCTTTTAACAGAACTTGCAACAAAGTGTTAGAAGTATGATAATTACACCTGCAATGAGCATATTGTTTTAGAAGAAGTTGTTTCATTTACCTAAAGAAACATATCATATGGTCTTTACATTTTTTAGCTGCAGAGTATTTTAGAAACACGGTACAGCCAAATACTAAATCAAATAACCTCCCATATCTTATCTATCTATTGAATTACTAAAATTCCAATCACCTTTGGCACCAGTGAGAGATAGGCACGAATGCTGCAGTTACCATCAAGTTGCTTGAGTCCTTTTCTCATGCAGTTGAATTTTCATTTTATTTTTTGTCATAGAATATGTAAAGCAGGGTTAAGAGGAACATAGATACAAGGGAGAAAAGAGCTTTTTAGTTAACAGTCCATTGGAAACCAGAGACAAGGAAAAAA
This sequence comes from Origma solitaria, assembly GCA_013397895.1. Lineage (NCBI taxonomy): Eukaryota > Metazoa > Chordata > Aves > Passeriformes > Acanthizidae > Origma > Origma solitaria. Next base: position 873,093 of record VZRL01002888.1, on the reverse strand, counting down.
GAACAGCCAGAGATTATATTTCCAGATGAGAAAGAGGTACTGTGGGATTGTAAAGAAAGCTGTCACATGAAGAGTGGGGGTGAAACAGAACTTAACTCTGTTGGGATTTGTTGTGGGCTTTGCAGATGTGCCTCAGCTGCATGTAGACCTTTGGAGATACTTCCATTTCAGGGCTGGAGAACTTTGTGTGGAGCAGCAACTTGCCCCATTTTCCTTCTCTCTGCTGGAAGAGGGAATGTTTGTGATGTTGGTTTTCCTTTTCAGAAGCAATGAAATTTTGTGTCAAAACAAGTAGTTCCCATGGTTGTTTTGTGCCATCATCTTTCTGCTGCCTCTGATAAAAAAAGTGGTTTTGCAGTTACATTCCCAAAACTGGTAGAAACTCTGTGATTTGCACAGTGTATCCTACACAGAAGTTGCTGCAGGAATGTCCTGCATAGCCACTATAAATATGGCAGTGAGTGGGGAACATGAAAAAGAGGAGGAGATGGAACCTGGACTGACTTTTACTCTAGGCATCTTCTAGAGCTCTTCGTCTGCTGCATCTGCATTTCTTTTCCCAGCCTTGACTTGTGGGCCAAAATGAAGCTCGAGTCCTGGAATAACTGGCAGTGGTGGTAAAACACAAGTCAAAAGGCACTTCTCCAATCAAACTGCAGTGCGCACACAAGCTCGTGCCTGTGTGTTCAGGAGCTAATGCAAGCAGGAGACAAACCTGTTCTTTGCTTGGGGTGCAAGTTGCCAGTGATAAACCACTGCCTTTGTGGGGTAGGCATGACAGCTGCATGCTGCTGGGGTGGCTCCATGAGAAAAGGAGATGTTTCTGTGCTGGGGGACAGTAGGTGTCCCGGAAAGGAAAAGGCATTAGGACATAGGACTGCAGAAAACTCTTGTATTTCAGAAAAGGTCTTGATCACAAAGCTACCATATTCTCCCACAGGATTAGTTGCCCTTAGATTAACAGTAATTATAAAGTCTGACACATTTCTTTGTCATTATCTCTCTTGTATCATGTCATAGGATTTCTTCCTCCCGCTTCTGTCTTTTATCTGTCTGTTGGATTAGAGACCAGGGTTTTTCGCTATGTTATCTTTCAGCCTTTTTTCCTCCAATGTAAACTGGTGAGTTTTAGCACAGGATACGTTGCAGGGATCAAAGTTCAGTATCTCACTTTAGTCAGGCAAACGTGAGATGAAAAAGACAACTAGTTGTTGTTCAGATAGTAACCTTAATATCACTGGGGGTAAAACTGTGCTTTGTCTTGAGGTTGGGATTCCAATCCCGTGGTTTTTATCAATGTTTAGTGAGTGTGGGCCTGGAAAAATGTTCTCCATCTTATGGAATTAGTGGGCCTCTGATGGGAAGGAGATGGCTAGAGCACTACTGTCCCGGTGACTTGAGCGAAAGATTAATAAAGTACCAAGAGTCTTGTATTCAAGGCAGGGTGGTCAACCAAAGACTTAGCAAAGGAGAGGAGCTATAGGGTGCAAATATACTAAGTTAATTTGTTTAAAGGATGTTGTGCCCAAATGGCAGAGGAAGGATTCTGTTCAAACCTGGTAAATGTGGAAACGATGCCGAGATGCTCTTTGCTAGTGTGGATCTCTAGCAAACAAGAAACAAGAGTGAAACAGGAATTGTGGCATTGGGACTGAGCGAGCTGCTTGACCATGCAGTCCCAATGCTCTGTTTAAAGTATCATAATGGACATTCTTTAAATGTTCCCTCCTGCTCCATAAACTCAGTTTATGTTATATGTGACAAGGTAACTGGAAGCTTCCCCTTCCTCAATTAGTCACTTGTAACCAAGGCAGGTCCCATTTGTTCTCCCTAACAAAATATTTAAAATAAAGTAAAAAAAAAAAATTTATCTGCTGTGTTGTATATACTCCTCTCACCAGAGGGCAATGAAGTCAAGTCTGTTAGTGTAGGCCTGTCCAGCATTACATAAGGAATGCCCCCTGTGTGCTGAAACCCAAAGAACACCTCCTGACTAGGCAACAGTATTTGAATAGAAAGGTGGCACTGGGTCAGGGTGACTCCAGCACAACAGGTGGCACACAGATAAGCAGGCTGCCCCAATTGTCTGCTAAACAGCATGGGATACCAGTGGGAGGACTTGGCAGCAGTCACTGCAGAAGTAACTGGCGTTCACACCTACTTTGTGGCAGATAAACTTATCTGCATCTCAGTAAATCTGCTTCTAAAGTGGCTTTAATAGCCTGCATTAATAAGCCAGATGCATCGCAAAAACAATGGGGTTTGGAGACAAGACACTTCCATTCCAAGCAACTGAATTCAACCTGAAGCACAGTTCAAGTGCAGAAAAGCTGTGATGGACAGAAGGCCTGCAGGAAGCCAAAAGGGAAGAGAGTAGAGCATGAGCTGCTGCTTGTCCTTGGAGGATTTTAAAGAGGGCTGATGTGAACTGATCGAATCAAAAGAGAATGGGAGAGGTTAACGAATGCAAAGAACTGCATTTGTAATGTCTTCATTTTTCCATTACCTTTCCTTATTCTCTCTAGAGCACTGCTATTGCATCCCACAGCAATAAGCAGCTCAGCCAAGGACTGTCATTTTGTATTCCAGTCTGACCCAGTATTTTGCAGGGTGCCAAACAACCACAGTGTGGATGCCTCAACCCTCCCCCCAGCCCCAACACACAGAGGAGCATCTATGCAAAGCCTTACAAAGCCTTTCAAATGTCCTGCAAGTGGGACAAAGATAGGAGGAAATGAGATCTCTTCTCAGATTTCAAGAGTCCATTTAAATTTTATAGTATGTGGGTGAACTGGGGTTCTCACCAGCAGGCTTTGGGAAATGAAACTTTTGCTTTTGTATACCAGCTTGACTTTGATTCAGGAGCCCCACCACAGCTACTATTTAACATTTGACTTGGAGGCTGTTGGAGGAGAATGTGTTTGGAGGGTGTTTTGAGGGACAGTGACTTTCTGTGAAGCCTTGTGGCCTTGCAGCTGAATCTGAGCCTATTCAAACCAGTGATCCTATTTCTGATCAGAGCGGGCTGAGGTCAGGACAGGTATGGAGGACCAACTCTCTCTCCCTCCTGGAGCAACTGAGTGGTGTGTTGCCTTACAGCTCTTGCTCGTACTTGTGCTGCGGTGAAGGATTTTAGCCTCTGGACCTATTGATCCATCAACATGCCTGAACACAAAAAGAGTATTTGCTACAAAAGCACTGACCTGGGAAGATGGCGGCTTGGCCAGGCCAAGCTGGGGTGTACCCGCTGTGCCTTCCCTACTTGCCACTTGATAAATACCCTGCTCCTTCCCCCACCCTCCTGCCCATTTTCCACAGCAGAGAGCAGGCACAAGGGGACCCTTTCATCTTGGCACATCCCCTTGCTGATTAATGTGATGCAATGTTCCCACAACACCACCACTATGCCGGCCATGTAATTAGGCAGGAGATAATGAATGCTTCAGAGACTATTCAGGCAGCAGTGCCCGCCTCCCTGCCGAACAAGCTCCTTTCTCAGCAGTGAAGCCAAGTGGAAGGAGCGGCAGCAGAAATGCCATTGGTGCCGTGCTTAATTGTGCAGGAACTGGGGGCTCTCGCAGCAGAAAATAGAGTTAGGGCCAGTGTGGGAGACATGGGCAAGTGGATCTACTGTGATATCTTGGGGCCAAACTTTTTTTTGTGTCTTTTCATGCGTTTGACCTTATGGCAGGAGAAGCCTTAAATGTGCACATCTCTGGTTTTGTGTGTGTGTGCCTTTTTTGTTTCAAGTCATTAGGGAAAGACATCATTTAATAAGCATAGGAGTCTGTCTTCTCAGTAACCCAGAGGCAAAGATGCTGGTGCTACTTAGTGGCCTTTGAAATGTGGGAAACACACTGGGGACACAATAGGCTTATTCTCTTTTAGGGGGCTTTACAGTTAAGCTGCCATTGTCTGGCTAACATTAGCAAGAAAGATACTCCCCTTTCTCCCCGACCTCTATGTGGACTCTGAGAAAACAACCAATTGGTTTAAAATACGCTATCCAAATGCCTTCAGATCACGCAAGAATAAAACCAGCAAGGAGCTGAAAGTCTGTCTCAGCAGCTGGAAACCAAGGAATCTACTGTCAAAGGTCTTAGCAGAAATTCAGTGTTCTGCTCAAATTGCTTTCTGCACTTTTTTATTATTTTGTTTGTTGATGCAAAATCTCTTTAGATCTCACACCTGACCATACTACCTACTAAATGTAAGCAGTGCAACCTGCTGTAAGCAACTGGTAAAACTCATCATAAACTGACTTCAGAAGTTAGAAAAATAAAAGGGTAACTGAAGTCTTGTGCTCGGGACAAATAGGTTGAAAACAGCTGTTGTGATAGTGATGAATCAGGGAAGCTCAGTTTCTGTGAGGATTAGGTTAATTTCTGAGCAAAAGGTCATTGGAGGGTGGAGTACATCAGAAAGAGCAATTTACAAGTTATAAAATAGAACAATTCATATGCACACTCACATTTAAGCCTGCTTCACTCCAACAAGCTCTAAAGCCATAATGTGTCCTTTTGTAAATAAGTACGTTCCCAGGCAGACCCACTGATCACCCTACTGAATTAAGTGACAGACTCTTTTGTGCATCCCTTCTTGAATGACAGATGGATGCAAGTTATATTATTCTGTTGCTTAAACCCAGCTTTTCTAATCAATTTTATATATAATGTGCTGCATGTCACCGCTGTGCATTTTGACTCCACATCAGAAATTTTGTAGGCTTTCCTAGTATCTACAGTGTCAAGAAAAGATATTTCACTGAGCAACTTCTCATATTGCAGTTATAGTAGAGTTGTGACCGAAAAAGAAAAATCTGGCAGAGAGAACAGCTCTTACAAAAGGAAATCAGTTCCACTGACATCTTCAGAGAGCTGCCCAGTGGTATGCATAGTCATGTGCCTCCATGTCATACAAACACACTGCACTCGTTTGTGCCATGTTGTTGTGTCCTGAAGCAGATGCACGTAGTCTCACTGTAACCCCCAGATCATGTGTCATTTATTTCTCCTCCCTCTGTCACATGCACAAACACGGCCTGCAGACTCTATGTGTGAAATGGAGAAGGGAAACAGATGACATGTGATGCGAGCTTTACAATGCTTCTAACATTGATGGTCAGCACTTTATTGGTGTCAGGGACTCAAAGGTTAAGAGGCAAAAGAAGAACTGAGGAGCCCAGTTGTTCCTGCCCAGAACTGGGAAAGAACTCTGTACTGAAAAGAGATTCAAATGTTTTCCATCTGTCTACGCTATTTGCTGGCATGGAATGATGCTCTAGCAGAAACCTAGATTAGTACTTTTCTCAGCATGATGTCCTCCAGAGGAACATAAAGACAGTGTCAGCGTTGACTCTGATTTGTAACCTGTGCCTATATTGATGAGTGCCATTCCTGTAAACCAGCCAGGCTGAGGTAAAGGTATTTGATTATCTTACTGACTGCTTGAGGCAACATCCTGTAGCAGTGAACATGTCCAACAGGTTTCAGTAGGAATGAAAACAAACACAATTCATGCAGGATCTATGAGACCACCTTACTCTCATAAAGTGGGGTGTCTCCTTGTGATGTCTTTCCTCCCTCTGCCTAAGTTAACACGGCAAATTGCATCAAACTCCAGCATGCACTGCACATCTGGGAGTGAGTTTTCCAGGACAAAAGCCATTCAGTCACCAAGAGTTCAGTGACATGACCTTTCTCAGAGCAACCCACAAAGAGATTGGCACTTCTAGATTTATGTGATTTTGACAACATCTGGAGTTCAGTTGTCTCTGGTAAAACAGATGTTTTACTTCTGCTGATCACAAATTTCTCCCCATATTCACGATTCTAATTTCTGTTTCAAGTAGTGTTCAGCCAAGAAATGAGCATAAATTTGCTTGGAAACTGTTCCAAAGAATCTGCTATGTGAACTTCAGAATGTTTTGCTGCTTTACTTGCTCTTGACAAGCTTTGAAACCCATCCGGATCTCTAGTTGGGATGGAATATCTTTTCCATTTTTTTCTATCAGCCCAAGTGATGTGAGGACCATCCCAGTGAAACCCTGATAGTGTAGTAGGAAGAAACAAAGTAGAGTCTGTCTGTGTTTCCCTTGCTGTTACTCTAACAAGGAAAGAGTAATGCAGCCACCTATGCTCCCAAATTGTGCTAAACCTGGACCATATTCCGGTCTCTTATGGCTGTTGCAAAATATATCAAAGGATAAGTTAGGTAAGAATAATGATGCTAAGTAGCAGCAAGATCATGGAGCTTTTGCTGGACTCCTGCTGTGGCTTGTGTAGACTCATAAGTTCCTGCAGACAGAATACAGTGTGTTAAGAAAATAGCTAACAGTTCTTATTCACTTTTCACTTGCTTTACATTTTACTCTTTTACTAAGTGTAGAAGGCTAAAAGAAGCTCTCTTCTGGCACAGCATAAGAGGTTGACCAACCATTTCTGAAGTGTTTCAGAGTTGAGGAACATCAAAACTGGCACAAGAAATCAAACCAGGAGGAGGAAGCTTGACTATAGTACTTCTCCAGTGAACCTCAGCAGCTAGAACAGTATTTCCACACAGCTCTGAACAGGTGTGGGAACAGATGCCATTTGTGCCAGGTAGAGTGGCATGGCTATAAGATGACAGTTTTGCTGGGAAATGGAAGAGAGAAAGGGGAGCAGCAGGAGACCTGGCATGGTATTGAGCTCAGTCCTGATTCTGCACCCCAGCTCTGGCATCAGCACAGTCCTCTGGCTCTGTGCTCTCTGTCCCCCCATGCCCACTACAATACCAGCTACATGTGAAACTCCTACTGACTCACACCTGTGGCCCAGAACAGTCTTGGTTTTACCTGTGTGTATGTCTCCATGCAGCAGTGCATGGTGATATTCTGGTATAAAATCCTCTCTCTTAAGTGCTGCTGTTTCTCTCTGTCCTAGCTTTGCATGACAACCCATTGCCCGGTTGAAAAACATATTTCTACTGCTACTAAGTACTTCCTACTACTACTTCTTCCTCCTAGTAACCTCTTCCCAGTATAAAACTTCCCTACCTAAAAAGGAAATTGGACCAGGAAGAGGGCTGTTAGAAAAAAACAATGGTTTTAGATAAGCAACTGCGTAACCAGCTGTTGGGGAGGGCACAAAAGGGGCAAATGCAAGCTTACAGCCACCTTCTGCACTTGCCAGCCACAACATGCAGCTGCTTTGCCAGAGCTGAGAGCTCATAAATAAGGGGACACTAAAGAGTTAAAAAGATTTTCAGGGAAAGCTGGCTGATGAGAGAAGGGGAAAGGAGGAGGGGCAATCTTCTTGTGCACAGACTTTCCAGAGCCTCCAGAGATCAGTAAGACCCAGGATGCTTTTCTTTTAGATGTTTTAATTTAGGTGGTTGGAATCTTAATAAATCATTATTTACTCTAAAATTGATGTATGGTGACAGGATATAACTTGTCATAGCAATCAGAACTGCAGCAAATGACTGAAAATTCAACCCTCAATGTCAGCCTAAAATTCAGGCTGAGAGCAGGGGAATCTTACAGTCATATTCAGAGACAAGCAGACAAACTGTGAGTCATTAAAAAATTTGAGGTCTGACAAGGTACCGAAATAGCTCAGATATGCACCTATGCGTGTCACACTCATATCTTACCAGTTCCTGGTAGCCAGCCTTTCTCTGGTTTAATTTCATCTCATTACCCAAAGATGTGCCCCTTGTGCATTTATTTTGTTAATGAAATGCTAGCTTTATTGGAATATCAGCTCTGTAGGGGTTGCCAGGACATATAAAATGAACAGCCATAAACTATGTTCATTATTACTGCAGTGCAATGCCAGGTCTAGTACTGCTTCCAAAAAGTAGGAAAGGGAGAACAGAACTTAACATGTCCCTGACCTGTCCAGAGGGACAAAACAGAGAGCTTTTATTTTATTTGTTTCTACAGTGACTCAGTCTGTAGTAACTGGGTTAAAGTCCACTTAGAAACGAATAGAACAAAAGGCCTCCTGTTAGTGCTGGACATTTTCCCTCTTCAGATATCACCAGAAGGATTTAAAAAAAAAAAAAAAAGAAAAAGAAAAAAAGCCCTCTAACAGAATGCAGGAAACCACAAGCTTATGGGAATGTAGCAGCACTTTGGAAAGGAAAACACTGCCTCAGACTTTCATCTGCAGGGCTTGCACTTTTTTCCCCATTTTTTCCTTACCTTCTTTTCATCTCCTTACAGCTAGAAGCATTTGCCAGGTCACCACACAGCCTGGAGAAAAGGCTAGTGGGGAGAGCAGTTAAGTTGCAGGGGGTCATTGCCAGATCCCAGACAGAGAGGAAAAAATTTGGCTTGTGCAGATCACTGTAGTCTGCAAGGGGATTCCAGCATAGAGGGAGAGAGCTTTGGTGCAGCTGGACCTTGCAATAGCTGCTTGCCAGACTGAGGGTCTTAGCAGGGTCAGAATCCTGGATCCTACAAGGCATACTACAAGGTGGGGGGCGGCACGGAAAGGGGCTTTTTTAATAACATTTATTTGGAATGTCTAGTCTTTTCTTTTTTTGGAGTGTGGCCTAATGACATCTAAGTAACAAATTACATAATGTTCTCCAAGAATATAAAAAATAGCTGAAATGCTTTCTGTATTCCATTCTAAGTATTGTCATGGCATGCCTGTATTTTCATTATAAAGCAAACATTTTCCAGCAAGCATTCACTGAATTTCATTAATTTTCACTTCAACTTCTTCCTGAGGAATGTGAACTGGCAGTAACAGAAAAAGCATGTTGAAATTTTATTTTGCATATAAGAATGATCGTGCTATTGAATCTTTCAAAACTTCACCATTCCCGCAACTCCCAAATATGAGGAAAACTGCAGCTGTCTAAAATGAAATGGGAAATTGAAATTACATATTATTTTTTGCCTATAGCTTTAGCTATTCTTATGATACTGTTTTGTACCAAGGACCATGTTAATTTTTGTTAGGTGAGCTTTATGTTGACCTAGATCAGGGAATTAGCTTGGTAAAAGGTGTAGTGTTGGGTGTAAGGGAAGAATGGGAATGTATAGCCAGATCTGTACCACATAAGCCAACTGTTATTTTAATTTCAGCTGCTGCAGAACCATAATCTCAAGTGGTAAGCTTTTGACTAACTTGACCAAGACCGCATTGCACATAAGTAGTTACTTTATTTAGTTAGCTGAGTGATTCCATGCTGAGTCAGAGAAGTGTTCATAGTTAATAGGTAGACAGAGTCGACCTTGCCATGCTTATTTCACTGAGAACTGATGACACCATGCAGAAAATTCACTCTTTAAAACAAATACCCGTCATCAATACCATATGGATCAGTTCCTTGTAGCAGTTGGTAATGTGTTATATACAGTGTCTCCTCTCTACGTCATCTGGCTGGTTTCCATATCTGATAATTAAAAGAATCAAAAATCAAATTGCTAGTTTTCACTCATGTGAAGTGAGTTATTCCAGGTCCTAGCAGACAAATTATCTTCTGAAAAACGCCTGAATTCGACTTCTTAATCAGCATTTTCATTAAAACAATGGGGTTAAAATGCTCTGTTTTCTTATACAAAGTCTCCTGCCTTAGCTTTCTATAGGCAGAAGAACTGGAGCTCTCCCAGCCTTTCTTATATGCCAGTCGCTGACCATTTTAGGGTCCCCCCACTGGACTTACCTTTAGCTTGCAACTGTCTTTCTTGCAGTGTATGCAGTATGCTGGACACAATATTCCAGTCTTTGTTGACTAACACATGGTTAAAGGCTGTTTTGCCCTTGGTGTGATCACAGCTGGTCACAGTTGAAAGCATGTTTTAAAACCCTGTCCAGAGGTAGAAAATTAAGCCTGACTAGCCAGGATGTTTTAAAACACAGCTGGGACTACTTTGAAAAATTCCAACATCTTACAACATGTGCTAACTAATACACTATTTAGCGCTTAGATAAGCAGCATGACCCTTCCTACCTGGATAGTTTTAAGTCCCAGCCTTAGGAGTTATTATAATTTAAATATAACAGTTAAATGTAGCATAATCTCAGTAGGCCGTTGTTCTAACAAAACCATATTCTAGTGTATATGTGCTGTCTGGGAGCATGTTTGGTAGCTAGTGCAGTTTATTACATGATGCACTGATTTCATCCTTATGCATCAAGCATGCAGTTGGAAATGTAAACATGCTGCTGGTTCATAAGGGAGCAGGCCCACACAGCTCTGGCTAACAGGGGTTAACTGCAGCACATCAGTCTCTGCTGTGTCACTGTAAAGGCATTGCGCTGCCACATGCAGAAAGGCACATTCATTGCTTTTTAAGGTCCAAATCATCCTTGATAATCAGCACTACCAATACCAGCGTTCACAGGGATCAGGGAATGGAGAAATTCTCTGAAATTTGTTTAAGGTTCAGAACTTTTAATTCCACCTTCCTGAGCCGAAAGAGAAGCATTTTTCCTCTGCTCCATCTGGTACAGCTCTCTGGAAAACTTCAGCTTGGCCCACGCCCTCCTCAGCCCCTGAACTTTATAATTTTTCAGCTGCCAGAATCACTAACTGCCCAGTTTTATGTAATTCCAAGTATCTGCAGTGGAGCTGGAGAATACACACATGGAGGAAGTTTTGTGGCTTTTAAGCTATGCCCAGAAGTTTGCCTTTTTTTTTTTTTTTTTTTTGTGGGAGGGGGAAGAAGAGGAATGCAGTAGGGGTATACGCAGGATTTTCAAAATAGAATGGAAATTCTGTCTGCTGTGAGCTTTGCTTTTGAAATCCCCTTTTTTTTGGAAGGGGCCTGAAACACGTTTCAGGAGGAGGGCCTTGCTGCTATGTTTGATAAGTGTAAATACATCCATAATAATTTTTAGAGGTTTTTAGTTCTTTGTGTTGCCTGTTGCTCAGAAAGCCAAATCCAGCTTGTAAAAGCTACTGTCAAAGTCTGTATAGCCAAAAGGGACCAGCGATTTTCCCCAACCCCAACTAACAGCTTCCCAGATAAATATGCTGTGCCTGAGTTTCTGCAGCCAAGCAAAGCAAACGGGCATGCAGCTTTTGTGGCACTTGAAGTTTTTTATTCCAGTACCACTGAAAAAATGGCAAACACTCAGAGAACTTAGGCAGAGCAGGGAGGCTGCATTTCCAGGACCTGTAACCCCCTTTTCCCTTGTTCCCTTTCAAATTGTTTGCAAAGCCCAAGTCAATTTTTTTGTTTGCCATTTCAAAATAAATATATTATGGTGGTTTGTGTGTGCGTGTGTGAAAGGCAGTAAACTGCAAGAATGTGGCTTCAGCACTGTAATAACAAAACAGCAAACAGCTTATCAAGCCAGGGACAACCCTGCAATAAACTAGTGTATCCAGACCTTTAATCACAAGTGACCTAGCAATAACAAATCAGTGTATGCCTCTGGGTGTGGGAGAGAGATGAGCAGAAGTGAAAGAGATACATTCCCAGAAGGGCAGAGAAAGAGAACAGAAAAATTGAGGTGTGGAGGAGATAAACAGGAGGAGTGCTTTGATTGTGTTGTTTGTGCATGCACATTTTAAACAGCTGAAGTTAAAGCTTTCTTCCCCTTTCCTACAACATGCAGAATTTTATCCATTTGCCAAAAGTTGAAACAGGAGCAAAAATCAGCATCAGTTCCTCTCGAAACTCAATTAAAACTGCATGAAACAGCAAACTGTTAATAAACACAACATCCACATCAGAGTTGTTGTCTGCAGACCAGTAGTGGCAGTGGTGAGGAGCCAGAGGTAGGATGCCATAGGGGGATGAAACTAAATCAGTAACAAAATGGAAGTTTACAGAAGTAAGTTGTCAGTAAGGTTAGTTTTAAAGGGATGTGGTTAAAGAGAAATAACGAAGTGTGCATAGCAGGGATAATGTTAATGAATTGCAGTCTTTCCAGTGACAAAATCAAGTAAAATTGTAGATGTGGAGGTATGATTCTCTTGCCATATAACTGAAAGGTCATCTTACAGCTTGCAAGACCATCTTCTTGGATGTAAATAAAACGGATCTTTGGTTAGGACTGCTGTGTGTCTCCTAGGGACAAGGAGTGGCTGAAACAGCAAAAGAAAAGGGGACATGCTTACAAATGGAGTGATTCATGACTCTGTGTATCCTCTGTCCATGGGAGAGACAAATGTGTCAGTGCAAACAGAATTGCTGCTTCACAGTCCTTAGTGAGGTTTTTTTCTGTGACCCCTTTGGGACCATGTTGATGCACAACCTGTGTGCTGGAGGCTGAATTGTTCCCGAGTGCACTTAGTATTTAAAGACATTAATAATTTAGGGCTGTCTGCCACAGCTTCATTTGATGTGATTGGGGCTTCTGACCTCTCCAGGCTCTAATTTCCAAAAAGCAAGGGACTGGAGAGCACAAGGACAAGGCACAGAGAATGCTCAGCTGTGGAACACCCTACTTTTCCACGTATGAACATGGACTCCAGGGAGAGCCTTCCAAAGGGACTGAGATTTATGTTTTGCAAGGACAGGAGTTACTTTACTGAAGTCCACTTTTTTATGAAATGCCTTCATCATGTTGCTATTGTGGAGCCAGAGTGGTTAGGGGTCAGAACAAACAGTGTTGTTGTTGCAGCAGTTCTGCTTGCTTCCCATATCTTCTCATGGCTTTTAAGGAGGTTGATGAGTTGTTGGATCTCTGCCATATAAACAGAGCCTGCATGTAAACAGAGTGCTGTCTGGTGTGTCCTTAGCCAATGCCAGGCTCAGGGAGCAACAGAACAGACTCAGGAGGCTCTAATGGAGGTAACAACAATGCTGACGTTTACAGCAAAGGTCAGGGACAAGAGAGCAGCCCATCTTTAGGGAAGGACATAAATTGTTGCCAAGCTCAAACTGGGGAAAGGAGCAAATGTCTGTATTTGTTTTCTCCTTTTCTTCCAGGGCTGACTTGGGAGGCTTAGTGACTGAAGTCACTATATGCTGAACCTTACACATTGCAGACAGAGTACCATCAAAGCTGTCCAGGGACATTGGTTGTGTGGAAATGGGAAGTGCTGCCCTGTGTGTGTTGTCACATTAAAGGCTTTTTTCTCTTGAATCAAATTTGGGTAGCGCACTGGCGTAGGACTCCTTCTCTCTCCACTCTGCCCAGGCCAGTTGGCCCACGGCTCTAGAGTTTGGCAGATACGTTTCGGGCTGGGTACATATCAGCAGTGTCCACTCTCTCTTGAAATTCTTAGTTTTACTTGAACTGCTGTTGAAAGAGTAGAGTTATTTCTGCAGAGGATGAGGAGAACTGAAAAGAAAGAGGAGGTCAAGAAGTGCAGCTTTGAGCACACATCCAGAGCTCCTCCATGGAGGGTGGCTGGAATGACAGAAATGACAAGAGCAGTAGGTTTGTCTTGTGCTGACAAGAGGCAGAGGGCCAGAGCATCTCCCTGAAATTGCACAGGAGAGATGAGCCCAGGATCCCTTTTACGCTCCAGTGTGGGATGACTGACTGAGAGGCGGGTCCTGGCCAGGCACATCATTACCCTGTCTTTTCGCAGTTGCCCAATGTCCCCTGTGGCCTGGGAAAGGTGCATGCTCAATGGAGGGCAGTCTGTGCACCTAAAGGCTCCTGACTTTCTCTACTGCCTAGAGGAGGAAGTCAAAATTGACTTTGCTTTACGGTGCCAGGATGCAGCACAGAGGTTGTGCATATATTTTTCTAAGCTACACAAACTGACACAGCAAACAGTCCCAGCATGGGAGGAAAAGGTAAAACACAGTGACCTCATTTCAACAAAAAGCTCATCCATCATGCAGAGAAGTTATTAAAAAGCATGGTGATTAAATAAATGCCAGCAAATATCTTCAAATCCTAAGTCACCCATGCCCAAAACCAGCAGTGTCTGTGCCCATTTGGAGGAAAAGGTAGTGCTTTATGTTTTTTTCTTTCACTCTGTGCAGCCTCTGAGTCCTGTACGGCCAGCTTGCTTCTGTGGGCTTTCTTATCAGAGACAAAGAGTTAATTTCAGGAAGAAGGATAATTTCTCTCTCCTTGGATGATAAAAATTATAAGGAAAAATCCCAGTGTGTATGGCAGTATTTAGAGTGAAGTTGTTGTGTCCCAGCTTTGCATCCTGGAAATCAGCAGTCTGTAGTATCAGTATTACCAGTATTACCAGCACCTGTAGTATCTTAAGTGGAAAGGTGATATTCCTAATCTGCAGGTAGTACATTATTGTGAAATTTAGCAGTTGCCCTCACAAAAACATTCTGTCAATTTCCCTTTTAATTCCCATCTCCTTATTTTTATTTTGTTTCTGTTTCTCTTTCTGCTAAAGATGAAACAACAGATTAAGAACTTTAACTTTTGGGAGTGTCAGACGTATTCAGATTTCTAATTGGATTAATGCAGCAAAATAATGGGTTAAATCAAAGCACACACAAAATCAAACATTCATGTTTTCTAAGAAAGTTTGGTTCCAGCTTCAAACATATTGAAATTAAATTCTTGTTTCTGCTACTAGCCAGAAATCATGGTGAGATAAATGAAATCAGATGGGGGAAAAAAGGAGGCAGAAAAATTTCAATGTAACAATGTATCTTTGGCTGCCCTGTCAGGGAAGGAAAGAGGGGAATATTTCTGTCTACTCCACTTTGCAACTGGCTAGGTACACTAACTTATTTTGTTTTCTTCTGAATGAGTTGACTTTTGCAGGAAGCAGATTACTGGCATGATCTGGTAGAAGAAGCCTGTGTTGTTGCCTGCCTGGCCTCTCTTACCGAGCAGATCCATCATGGCTTTCAGCAAAAATGCCGCCTGCCTCCGCTGTCTTGTGCTCAGTTACTAGCAATGTGTAGGAGCTGTTACGAATGCCTCAGGTCTCACTGTGACCAAAGTCTCACAAGGCTGTGAAAAGTAGATTGTGTGACAGGATGATGACAAGGCCAAAGAACAGACCTGATGGAAGGAATAGGTGGCAGGGGAGAGGGAGAATGGGTCTACTATGTGCTTATCCTGCACAACCTCAAAATTACATGAGGGAAAATTAAATTCTAGTTATTTGTGTTTCAGGGAAAAGGAAAGAAAAAATCTGGTGGCAGATAGGAGAAAGTACCATGTGCTGGACAGGAGTTGAAAGCAGTATGTAGATGATTCCTGTCTGAGGCCTTGGTTTGTGTACGGGTTGCTACAAATCACTCTGACCCCTCTCCTTCCCCCAGCACCTTCTCAGGGTCGCAGCAAGCCTCAAGGAGTGCCAGAAGTTCACCTTCAGCCTGAGTGGACAAGCATGGTGGTCTTTATCCCTGTTACAGGAACAGCAAGACTCGAGACCTGGAGTCACACAGTGAGTCTGATTGTCGCTTGTGACTGTTGTACAGGGCTGTGACTCCATCAGCAGCAAAAGATCCACTCTGACTTCTGACTGTGTGTGATAGAGGAGTTCAGCCAAGGAAGTCCATAGCAGAGCAGAGCACACAGCTGAGGACTTCCGAAGGCCTGGTGCAAATTTGTGTTGTGGCATTGCATTGTTTCTTTTGTCTGTATTGGAAAAGTGCACCCATGCTTCACAGTGAGCAAAACCTTGACAGTGTTGTCACCTCCCTTGCACTGCATCAGCTGACACCTCCTCTCTCTCTATCTGGGCACACATTCTCATTGCCTGAGAAACCACAAGTGTGTTGAGGCTGCACTCTTGCAAACAGAACAACACACAGTCACACCAGCGGGGCTGAAGTGCAGAGCCCTTTCCTCCCCCTGCTCCTGCTCCCGCTCCCAGGACAGATGCTGTCAGCTGTCTGTTACTGCAGGGTACCAGGAGCCTAGTCCCTGGGTCTCCCAAAGTGCATCTTAAGTTTCTGGCAGCAGGGCTTGGAGGACCCAGAAACAGACCTTCTGCCTGCTTTGGCAGCTCCATGTCATGCCTGCCTAGTGCTGACCTTCCCTGCCCTCCGGCCTCTGCCCTTGCCTCACGACCTGTGGGATTATTCCTGCTGTGCCTTCTCCAGGAGAAGGCCCCTCAGCTGCTGCTGTAGTGTTGAGGGTGACTAGGAGAGGGGAACAAAGAGAATCCCCTCCAATGACTTGCTTTTGTGGTGGGCAGTAATCAATACCCCAGGCATGATGCTGAAGTGCCACTGGAAAAGCACATTATCCCTCTGTGCACTGACTTCCCCCAGGCCACTCTCTTCCCTCCACAGCATGCTCAGCCACCCTTGTTTCCATCCATGAGGGCCCTTGAGATCCCAAATTCTGTCCATCCTGCCCTATTTTCTAGTTTTGGTCTGAAGAACAAGATCGGAGTTGGGATTTTAGCTGGCGTTTTGCCTTGCCTAGTCCTCATCTCTTGAAGGGCTGGCTGCCAGTAACGGGATGAGCTGCTTCCTTGGTTACTGCACCACAGGCCTCGGGTGCTGGAAGGGGGAAGCAGGGGGGATTTTTTGTTTGTTTGCATTTCCCTGAACCATGAAGCTCTGGGCAGTGCTGAAGGCAGGATACCAGACCTGACAGACAGGATCTGGTTTTGGCCCATTCTCCCTCCCCTCTCCCGGAGGAGTGGGGCTTGTGGCCCCAGCAGTCTTTCAGGCCCTGCCAGCGGGGGAGTGAGAACTAGACCCATGGATTGCATCAGGAGTCTTTTTTCTGGTCATGCTGGTTGATTATAATGAGAAAATACTCCAAATTCCTAGTGAAAAATCCATTCTTCCTTTCATCATTACTGGGCCAGACAAGCTCTGCTAGCACCAAAGCCCTGAATGGTGGCTGGCTACTGGTGCACACGGGGATGCCAGGGTGGGAGGCAGGGCTCCTGAATCCTCATCCCAGCGTAGCTCTGCAGTGTTTTATATAAAACCCAAAAAATCACCTAACTCATTGTACATTCTGTCTGAACATATCTGGGCATGAAACAGGATCAGTGATACAATCCGGAATGCTGTTTAAAAGCTCAGTTAGCTAAGTAAGTAAAAAAGACCTTGCAGTGAAAGATACTTAAATGCAAAGTAGTGAGACTGTCTCAAATTCCATTTCTGAGCAAAGCTGCTTTCAGATGCAGATTTCAGAGTACCTTAAAAAATGTGCTTCTTTTTTTTTGAATTTCCTTATATTTTGCAGAAATTTAACATATGTTCTAGACAGTAGGTTGGATCCAAAACAGATGAAGACTTCAATTCAGGGTGTCTTGCCTCACTGCTGTGGCATTTGCAGCGAGGTGTGACTGGAGGTAGTCAGCAATGGAAGTCGTTCTGGAGAATGTGCTGGTTAGATCTTATTGGTGGACTGTGAAATGTAAATGAATTAATATTTAGGAAAGATTTTATGATTTTTCAGCTGCAAACCTGAGTATATGCTCACTGCTTAACAGACTCTTTATTGAGGCATGAAGACAACCTGTCTAGTCCTCACTGTCTCTGAACTGAGGAGATTTATCTTCATTTATGTCTAAGTTGATTTATCTTTGCTCCTTTCTCAGGGTTTTAAAAAATTTTTTTTCTTTCCTTTTTTTTTTTTTTTGTCATTTGGATTATTGCTTTAACTCATGGGAACTCTGAGAAACAGCTTTTTTCTTCTTAGGAGGGGGACACTAAATTTCTTACACAAATAGTCTGATCAATATGAAATCAACAGGGAAACTAGAGTACTCATTCTCACTATAGGTGCACTTTATCTGTGGGGGTTTTACTTAAAAGCATAATGAAGAGTAGGATCCAGGATTTGTGTATATACTATGTTGCCGGTTTCTGTCCTGTTATGTAGAGATAACCTTCAATTCCTTCCCTGTATGTTTCTCATTGTCCCTTTCATTTTGTGTTTTACATCACAATTTTTCCATGCATTTCTTTGCCTTATTTAAATATTTTTAAACTATTCATTGGCTTCTTAATAATCCTCCTAGATAAGTAAATGTCTTTTAACAGTAAAATATTTTAAAGATGGGAAAAGTGAGGTACAGAATATATTAAATAATATAATTACTTAATGAATTCAAACATATTTTAAAACTTCTAAGTACATTTTCTTGTCAGCCTTTGAGCACTCTTTAAATGAAAAACATTAACTGTGTGATGGTGGGCAAGGAGTAGATAGTGAACATACTCATTTTGGAGGAAATCCCTCGGAATTCCAAATGCCCATCATAACTCCAGATGGCCTGAAGGCCATGTTTATGTTGCAGTATTTCAGCTGATTTTTAAAATCGTTTTGAGACATTTCCAGATGTTTTGATTGGAAAAGGTGCTGCTAAAGGCTGAAGCTCGGATCACTGCTATAAACATATAAGAACATCATGGAAAAAAATCCTATCCTTCTTTCTTTTGGTGCTTATGTAGCCCCTATCAAAATAGTATCTGAGTATCTCATATGTATTTAAAAATAGAAATAACAATAATAAACTTTCTGTCTCTCTTTTCGATCCCAGTCTGTAAGTGAAATAGCTTGATTTGTTGAAAGGACTTTTTCCTTGTGGGTTCTAAATATTTAGCTGTGGTTTTGCACAGTTTATCTACTGTTCCATTACTCTACTGAGAGGAGGAAAAAAATATGCCATTTCCATTATTTCGTAGAACTCAAAAAGCCACAGTGTTATGTGTTCCCTCTACTGATTCCCATGTCGAACATAACCAACACCATTCCCAGAGCTGTGTATTCATGACTTTATTGATGCATAACCAGGGATGTTTTGGCAGGATTTGGTGTTGTGTAAGCCACATGTGATGTTAGGGGAAGGCTATTATATAGGAAGGCTATATATGTTAACTGGAGACATGCACAGGATGGGTGTGGAGGTTTAATATTTACTTGTAGAATATGTTTGAGAAATCACTATATTTCCTTATTAATAGTCTGTGAACTTGACAAAGTTACATTATGTGAAACAAGGGTTATTTTTCTCTGTTCTGTCTCTCTTTCTGGACTCAGTATAAAGCAGACTGTTTTAATAATCAGCTTGATTTTTCATTTAAATTTCTGCTTTCTCCTTTGAGATAACAGTTGATACAGCTCCATATTTTCCACATTAATTATTGTTTAAAAAGCAGTGTAGAGGATTGCAAAGGAGTTTCCTGAAGCTACTGAAATTTATGGCCATTGTTAGCTCTTTTCCTTAAGAGAGTTTTGAAGATTCATCCCTTTACATGTCAAATTTCTTATATTTATCTCCCTGAAAAGATCTGAAGGCCTTAAACTGAACACATATGGTCACTTGTGCCAGGAGAGGTGGCTTGCAATTAACTGAGCAAGATGCTGCATAGCAAGTGAAATCAAAACCCTGCAAATCATCCCAAATGCAGGACCTACTGAAAGTAAAGCTTGAGGCCATAAAGGTGCACATCACACTGTGATTCCAGTCCTCAGAGTTGTACACTCACATGTCCATGGCCTTGAACACTAGAATGGGGCCACGTTCCTTAAGAGTCACTGTGTAGACCAGGTATTTTTGGCTGTCAAAGTTGTTTCCATATCCTATATCAGGAGATCTTGATGGTCTGTGCCAGTGTGACAGTGGTCTGTTCTTTGAACACAGCATAATTGCTAAATTTCACCTCTTCTGGCAACATCACCTCTGTTTTTCTGTGATTGACTAAGCATCAGGGTTTTTCTTCGGCTTTTATTTGAGCTGAGGAATTCAGATGGCTGGGCCATGGTGCTATCTGTTTGTAAAATGAAGGCAGTATGTAGGTAGGTGTCATAAATGCTTTCCTGGCATCCAAGGGTGCCGTCTCTCACACATTTGTACGTGTCTTATGGTATGGGAAAGATAACTGAGCCATGTGGGCCTCTGTGGTTGCAGAAGTGTTTTAGTGTATCATGACCCTTTGGGAGGAGAAGGAATGTGAGATGAGTCTTGATCTTTTACATTTGCATGCACCTAAAGTGTTAAAGAGAGGCAACAGCACTTTGTGATCATTACAGCTAAAGATTGCTGAGAAATGCTATTATCTGAGTACTTTCCACCCTTTTCCTCATAATAAAAAATAAATTTCCATATTAGAAAATATTTCTCTTTCAGAAGTGTCACATTATTTCCAAGTTGCACAATCTAACAGTAGGAAAAAGTAATTAAGAATAACACAGAAACAGTCCTGTTTCAAAAATAGGATGCAGATACTTGTCTGAATGTATCATCTGCAGTACGCTTTATGAAACAGTGATTTTTCCGTAAGAACCTCTGTGATCCTTCTAGTTCCCTTATACCCTTAAAAATTTAACATTTTCTTCTGCTGTCCAAAGAAGGATCTCACAGCTAATAATAGTTTTCAAGACCTATCAGTGTTTGAGTGGAAATTTCAAAAAGTGCTTTTCTTTTTTAAGTTAGTTCTGCATATATGGAAATTTTTGTCATTCTTCAGTGAAAATACCTATCGTTTGGAAACAGGATATCTGCTGCTTCTTGCCTCTGTCTCTGTGCTTGTGGTATCTAATCATGCAATTTCTGATTTGGGAAATTATTCTCCCTCTTTTTTACAAATTCAAGCTCATACAAATATTCCAGCAAGAGTCTGCCTGCACATGTGTATAAAATGTAGTACTCCCATCGCTGTTCTCCTAAGTCCTTTATTTATACCCATCCACTTTGGGCCCTATTTCAGAATCATTCTCACTATGGTATGAACCTTTAAATGACTTGCAGAGACTTAAATCAGGAGCTTAGTTTGCCTTTATTCTGGCCTAATTCTTACTCATCTTGCACCAGCCTTACCTGCCACTGCGTACACTTTCCCCCCATTGCAATAACCTTCGCCTTCTTTTACTTCCTTTCTCTCTGCCCATCTAATTCCAGACACCAAGCACTTCCTCTCTACCTACAAGGCAAATTTTGCTTTGTTAAGCAGTTGGAGTGTGGGAGTAGAAGTCTCATTAATAATAATGCTACCTCTGACACCCAAATATTGGTCAAGATGCTTTAACTTTCGTCTCTTGATTGTTTCCCTGGGTGACTAAGCAGAAAATATAATTTCTGGTTAAATGTGGGCTTAATTAGATGTTGGTCTATGAGCTGCTAACATTAAAAATACGGGCAACAGTATGGGTGCTGGAGAGTTTAACCACAAACATCTATTTAAGTGCCTCTCTTTTTCTTTTAACTTAATTAACAGATGTTAATCTTCTAACTTTATAACTTAATAGTTCTACAGCTTAGAGTTTATGAAAGACACCACAGCAGATCTTCTGAAAATATAATTGTGTATTATTAAAAATATGGCAAAAAAATTTACTTTGTGCATTAGCAGAACAGAAAACTAAGAATACTTTGCCCTTCTCAACCACCTGGCACTAAAGCATCCAAGCCCTGCAATTTAGGCCTTGGTCCTGCAGTCTGACTGTATTTCTCACATCATACAAGTGAGAGGTTCTTTTGCCTGAATGCATGGAGCATTGCCTGGTTACAGGCAACACGTTTTAGCCATACATCTTGTAGAACTTCACCAAGAAGAGCACATACAGTTATCCTCATTTTATGGTAGACACCATGTAATACAGTATGTGGTAGAATATGGTTAGCCAGTCAGGGGGTCCTGGCTCCCTTCTCCCTAAAATAGGAACTTTAATAGCAGTCTCTGCATCCTTCATTTTACAATATGAAGAGTCAGTGGCAGTGGTCCTTTAAACAAGCCTCTTTATACTCACTGCTTAAATCAAGGGAGATGCAGAAGACTATAGCATGAGTAAGGAGAGAATTACTTTTCTAATTCTTTCATGCTTAGTAACATCTACTGTTTATAGCAACATAAATAAGTGTACTTATACATTGACAAGCAGCTGCCCACAGCACACGCTCAGCCTTTCATCACTGGAGTTGCATGCATGTACAAGACAGCAGAAGTGAAGCCACTGTGAGTCCCTCCAAGATTTATAAATGAGAGAGGACTTAAAGAGTTAAGAAAAACCCTCTGCATATACCTGGTATATAAAACTGTCATGTAATCGAATGCAAGGAATGCACTCCACTGTGTACATTAGCAAACACTCCATGCAAGCCGGCTGGCAGAGATTCAGGGTTTTCAGTGCTGACTTGCATTACAAAGCCCTTCTTTGTTCTCTCAGCTCTGTTTTGAGTATCTGATGACTGTTCCACACCATGTTAGTGCCAAATCCCCAGCTTCACTGCAAACTCTTTACAACAGCATATTGTGGGCAGATTGGATGGGGACTGGCTGGTAGAATGTGGGTATCTCCCCTTTCTTTACTTCTCAGGCAAGCACTCTCACCAGCTCTGCCATCTCCCTGTAATTTCTGTAGCCCCTTGTGCAGCCACCTGGAGAGTGTTCAAAGCCAGAAGAAATCACTAGGGTATGCAGAAATTGAACTTGGATCCTCTGACATGGCAACAGCACTCTGCAAATGTGCATCAGGATGGGTGTAGTCGAGGTTCAGCCAAGGAAGAGCAAATGAATCAAAGAGTGTTCTTGCAACAAATATTTTTGTTGAAACTTGTTGTGCCTATACTGTTTTTGGCCGGATCTTGCCTGAGCTTGCTAGCCAAGTAGGATTGGGCTTTGAAAAAAATTAGATGAAAGATTTCCTATGAACATGCACACAGAAAGGCAGGAAGTGATGCTGATGACTCAAGAGATGGTGATGTTCCTTCTTGATTTGGAATTAAAGTACTTCCCTGGAAGGATGTTAACACAGTAGCACACAGCCTCTTACATCAGATGAGATGTTAAACTAGGGCCTCATCTCCTCTGCTTGTTAAGGATGCTTTTTCATAAGACTTTTACTTACGTTTTAGTTAGAAAGGTGATGTTTTAGCTTTCTGTACAAGGCACATGGCATCGTTTTAACTGCTACATTGATGCTCATTCTGTTCAAGAGCTGCTTTTTCATTCCAAGAAAAAAGTGTTGCTTGAGTACATGAAGATGTGCAATAGTAATATGCATCCTCTTTTTGATCCTAAACCTACCAATTCTTTTCATGAAGAATATTTCTGGTTTGCTGGATAGATGTAGAGTTAGTGTTGTTTCCTGTAATGTCTTGGAATTTCTATGCATAGACACTGGATAAGAAATAAATAGTAAGCTTTTTGAGTTAAGAGGAGATTTTATACAGTATTATTTCAGAGGTGCTTCCCACTTTTGGCAACGAATATGAAAAGAAGCTAAGCTGCTCAGTTTCCCATTCTGTTACTTGTTTCCCTGAAGCTCCTTGGCATCCAGTACTGGTGTGCTGGAAACTCAGCTGTGCAGTGGGTGGCTCTAGTGCATTCTAAAATAAACAAACCTGTTTTAATTAAAATTTCTTCATTTTACATGCAAATATTTCATGGTAGACTCAGTAAGAAACCCTTTCTAAAGCAAAACCTATTTATTAAGGGCCACTTGAAGGTGCATTATAACACTTTTGCTTAATCATTTTAAATCCATGAAAGCTAAAATCATTGAGAGTGAGGTTTACAGCACTGCAGAAGCCTTGCAAGGCTGTATTTGCCACTAAAGCAATTGTATAATTGTGTAATGGATTGCATATCAGAATTCTTCAGGGGCCTTGTGATGTCTGCTTAGGCTGTGCAGGTGCAGACATTCTTGTCTTTGCCATGTTTGCTTCCCTACTACAGGATTGAGTACAAATAGGAATTAATATCTCTATGGTAAAGTATTAATATGTGGTGAGAGGGTGTTGTTGTCATCTTACTCAGAAGGGATATAGCGAAAGAGTTGAAGGGGCTCTCTTAGTGAAGTCTTCTCTTGCAGAAGTCTGTACCAGAGTTAGAGATTGAATCCACATGTTGTGTGATCCAGTCTTACTAAGTAAACTGTTGGCTCTCATGTTGCATACTACCTTCTGTCACATACAGTGCCCCAGAAAGTTCACAAACAAGACCCTGTTCCATTAGGCAGAGAGTGACCAAACAGTAAGTGTCTCACTTTTAAGTCTGTAGCACGGACTGTGAACAGTGTACAGGTCCCTTTTAAAGAAGAAGAAGAAGAAAATACCATGGGGCCTTTTAATGGTCTCCCAGAGCATGGTGGAAACTAGTATATGAAGGGAAATCAGACTTTTATGATACTTCCAAGAGATTCCTACTTCCTTTCCTCACCCTTGCCTCTTTGCTGTCACAAGGGACAGTCCTTTGGCAGCGTGTGGCCATCCAGTGGGTCTTGGTCAGTTCACCATAGCTGAATGAGCAAAAGCTCCAAGAGGGATTTGCACTAGAGGAATCTTTTCCTTTGTGCACTAGATTCTTTTTTTTTCTGGATTTTTCAGACCTTTTCCTCCCTCT
This sequence comes from Origma solitaria, assembly GCA_013397895.1. Lineage (NCBI taxonomy): Eukaryota > Metazoa > Chordata > Aves > Passeriformes > Acanthizidae > Origma > Origma solitaria. Next base: position 848,945 of record VZRL01002888.1, on the reverse strand, counting down.
TTCCACATCTCTAAGTTTCACTAACTGCTTCTCCTCAGCCTCCTGCTTCAAAGCCCTTGCATGTACCTAGTGCCCACCTAGCTGTTTTCATAGTGGTGCTCTAGCACATCTGGCAGGGAGGTATGAACTCTGTCATTCACATTCTGTTTCATTTCTAAATCCATTTTAAGTGTGTTTATATGGCAACTTTCACCGTTTTAGCACAGAGAGATAGCTACCTGGCTTTTCCAATTTTAGCATTCACTGGAAGAGATCACAGAACATTAGAGTTTTGAGAGACAAAGCTAAGAACAATACCTTGCCTTCAGGTGGAGCCTGTACAGGCTGTCAGGAAAAAAGATAATGTCAGAAATGGAAGGACTAAGGAAATACTCCAGCTGTAAAATTCTCCAAATGTAAATGTATTTGTTTCTCACAAGAAGCAAGTTGCTCTCTGGAGGAGGAACGCAGCTGGCGTTAACCAAGGGAATCTACAAAGAATTGCACCAAAAGAGCAGCAGTTAGCCCAAGTAAAAAGAAGGCTGTGTGTTAAAGACCTAATTGTATTTTGTTAGGAATGACTGAAGTAAGCTGTTTTCCTGGAAGTTATTGTTTGGTGGAGCTGAAAGAATGAGCCAGGTATTATGCCATTGCTTTGAGATGGAACATTTGGGAGAGATTAAATAGATTTGCTCACTCACAGAATACATTGGGGCCTTAACTCATGAGTAGGGAGTTCAGCAATGGAGGCAGAGCAACCAGGAAGGTCAAGAGGGTTCTTGACTCAAGGTGATTTGAGCTGAGCAAGGGGTTATCACTGCATGTAGAAGTTCTCTTTTTACTCCTGGTGAGAACTCTGCTTTCCCACAGAAAGAGTGCAGGTCCCATTTACTCTCAGGCAGGTTGAATGTCATGTGGGTTTTGCTTCCCTCTCTGATTTGGTTGTGTCTGCAAGCAGCTTCTTGCTGCCATTCATAGGAAGATGCAATCTTGATGAAATCCAGCTGTATCTGTCTAGTACCATACTGATAATATAGTGTCATCTGCTTTCTTCCGAACCAGAACCTCCCTCTTTGCTTTCAGACTTTACTTGCCACAGTGGCAGATGCTCTAGTAACTACAATATCTCACATTCCAAGTCTTCTGGCACCTAACGTCTTGGACTTTCCTGTGAGCTACTGGGTATTTGGGCCAAATCCTTCAGTCCCATGAGTTCCCACGTAAATCAGTTGTTGCGTAGTGTGAGCACAGCCAGGCCCTCTCTTGTCTTTTCTCCAAATACTGAGAGCAGATCTTTTATGGACTGGTAGAAAATTAACTGTGGATTGAAAGAAGAGCAGATGAATCCAAAATTCCTAATATGCACCTCAGTGCTTCAACAAAATACATCCCAACAAAGATCCTGGAGAAGAAAAATTTCACTGGACTATTTGAAGTGGAAAGATCCTTCCCTTCTTTCCAGTGTAAAATACATGCTTGTTAATATGTGACGAGATGCACTGTGTGAAGATTTGTTTTCTTTGAGACTATGACTGTGCTGCACTGAGGAAGAAAAGGATTTCAAGTGGCTTTTCTCCACTTTGTTGGCAAGTCAGCCGCTGTATCTCCAAGGATAACAGGAGTGCCTGATACACTGAGCAGATGAGCCTTGAAGGATGTGAGGAAAGCTACTATACTGGGATCAATAGCATACTTTTCCTTCTGTAACATGCAAATATTTGACCTGACATAGACTAGAAATTCCTCATCTGGTTCTTCCTTTTTATTTGCTCTAAAGAACATCTAAATATCTGTTCATGCTTGTGGGGAAGTTCATATGTATATGTTTCCTTTGGAAGTCCCATCTGTGTTTGCTTGGGAAATCAGAGAGAAATTTAGGTGGAAGTTTCACATTGATTCTGTTTACATTTAGCTGAAATATCTACTGCGGTCAGAAAAAATAAGAGTTTTACCAGTGACATGTGAGTTACAGTGTGCTCCAGACTCTGCTAAGGGGACCTTGGCTCATTAATAGAATATTTTAATGTGTTTTTAATGTTTGAGAGCCTCTTACAGAAAAATCCTTCCAACAACAATCTGTATTTAAATGTTTTGCTCTCTAAGATATGTATTTGCACAAAGAGAATGATTTGGGGAATGTATTCATTTGTTTCTTATTTTAACCAGGAGTGCTTTTCATTTGATCAAAATTGGAAGGAAGCATCACCTGACCAATGAAACTATAAGACTGATTTTTTTCAGTAGAGCTGATGTTTTGTTCCTGAGACATACTTTGGATATGTACTGCTAATGCAGTGCTGAGTCAAGCATCATTCATCTGTAGGAGCAGCAGAGCTGAAGGTCAAGCGACCAGACTCTGCAGGTGTCTTCCCCCAGGGAACTTTTCATACCTGCTGTTTGGTGCAACTTAACCTATTACAGGAGTGAGAATTTGCTCTTCTGATGACTGTTAATGGTCTTGAAGGATTGCACTGTGTTGGCAGGGGTGTTTTAGAAGGATTCAGAGTGAATGTGAGAGGCAAAAAGCAGCCTTCATCTGCTGCCATATGTTGGATTATGCTGTTTGACTATGAAGGTGTCTGATCCTTCTCCAAAACATCAGTGATACAACTGCTCTCCAGTACTCATAGATAAATCCACAAAGAGTATATATTTTCTTTTTCCTTTTGCATCTATTTTTAGTAGATTTGAACCTGATGAAAAGTACTGGAGTGATTTCACTCTTCTATTCCAAAACTGAGATGAGTAGAAACCACAGGAACACTGCATTGACATGAAGGGAAGGGCATGCCTTTTCACATAGCTGATACCCAGTGAGACACAGTCTGGAGCAGACCTGGCTTATGATGTGCTCTTCTGTCACTGGAAACAAGAGGAGGGCAGGAAGGATTGTGCTGTTGTAGTTGGCAACAGGACAGCACACCAGCGTTTGAAGAACTGACTGCAGTTACCAAAAAGAACTGCTTCAGGTGATTGCATGGTATCTCTTTTCATCTTCTCAAAAAATCAAAACACACAGTAAGTGAAGTCCAATATTAGCTTGGAATGATTTAGACAGATTAGGGCTCCTGGTAATGAAAAAATTACTGCACTTGTTGTATGGACACATTTATTTTAGGGACCTGCCTGAAATCCATGGAGTTTCAGCCAGGGCTAATTTGGCCCGTGCCTCTGAGTCAGCTCGTACAGCCACACAGTCTATTTTATATTTAGAAAACTTTTTGCTCTACCAGAAAATCCCTCAGGATCTGTCAGTGAGTAGCTCTAATGTCTTCCCTACCTGTTCCTGCTAGGAACAAAACACTGACAACTACTACTGACAACTCAGTGCCTTCCATAATGCAGTACTATTTTCAGGTTGGGTTGGTTTATTGTTTTTATTTTGCTATTGCTGGTATAGCATCATAGAGAACCTATCTTTCTGGAATAGAGAGGCAGTAGTGCTGACCTTCTGGCCCAGAAATCTGCCCCGGTCTTGCAACAGAGTCTATAACCGGGTGCTGTAGGTGGCCTGGGAGGGAGCACAAGGTATTAATTCGCTGGAGCAGTTGTGCTGACGTCCTGGACTGTGAAAGCACAGCTACCCAGTAAAGAATTCTTCCTGCTTAGGGTTTCATTGATGAGAACAGACAGGTGCCCATTCCCTCCCTTGTAGTTGTGTGTAAGAAAACAATTTGAAATAAATCCAGGTATTCTTTGTCTTCTGCTGGATTAATACTTTGGGGTCGTCCTGTCATGAATGATAGCTTGGCACCTCAGGGGCAAATATCTGCAAATAGCTTGTCTTTGTGTGCCCTAGCTTCTCCTCCAACCTACTGTCAGAGACAGTGGTGAAGCCATTTTTACAGTGTTAAAAACATGTGAATAATTTCTATCACGGAGCTCATGCCAGTTCCACAGGGATCCAGAATCTGACATTATGCTATCATAGAGGTCTTGGAACCCTCTTCTTCATGTGTATAATCCACAGGGAAGAATTTGGGCTGTAGTGTGGATTGTTTTAGAGAATCTGAATACTGTCTGAATTCACGTGCCAAAAATTCCTTTTATAGCACCCAGGGTGACGCCTTTCTTTCAGGTTCCAGATGACCCAGAGCAGATTGTTTGCACAGAGTCAAATGTGTGCACTTAGTTTTCCATGCTAAATGAAGGTAATCTAATGGTAAATGGTAAAATTGCCTGCCTGACAATGGAGGCGGGGGTTACCTGGTGTTCTAGGGGACACAGATAGGAGGAAAAGTTTTGGTTTGCTTTTTAAAAGCATTCCAGGGTGGTATCTTCAGCTCTTTGAATATAACCTACAGCTGGAGGCTCCTCTGCAGCCTCACCAAGTCCAGGCCCCTAGTTGTGTCTTGCTTCTTCCTATGCCAAACCACTGAGATAGATTTTGATTTTAGAATTTACTGAAAAGGTGGAGTGATTCATGCAAACGTCTAGGTACAACAACAGGTGTAAACATGTTTCTCCTTTCTGCTGCCAGTTGTTATCTTCACCTCCATGAAGCTGGATTCTTTGTGGCTGGTACCGACCAGCAGCATCAAATAACAGTAAAAAAATGTGTTAACTCTGCACGTATAAAAGTACTGTCCTTTTTTTATGTATCTGCATCTTCTGCATATTAGGAAAATCTCTGGCTGCTGCTGGTGAAAATGAGCAATGGGTGTAGATGAGCCATGGGTGAAAAGATTTTCTGTTCAAGGTTAGATTGGGACAAGCAGTGTTTGGCACTGCTCAGAAACCAGAAGCAGAAATCTGCAAGGGTGCAGCAAAATCTTGTCTGGTGCCAGCACGTGCTCCTGGCACCCCCTAACAATAGCGGGTGTGCTCCCTGGCCTGCAGACGGTGTCAGCTCTGCCAAAGTAAGGGCACTCCGCTCCTGCTTTCTGCCCGTCACTGGCAACACTATAATATATACTTTTGGAGTTTGTTTTAAGGCATATTCTGCAGTTAGAAGGTGCTATATCAATAAAACTGGGGATAAAGTTTGTAGCCACAGACTAAGGCCAGGATTCCAGGTTACATTTTCATCATGCTCTACTGTTACAGTTACTGCTGCCCTCCCTACTCTTCTGCCTGTGCACTTTGCTATGTAAGCTGTGATTACATCTTTGTGATCCTGATGTGAGCCACATCTGGGAACATTAGGGGTTTAGATGGTTTTTGTCTAATCTAACTATCCCTAAATCAGTTTGTTTCTTTTATTCACTGCCACAGCTCCATAGCGAGTTGTGCTGCATCAGGGCTGGTGAGGTACACCATGCGTGAATGTGTCAATTACGATTTTTTTAAAAACTAATATAAAAGAATAAATGTAAAAATACTGACTCCACAAGCTACTCATGTTTCATCCCCTCTATCATGATGCCAGTTATACTGGTAGATTTGTGTTTTGAAAAACTAACATGCCAGTGCCAATACATAGGGGATTCATGGACAATGTGTTGAATTCCCAGGGCTGCTGGTCCTGGCTCTTAGCAAAACCAGAGGGAGTTTTTAGGTGTAGTGAGTATACCTAATATAATAGGAATACTTATTAGTAATTGTATTTATTGTTCCATTTTTGGAGAATCATGAACAAAGAAACAGCCAAATGCAGCTTAACAAAGGTAATAATTTTTAAATGTGTGAGAGTTAGCTTTGTACTCACTTCTTTCTACCCTTTTCATATCATTGCTGGTTTTACAAAGTTTATGGATAAGTGATGGTTTTAGCTTCCTGCATACTAGTACCTCTGTCATGAATTTAGGTGATATGTTGATGGAGCACATTACATTTTCATTCCTAGCAAAATAATACCAAATTGAGAAATGAATACCTAATCTGTGGGTATTAACCTTACTAATAAAGAGCCTGGTGGAGTTTGAAGAGTTGAACTGGAATTGTTTTACCATTACTTTTCTCCAAGTACAGATCATAGGCAGTGTCTGGATAAGGTAATCCTGCACTGTTTTGTCCAGTTCAGAAGTACATGCATAAAGCAGGAGGGTTTTTTGCCTTTTCCTCTGCAAAGAGTTTATGCTTTTTGAGCTTTTGCTGTGCAAACTGTCTGTGGGAAGTGTCTGCTCACACCTGGGGGAAATACACAAAGCAAAGTGCCTTTAATTGCTTCTGGAACAGTACAGGGAATTGTTTAGACTAGATTTACTTTTCTGATTTGTGCTTAGAGACAGAGCTGACCTCTGCCAGAACTACGAAGAGCACCCAGCTGAGGCTGTTAACATCTCTTAGGAAACTGTTCAGGAATGAGCCTAGCTCACTGCCCAGTGCTGTAGTGATTACAGTAAATCCTCATCTTCTGCTGACTTCAGCAGGGTGTTTGCAGACAGTAGTTCTGGTTCAAATGGGATCTCAGACCCCAAAGAATGTAAAACATGTATCAAAATCTACTCATTCGTAATAGCAGTTTTCTTTAGCAGCTTTCATTTATAACATTTCAAACATATGTTTTTCCTTGAAAATAGGACGTGTGTGAGCGCTCTGCTTGAGGGGAGTGTGAGGAAAAGAAAGCTCCGTGCCATGTCTGGTGAGAGCAGCGGTGTCTTCTGGTCTTTTTTCTTAGGCAGTGTGATCTCACCTAGTGGGACAAGACTGATCCCATTGCAGAGCTGTGCTCCAGTGTCTGCACTGTCCAGTTAAGTGTCCTTATTTCCCCAGTCCCTATCAACTGAAGGATTGATACAATGATTTACCTTACTAACATTGCCCTTGCAGACTGTATTATGGGCATTGCTACAGTTTCTCTGTAGCTGTTATCTCAATCCTTACCTCCTTTTATTTTGCATCCTTGGCTCTTTGTTTTGTGAGTCTCGTATGTTGCCCTGTTTCCGCTCTGCTTCTGAGGTAGTAAAGGTACCTACTCCCCATGCTTTCTGATGCTGGGTATCTATGGCTCTAAAAAGAGATACGTTGGTGTCACGCCTTGTACTGTATTGAAAAATTGTTCATTGTCTTAAATTACGCCTGTTCATTGTGTGACTGGTGAAGAGCAGTCACATGTGAGACAGGGCAGAATAGGTACCTCAGTTACAGCTCTGCAGCTTCTGTGGGTGGGTTTGGTCTAGCTCCAGTTCATATACATATATACACAAATATCACAAATGCTGGTACGTTAATTAGCAGAGTCTGGTCTAGAAACTACCTATTTAGTACAACAGGGAGCAAGGTCTCTCCTTTTACCCTTAGGGACAGCACAGTCGGACATATAAGTGATACAGGTGTCTAATACATAAAGCCAGCAAGAGTCCATCTCAAAGAATGCACCTCATGTGCCCTGTGCACAAAGGCACATGAGAGCACTAATTTAGAGAGAGCCACAACTTGAAGTTTACAAATTAGAAGCTATATAGGTCCCTACAAATGTTAGCTGATCTTGAAGCCAGATGGAAAATGGCTGCTGGTTTTTTACTTTCGCCTATTTCAGAAAGAAGTATTTTTTCTTTTTCTATTTTTGGCTGTTATTTGTAAATACCAGTGAAGTACAGACTGATGGCTAAAGCAGCCAAATCGCAGAAGCATTGCTTGCTTCTTCTCAAAATATCTGCTTCTCTGGTCTGTGCTACAAAGGCAATATTCTGCTCTTTGCCTGGCACTGCAGGCAGGACCTGGCTTCTCCTCCCAGCTCACAGGCCCCAGATCTCTGCTGTCTTTCACCAAGCTTAGGGAATTGGTGCCTGTGCACAGGTTACACTTTCTGCTCACTTTTGGCATCTCTCTTTTGGCTACACATCATCTTTTGGCAGCACTTTGCTTCCTAGAAGCTGAAAGCTAGATTAATTTGAACACCAGAAAATACTTTGACATTTATGAACATAATTATCTTTTTACTGTTTTGTCAGTGATACTGTTTGCTTTCATCTAAACAGCATCAGTGTTTGTCATTTGAGATTTTCTTTAAAGTCCTGAAAATGGAGGCTCTGGAATCCTGGGATCTCAGGTCTGAGAAACTGTCAGGAAACAAGAGTGACATTGAAGAGTTCATGGAATGTTTAAGTTAAGTGAAGGATAGAACAAAAACTATTTAAGTGATAGAAGGGGAACTTGATTGTTCAGTACCTTGTTTTTATAATAGCAATAAGGAACTTAGTGTTACACCATTTTTTAAAAATGTACTGCAGCAATGAAAGTTAGCCTTTAACCTGATGCTTGTTCTGTTCATAGGAAGGTGTAGGGGAACACACAGTAACCTATGCACGCTTTGCAAAAAGTTCATAACACATTCATAACTGAGTACAGTTACACCATGGAGTACTCTTGCAGACGCAGTTACCGTATGGAAAAAATTTCCCATGCCTAACTAAGGAACATATTTAGGCCATTTTGGCCACATAAAGGAAATGAATGTACAGCAGAGGTCAATGCTGTAACTGTTCTGTGCCAGAAATTCTTAGAGGTGGTATTTATACTGAAGTATGCATTATCTGTAGCATGTTTATAAATATGTCTGCTAGCTCTATACAGCATTTCTGGTTGTAGAAGCTTTTATAATAACATATACCCCACTGTATCATTTATTCTTCTCCCAGCCTCATTGTTCTTTCTCTTTATAATTAATTTAATTGTCCAACACTGCCAACTTGAGTTTTGTTCTTTTTTCTAGATCTTTTTTGTTCCTCTCTTCTCCCTGCCCAGCCCTCCCCCCCTCCCCAGATTATTGCAAGTCATTGTGCACTAAATATAGTCCTGCTTTCTGCTTTCCAGATGCTGGGAGCTTGGCTGACATCCCTATAGCATTCCAGACTAATTCTCTCTCTGTCACACACACAGACAGCTATTCAAAGCAAATCTGTTGAGTTCAATGTATCAAGAAAATCCTGATCATTTTCTTTGGAGAATGCAGATTAAGGTTTAGTAAAATTTACTCATGTTAAATTTTTGCTGGCTTTGGTACTCAGTTGGTGTACTCCATATTCATTGTTGTGATGGTCCAATGTATGGTTCTTGCTGACTTAAATATTTCACAGAAGATTTAATCTCTGCACGCATCTCACTGTGCATTTTAATTATTTAGGTCTGATCTGGCCAGGCAAATTTCACTTCAGGTGCATCTTCAATACATTGGAATGTCAGGACCAGCTTCAGGGATGCTTTGGCCTAAAATGCAGAAGTTCTACATCAAAAATCAGTAGAGTGGAAAAGCATATACACATTTGAGCCACAGCTGCAGAATCAGTTTGGATGTGATTAGAAACTTATTACAGCTATCCAAATCAACACTAATTTTCAGGAAAATTAACTTTCTGCTCTATTTCTTTTGTGAGCTGGTGCTGGCATCCTCATAAGAGCTGCCCACCAGGCAAGTGACTGTTTTGGTAATGGTAAGCAGTTCCCATATAGGGTATGTAGTATTCTCATTCTGCTTATAAAGCAGTTTGTATGAAACTACAAATCTGTAGTTTTAATTTATCAGCAATTCGGAATGTCTTGCACCAAGGCAGTATTTTGTAATTGGAAGGATCCCAATTTCAGGTCCATATTTACACTGGAATTTTCTTGAACCAATGTATTTGTATCCTTTATCCACTATTGAAATGCAGCTGTGGTACTACATGGCAACTCTTTAGGGCAGGAAGCAAGGAAATTGTTGTGTCTAATCAAAATTGCAGTGGGAATTGATTGGCACAGCATATTTACCCTGAAGATGGGGCTGTACCGCCAAACATTGGGCAATCCTGATTGATGCTTTGGCACAGCACTTCAATACAAATGCAAAGAACTATTGGTTGTGAGATTTGGTAATGCACCAGGGTTAAATTTCTATGCAATCTTTTGTAAATTGCCTCAAATCTGTGTTGGCCATGGCTTCTTCTCCCTCCAGACAGCACTCTGTTCCCCCTCAGAATATTGCCTTGGAGAAAACTGAGCCCTGTGCCACCGCTAACCCCCTTCCTGCAGCATCTGCTCCTGAGAATTGCAACAGCCTAGCTGTGAGAAGGGCTGTGAAAAACAGAGGACTCTGGCTCTGTGCCACTGCTTAATTTCCATAATGCTTACTTAATGTCATAAACATATAAAGCCTACAAAACATCGGCAAACTTGTGAGGCCAGATAAAATCTGGTTCCTGGGATCTGTGCAATCCACTGAGTGCTCTGTGAGGCTGATGAGAAGCAGCTTCCCTGGAGGTTTCCATCCCTTGGGATTCCAGAGGAACCGTGGTCCCAGGTGCTGCTGCCAGGGCTGCCCCGTAGCAGCTTGCACATAAATATTAGCATCAGCCGGTGACTTGCTGTGCACCCACTTCCAAAGAGGCTGCAACAACCCCCGCCCAGAGTTTCTCACAGCACAAGGAGCGTGTCACTCAAAACAGAAAATAGCTGCAGTTCAGCACAGGATTGGTGGGAAAGGATCATGCAGGACATGTTACAGAAGCTGTCCTGGCATCCCGCTCTGCTGGCCTGGCTGGGGAAGGGGTGGGAGAGGCTGAAGGCGATGGCTGTTCTCAGAGCCTAACAAGGGACCACATTGTTCCTGGGCCTATCAGTTGGTTTCTGATTCACCCGCAGCCAATGTGCCATGATCAGATCACAGCTGGCCCTAAGATACGCTTTCCAGAGCATTTAGTGCTTGGAACAGCCCCAGGTTTCAGGAACACATGGTGAGGAGGAGGGGACAGCTGTGAGACAGAGAAGGGAGCTGATTTTTGCCTTCCCTCAAGATGAGCTTTCCTTTCATAATTTGGTTGTGTTAGCATTCCAGGTTGTAAAATTAATTTCGAGCCTATCTAGATCTGGGTGAAGGGCAGACAGAGGGAGAGGAGGGTGGAAGAGGCAGTGGTTGCTTGCATGGCTGCATGCCCCCCAGCAGTGCCCTCTCTCGCTGGTCAGCTGTGCAACTGCTCGTGACAGATCATATATGGATCCTGAATACTCAGCCTGTGTCATCTTTCTGCTCCAAGCTCTAGGATAACTTTATTTGACTCTGTCCTGGAGGTTAGGTAGCTGCTACATCCCAGTGAGTGTATCTGGCAGTAGATGAGCTTCCTTGTATGTTAGCAGTGACTGACTTGATGGCGAGAGAGGGGTATGTCCTGGGTGTGACTGGGGACAGAGCAGGACTTAAGTTACAGGCAAACATTTTCATTTATCATTTCAGCACACTGCTTCTGAATGATTCCTGACTTGTTGTGCCAATTTCCTCCTAAGCAATAACACACCATTCTTCACCTCCTATCCTAAGCTTTCCTGTGTTTTGTAATCGGTTTTGCTGTTTCACCTGTGTCTGCAATTCAGGGAGGAATGAAGTGGTGCCTGCCTGTTTGCAGGTCCTTAAAGCACATCTGTAATCTCCTTGTCATCCCACAAGTCCTTCACTTCCCAGCAGGAATTTTCATCTCTCCTTCCCTATCTTCCAAAGCCAACCCAAGAAAGGCACATACATGCAAGTGGCATGTGCTGTCATCTCTGCTCCAATGCAGAATGTCAGTAATAAACTACATCTTATCAGGGAAATCTGCAGTTCTCTACCTACAGTCTATACTTTGTAGGCCTATAAAGTACTTTAATGCTTGAGAAAGTTGATCTGTTAATCAACAAAGGTAATAAGCCAACTTTTTTTCTCCTTCCCCTTACAGGGCCCCAATTCTATAAGGAGTCATAGAGCTTAAACATTGAAAAAGACCTGATGGACCTGTAATTGAGTCCATCTCCTAGTAGTGTGGGGGTTCTCTATTATAGATTTTTATTGTTATGTCAGCCTGGTTTTAAATGATCTCTGCAGCATGATTTATGCATTTTCTGGAAATATTATGCTTAGCCTAACACATCCCAACATCTTGAAGATTTTCCTGATACATTTACCTTAATGGTTCCTCTGAAAGTTGATCCAGTTTCTTTCAGTTAAACATGGACCCTTCTGCAGCATAGTTCGTTCTACTGAAAAAACAATTCCCCTTTCCTTTAAAGGGGCTAGCAGGACAGCAAGTCTGCTATTTGGCCTGGCTGCAGTCGGATCTCATTTTTCAACCCCACCCTTCCTCTTCTCTGAGAAGGAGGGGCAGTCTTCATATTTTCCCTTTAAGCTGAGCTATGAAAAATAACTGCTTGCCAAAATCTTTCACCTTGGCCATATACCCTCACAGATGTTTTGTGCAGCATAAACAAAGCAGCAAAGAATGTCGGGGCACAAGGGAGTCACAGTAGTTGGGATGGGAGAGATCTGGCTGGAGAATTACAGCTCCAGCCACTTGGCTGTAGTTTGCCTTTCAGAAATGTACAAGAGCTGCTCCCACTGCTCGAGAAGCAGAGCCAGCTGTAAAATCATCCACAGCTTGATATAACATGAGCATTCAGCCATGCAGTCTAAGCATATGTAATGCACACGTCACCATAGCATGTGTGCAAATTAAGAATAGTGATATATCTGGCTGGTAAGACCAAGTTCTCAGCTGTTCTTCAGCCATCTCCCTGCTCAGAGAGATGGTGCCAAGCACTGCAACTGGGAGGATAGGAAAAATTGTGGGAAGAATTGTGTTGTATATTATGCCCAAAGAAAGGCAAAATCTGGCTTCACACCCCAGGGCTTAAGTAATATTGATGGTAGTGTCCAGAACTTCAGAGTTTTATTGTGGACTTTGCCAGCTCCAAGTGCCTATTGACTGCAGCTGTGTCAATGAAACAGAGTATGGGTCTTGAGTACCACAACCTTATTGTGTAAGAGAATTTGCTGAAGCAAGTGAAACATCCTGAATTTTGTTGGGGCACAATGTCACCTTGTCTATTCTGCTTTATTTTTGATCAATTAAAATGTTCAGATTACTGCTTAGTAGGTTCCTGATGAAGATTTTGAAGGGAATCAGTTTGGACAAAATAAAGGCAAGAACTGTTAGGACTGACAACTTGTATGAAAATGAGGAGATAATCTTCCTAAAACAAGTATTTCTAACTGATTGAGTGCAATGCATAGCAATGACTCCGGTAAGGTGCTGATGAGATTCTGACAGCAGGAGATGGTGACAGTAATGTGACTTTTCACCTAAGCCTCTCTGTTCACTCAGAGTACTACTTTGAGCCATTGGAAAAGTTTCTTACTGTAAACAAATTTAGTTCTTAGCAGCCTTGAAAGGAAATTCATAATGACCAGTGTAAACCACCTGGTGCAGATGAAAGGCATCAGGAATCTGGGAAATACTTAAGCAATTGAAAGCTTGGGAGGGGAACACTCAAAACTTCTCTTGTTGTTACATATGAATCACAAAGAACATATTGGTTGTGTTTGAGTATATCCCAGAGGATCAGTTTGTGAGCCCTCCTGCATATTCTGGTGGGTTGAGAGGCACCAAAACAAAGGAGACCATGGTTGGAAAGATTTGCATATTAAGGAAAAGAATGTGGAATGTATGTATTATGTGTAGTAAGACTGTGGAACTAATGGCTTATGACAGGGATACAACTATGGAATTAATGTGATTTGGCAGGCAGGCATTAATATGGAATGGACAATTTTGGAGGAAGCAGAACAGGGATGCAAAAGACTGTAGCTGAAGCTAGTCCCTTGCACAGGAGCTGTATGGAGAGAAGGTTTCTTACGCATACATATGCAAGAGTGAACAGAGTTTATCCCTATGTCATTATTAGGAAGTAGATAAAGATCTTTATTTGTATTTGTAGGGTGTGAGAAGCTTTTACTCTCTATTGAGTTGGCATGAAGAGGCCTTTTGAACATACATCCTGCTTGTTTGTGTGGCTATGATTTAACTGCCATCGTAGTTCCATTCTTTAGGGCTCCTAAATATATTTAGGCTTTTCTGTGGAGAAAACCGAAATTGATATATTTATGACTGTCAAACGTGTTGGAGATAAATATAATTATTGTGTATAGCAGATCCCAAGATCTCCTGCTCTAAATACTCTCAAACATTCTGCCAGCTTAAAAGGTGATGAAGTTGGTTCATGTTTCATGGAGGTCCCAAAAAGTACTGGTAGTCCTGGTGTTAGGGTTGTATCAGCAAAAGTTCCTGAGAAACAGCCCTTGTTAAAAACATCACAGCATTTTTCAAAATTATCTCATTCTTTAAATATTTTTCTATGCCTGTGCAAGGTCTCATGTTAAGATTCAGACTCTTACCAAAGCATTCTCAGTTGCTCAGTATTTGTTCAAGCTAATATACAAGAGAAAATAATCTCTGAAATGTTATTTGTAGTCATTTGGAAGTCCACATCAGTACATGTCACTCTGATGTAAACTGTGGTTAGGGCTTTTTTCAAGGAAAATAATTTCTTTAGCACATTGGTAGCTCCAGGTGATATGCTGTGATTCTTAGATCAAGCTCCATTTGTTCACTGTGACTTGTGCTGTTCTCCTGGCAGTTTTTAGAGAACATAATTTGTTCAGAGACATGTTCACATCACAACTTGTGTTTGCTAATGGAGAAGTTCTAACCTGGGGCCAGATTCTTTTGGCTCTCCCTATGTCCAACTAGTACATGCATTTCCTGGGTACCATCATGTCTGCTAGACATCTCTGTGCTAAAAGCAGGGAATGTACTGAGGTTATGAAAAGGATTAAAAGAATGGCAGAGATCAGGATATTGTAGCAGTGGGGGAGCTGGTTCTGAACTGGACAGGGAGAAATGTGTGTGCCAGGAACAAACCAGCAAAGAGCTTTGGATGAATGAAGTGTGACAGAACTGTGCAAATGACATTTCTGTGGAAAGGATTTTGTCTGTTCTGTGCATATTTCTGCTGCATCTGTCTCACTGTATAGAAGTGTCCTCACTGAATTACCAGCTTCTCCACGACTCCAGCATGTTCCTGCAGCCAGTCCAGTCTGGGGTCTGTCTGTCTCCCTGTATAGAGGAAGAGTGCAGTCACTTCTGGTACCTTTAGTGTGGGAAGCAGCTAAATATAATTGTCTTGAAAGCAGGAAACAAAACATTGAGGTATATGTCAGCCTGTAACTCAGCCATAAGCCTGCCCTCTTTGAACAGCACCTCAGCATGCCAGTGAGCAAACACTAGCACAATTGCTTTCTCACCACTGTTACGAAGGAGTGTCACAAGAACATTGCAGGAGGCTAACGCTTTTTCTTTGCTGAAGCCTTGTTTGCATAAGGAGATTGAGCAGCATCACCGTTCCATAATTACGGCCACCTCCTAAGCAGTATTTCACAATATCTCTGTCATTTATTCTCTTTTCAAAAGGAGGCTTTACATGTAGGTGTGGGAGGCCTCCACTCAGACACTTAGTTTGCTCCACACAAACCATTCCAACAATTCCAGCTTGGTAGATGTTACCAGCCATGGCCTCTCATTCTACAAGCTCCTTCCAAAGCATGGTTTGTCAGCTCAGCTCTGGGATATAAGAGACATAGCATCATAAAAATGTAGGTTATGGAAGGACCTCTGGAGGTCTGTATTCCAGCATCCTGATAAAAGCAAAACTGTTGCCAGCACATAACAGGTCAGCTGTGATTTTGTCTAGCGAGGTCATGAAAACATGCAAAGATGGGGATTGCACAGCCTCTCTGAGTAACCCACTCCAGCACTGTACAACTCACCCAGTGAAAAGGTTTTTTCTGATGTTCAATGCAGACACAGTAGGAGATCCTCAGTGCTTATACTGACATATCTGAAAGATCCACGGGTGGAACGAGATATTCCTGGTCCTCTAAAGTTCACATCCATCTCTCACCATCACAGCTCCACCATGTTGCTTCTGTTGTTGCTTTCACCAGTCATTACAGCTATATGTCACTTAGCAAACAGTCATGGGCAAATAAAAACTGGACCTGAAAGCTGATAAGCACTATCCAGATAGCAGGCATTTTTTGCACCTACTGATGGTAGAATTACATTATTCAAAAGACCCACTACAGAACTAAAGATGACCAGTATAATACTGACTACAAGCTCTTCTCTGGTCACTCTGCCTTAAGCATAATGCCTTCTACTTGACCTAGGGAATTCCCACAAAGCTGTGATTTGAAAATGTTAAGAAATGGAGAATATGAACGTACTTTGGCACTGCAGTACTTTAAGTTGGCAGCAGGCTTTCTGAGGAGCCAGATACAGTGGATGGAACAGTACTCATATTGCTTGTAGCTGCTGTGAACCTTAGTTTGTAATTTTATGACTTTGGGAGAAAGGTGTTAAACATCACCCACTCCTCACAGTATAGAATGGCACAGAGCAGCCCTGCATAGCCCTAGGTTACGTCTGCTACTAAAGGTTTGCAGTATCTAATACAAAACCTAGCAGTGAGTCTTTTTCATTCCTCTGATTGCATGTGCAGACATTGGAGTCACTCCTGTGCTGTCTTTATGTGTGCAGAAAGCTTTGCTGAAATTTCAAAATTATTTCCCTTGCAGGTCTAGTTTCTTACTAGAAAGAAAGATTGTCTTGAGAGCTGATAATAGGAACTGAAAGTGGTTTTGTCTTCTTATCACCTGTCCCACTCCACTGTTACACACTCCAAACTGTTGCCATAAAATTTTTCACTAATGAAACCATTGTTTCTTTACTTACTAAACAAAGAGTCCTCACTTTCGTTTTTGTACCAGCAAGTTTTCCCTGTCTGTACTCTTAGTAACAAGATCACTTTCCTTTCACATCCAAAATTTATTTCTGAAGAAACAACTTTAAAAATGTTTTCAAGATGATCCCTGTTTGAATCATCAGCACTGCTTCCTGCTTCACCCTCCACCCTCCCTGGAGTTCTCTCAGTCACATACCTGACCTGAGCCTAATTAGTTTGTGAGAGCTAGAAAGTTTGCCGCCCGCAGTGTGGCTGTGGGCCAGACAGGCAGAGTTCTCTGTGCCTGGTACTGTAATTGTTGTGAAATCTTGCTTGATGGACAGGAGGTTATTCTGTTGTTTGGGAATTTTTTTTCAACAAATGTCCTGGAAATATGCAGGAGCACATTTAGGAGCTCAGGGAGTTGACTCTTTGTAGGCCATGGTACCAGAAAGATCTTTATGTCCTTAATGTTTTGTCCTGGACAAATTTTGTCCTGCTTTTACAAAAGTCCGTATTATTTTGTAAGGTGTGTTTATGATTCCTGTCACACAGCAGAACCTTTATTAGGTCCTCAGGAATAGTGCTTGTGTTGCTAGAGCAATAGGAATTGGTACTGTGCTTCTCTTTACCAAAATAAGGGTCTCATTTTGCAGCATGAGCTCTTATAATCAGTCCTGCTTGAATAGTCCTGTTGACTTCTTCAAGGCTGCTTGTGTCTGTAAGGTGTTGAGTGCTACTCCTTGTAGAGCCCTAGGAATCAAGTGTGCTAGGGAAGAGTCCTTCTGCCATCACAGGAGGCATGGAATGGGCCACCAGTCTTTCCCATGCTGCTGCACAGCAGAGGAACAAAGTGCAGCCTGGTGGTGTGGGCCACTTCATTAGTATCTTGCTCAACTGTGTGCTTCCTCCCCTCTACTAATGGCCATGTGGATTTTTCCAAAGGATCTGCTACTGAACAGTAAATGTGTTCCTTGTTCACATGACTATCGTGGTGCTGTAATCTTCTCTCCCTCCTGAATTATCAGTTTCAATATCATTCTTCATTTTTGTTGGGGCAACGCAGCAGTGGGAAAGCAAGGGCCTAGAAGGCATGTAAGAGCCCGGCATTGTGTGGACAGGCTCAGTGCAGCACCCACAATGTAGTTTTACCAGTTCATCTCAGACTTAGCTGGTCTTGCTCTCACAATCTGGGGCTCTCAGCTTGGCTAGTCATGTACCCTGATCCCAGGCTGCAGCATACTTGTTCTTCCAGTCCTTGTGCTGTATACTGTGCTGGTACCCAGTCCACACACTCTCCTGAATCTATTGGTGCGTAGTCCTTGTTTCTAGGCCTAAATGTCTGTCAGAGGCTCCATGCAGTTAACCCTGTCAGACTGTCAAGCCTTTCATCAATCAGACCCTTACCTGATGGTCTAAAAATATCCCATGAATTTCACAGTGACTTCTACTGACTACTGGTCTAGAAGTTCTGCTTTGGAAAACAGATCTTTAAGGAACTGCTGTGAGGAGCTTTTTGTAAGTTTCCCCATATGTTTTTAGCAAACACTGCCCACGAAGTACAATTCCACATCCATTCCAGCTAACCTAAATCAAGGCTGCTACTGCCCATCCATGCTCCAGTGTTTTCTCAATACAAACAATGGTTTGTATCTGACCCTGTAATAGCATAGTTCAGGGAGCTGAACTGGATGAAAGTTAATACTGCAAAAAAGTATGTTTTCACCATCCCCTGGACCAATTTCTTGCAAGGCTGGATGAGCACCAGTGGAGCACAAGAAAGGAGATGGAGGACTCTGATCAGGGGGGCTATAGGAGGCAGAGCCGATGCAGCCACAGATTATACTGTTGCAGAATCACAGCCTTTCTCTTTGTTGCCCTTGTCTGTTCTCAAGGTAAGAAGCACTAAAATTGGCTAAATATTCAATTGTAGGGAAGTAATCAGATTATTTGGATAAGGAATCTCAAACACAACCAGATTAAAAATTATAATTATGAAGTGCATGTATGCCATGATTGAATTTTCAAGATTAAGAGTTCATGCTGGTCTGAGTCTTTAATTCCATCTACTAGTAAAATTAAAATCGAGAATAAATTAACATAATTCCCAGAAAGCCAGTGGGAGTTATTTTCACTACTGAGTTGAATGTAGTTCTAAGTGTTTTCTGGGCTTTAGGAAAGCTAACAAATAATTTTGGTTGTATTTGATTGAATCCTTGTTCTGTTGTCAGCACATGGGAGTGTAAATAACTAATGTTAAAAGCACTATATCTGTGATTTTAATCCCACTGTCAAGGTTCCATTGGAGTCCACTGGCTTCTAAGCAGTCTGCAAAAGATAAATGAAAACACAAAAACACTGCCAAGAGACTTAAATTCACAACATGGTAGTCAGGCACTTCTTTGGAAAATGGCCCCTGTTCCAGGTAATTTCTGCAAACGAGAGACCTAAACAGCAGGGAAGAAATTATCAGTTGCAGATCACTATCATGTGTCCAACCTCAGGCTGTTAGGGATGTATGGGAATGAATCCCATCTGATAGCAATTTAGGCACCATTATAAATGAGTTGTTTCTGTAAAGGTCCTTGAGAATGGATGACTGCATCACAAAAAACAGCTTTACATTTTGGATTAAATGGATTGATGATGATAATCCCAACAGAAAAAGAATAAGAGGAAAACTGTAATCGGAGCTTAGCAAGGCTCTCAGCTCTGGAATTGATCCATTGGTTGTGAGAATGGTGGGAGAGGTTTCAACTCGTCTTGAGTTTTCTGTATAAAGAGTATTCACCTTAACCTTTTATAAACATTAAGCTTTGTTAAAAAATGAAGGCTGCAAAAGTTAAATTGCTTTAAAAGGTCTCCAGTTCTAGAAATGTGCTCCTACCTTTTCTCTTGTCTTTGCAAATGCTAGTTATCCAGCATAAAAAAATCACAGACAAATTCTGCCTTCAAGATCTGAGTCTGATCAGTGCTCTAAAAGCCCTGGAAGCAATGGCTTTGTTTATCTCCAGAAGTCCAAGAATAAGCTGATATTGCTATTTTTAATCTGTCCGGAAATATGCAAAGAGGAGAGCTTAATCACAAACAGACCAAACCTTATATAGGAAATGGGTACGTCCCTTGGGGGCACCTAAAATGTGAATGTCTGAAATTAAATTCATATACTACTCTCCCCCACTCCCTGAAGCACGTACTCTTGGAATGAAAGGGAAAGCTGTGGGCTAGCATCATATCCCAGTAGTTTCCATCCATTATAACACTCTGGCTATCTTAATATTCAATTAACAGATGTTTCCCAGCATGGATGAGCTTAGGGTGACTAGCTGTATGTCTTTGTAATGAAACCTTAAAGAGAACAGAGAAAAATTAGAAAAATAATGGCTCTGTTTCTAGGATCATAATTTGATTACCAGAGAAAAATGAAGCAGGAGTATTGTGATTCCAAAATTTCACCCACACTTTTCTCAAGAAAGGGCTACCACACCCAGCCAACAAAACCCAGTAGTCTCACTTTATGAATGCAGTTCCTACCACCCATCCAATGATTCTGAAATCAGGGTTATCTTTTTCTCAGCTTCCAAATATTACACTCCGTAATGGGAAACTTATAGGGTCCTAAAGTAGACCAGGTGCAAATGGCTTCACTAAAAATTTCACCCACCCTGTCTTTGTATTGGCACAGCAGCAAACACTGATCACCAGTGCCATTTTAGTGCTAACTCTTCCCCTAGCTATTGCACAACCAGTGAGCACGTCTGTGTGCTCTGTGTATGCCCTAGGCTGCATCATGGAGCTTGAATAAAGCATTACCCAAACCTGTGTGGTTTTGCAAGTCTGGAAGCAAGTCCATCCCAGAGCTTCTCAGACAGCTCAGACTCTGTGGTGCCTACTTCCTTCAGTGCAGAAAACTTTGCATTGCCCCATGTCTGTGCTGTGCTCTCTGGGCCACAGTGTCTCCTGAACCTGAATCGTAGCCTCCATCTTCTGTGGTCTTGTAACTGAAATGGTCTGGGTAGAATCCTAAATGCTGAGTGGCCTGCCGACAAGAGTGCATACAGGGGACCCAAGAGCTGTAGATTTATTGCTTGTAAACCAAAAATCATATTGAAGAAAGCAGAGATAAAAATAGATGGGGAGCTTGGGGACCGGAAAGGCAGCCAGTGGAGATTAGATGCACTGCTGGTTGACTCATCCAGCTTGTTTTATTGTAGCACAGTTCCAATAACAACTGCGTTATTTCAGCTTTTGTGCAGTGAGCAGACATTTGTTTTGCATCGAAGGTTTTTCACATAAATGTGCTCCATTTTTCATTTCTTCTTGTATTTCCCAGCGTTTCTACTGGCAATTACCAATGGGAGAGTTGATGGCTTCAAAAGGATATTGGCCAACTTCTCAGCTGGTATAAATCAGCAACACCCCTTGGAATTTAATAGAGCTGTGCAGCTTTATACAAGTTGAATCTGCACCAACTGTTCTTTTAAAACATGTCCCACCTTATAAAGAGCTGTGTTTTCTTCAGTAGTGGATTCTGAAATTAATGAGAAGCATTGAACAAACTGCCTCACGGAGTGTGCACAGTGCACAGCTTGGCAGCATCTGCTTTCTAGTGTGTGGCTCTGCTCAGTCTAGGGGACTTCTTTGTAAGGGACACCAATGAATAACAGCCTGTTGTGTCCTGTCTGCTGGCCCTGGGCTGTGATCTTCTGCCTTGCAGAATGTGGACGCACAGCCCATCCACTGCCTGCTAGCTCAGTGTCTCACAGTGCTTTTAGCCCCTTCTTCACCGCAATTCATTAAAAACGCTTCTGTGCTTGCATGGAAGTGGCTGTGAGGAGCAGTTACAGTGAAAATGTGGAGAATGTCCATCAGGCTTTGTTAGCTGTTTGCAGCTTGCTTCATGACTTGGAAAGGTACTGTCCTGCCAACCTGGGCTGCATTCAGAGACAGAGGAGTCCTGCAGAAATGGGTTTGAAAATGACCACAGGGAAGGGGGAGAAGTATTTACGTTAAACAATATGAGATCAGGTGGATCTGCATGTGTGATGGAGGCTGTGCATTTGTTACAACACGTGCTGTTTTGCAGCTCAGAGAGTGTGTGCAGACTGAAGGAACACTTTGGGTTCTGTGCAGCTTTTCAGAAAAGACCATTTAAAGGTGATTTCATGAGGCAGCACCTAGTGATCAGGTGGGCCACTTCTCACTCACATTCCTATGTCTCTCATCAGCTGTTGAGCCTGCCAGCCTCTGCCATGTTGACTATTGAGAACTAGACGGCTGTATATTTTTACTGGCATTTTGCTGTGGTTTTAATTGAGATGTTTATTTGCACTGATGTCGCCTTCATCGGTTTCTCTACACAAATGACACAACATGTTCTGGACCTTGTCCCTGTGCTAAACAGAAAAAAATGCCTTTATCTCTTTCATTCTTTTTGTAGTATCATGGAAGTGGGAGGGAGAATCTGCCAAACTGTGACTTTGTTTCATCAGAATCTGCTCCCTTACAGTGGAAGCTCTGTGATAAGAGGCTTTTTCATGGCCAGTTTGTGAGTAGTGTGTGTAAATTTCAGCCCACCCCTACCATGGACATACACAGATCCTTTTAAAACCCCAATTTTAAGATTCAAACAGCTGTATAACCAAAAAGAGGATCAAAAAGAAGTTCTAAAAGAATTTCTAAAGAAAAGAAAACCAAAAAGAAGTTCTAAACTGATCCACAGTCCATTTCTAGAAATGCATATGAATAAAGTTACTTTATAAGTAACAACACAGAAAATGGCGCTTTTTTTCCATAAAATTTCAGACTTATGAATTTCTGATGACAGTCATTTACAGGAATAAATGATGAGGTAACATCGGCTTTATGTAGGATTAAGATAAATTTGGGTCCAAACTAAATGAAGACCTCTGTAGAGGTAGAGTTAGGAAATAAGTGTGTGGGAAAATTGGACTGAGTGAGAAGGCAGCAGGGAAAAGGAAGCCACAGTACAAATTAAAGATTGCAAGTAACAGGGCTGGGTGCCAAGAGCCTCAGAAAAGAAAAGAAAAAAAATTCTTGATTAGCTAAACTGTTTGCTTTACTATATAAAAAACTGACCTCTATGAGGAGCCCTGAGCCCTGGCCTCCTGGGAGTCTGCGTACGTGTGAGTGAGCTGCTGCCTTGCTGATGGCAACACAAATGCTCCAGCACCAGTCTACTGCCTCATGGATTTCCAGGTGCAAATGCTTCATCTGGCAGGAGTTCTGCCCACTTCAAGCTGACAGTGTCTTAATGTTTTATCCAGCCTGGCATTATATATTTTCCCTTTTCCAAACTGCTGCAATAACTCCAGTTCCATTAGCTATGTGTGAGCATGTGTGTTGATGGGAACCACTGTCTCTCTGAGTAGCTGTAGTGTGTGGGCCAAGCGTGACTTTCAAGGGGACAGATGAAGGACAGAGCTGGCATGACCAGCCCATGCCTCCAGCCAAGCCCAGACCCCAGTTCTTGCTACAGCAGCCAGTGGGGCTCCTCAGCTGCCCTCAGCTCCTGGACACAGAACACTGGCTGATGTACATTGCCTTCGTTGTGACTCCCCACTCCATAAGGAATATCCCCACCCTCCAGCCTCAAGTTCTCTGCCCTGTGTAAGAGGTGCTCTAGCACAGAGATCCTTATGGAAAACCACTGACGAGACCTGGAACATTCCACCTTAATGCAAATGCTCATTAATGTCACATTAATGGGCTGTTGTTATAGATCTTCATTCTTCTCCTGATCCATTCACGATTCCATCACCAAGCTGAATCATTGCTGCACACTGGGAAATTCAAGAGCTACACAGTTTATTCTTGAGGACCTGACATTTGTGTGGATGTGCTTTTCACGCCTGCTGATACTTTTTCATTGTGACTTGTTCTGTCCTAGACACACTGTCAAAGAGGAGCTATCACAGACAAAGCTGCTCTGAGAGCACAGAAGGGAAAGAGTTATATATGGAAACCTTTTGTCAGCATGTCTCTCACTTTTACTCACAAAATAGTTATTTGCTGTCTAAATGCCCATCTTCCTCCACTCTGTAACAACAAAAAGGAGTTGTGTAGAAGAGGTTAGTTCATGCAACTACCCTGTACAATCAATTAAATAATATAAAGGCTGCAAGAGAAGAGGATCTTTTTAACAGGAGAGGTTGGAAGAATTGCAGGGCTTCTTTGTAACAGAATAGAATCAAAATAACTGATACTTAACATTTGTTAAAACTTCTAGTAATGAACATTTCTAAATGCCTCTGTTATGGGGGAGTATTATAATCCCAGTTTTAGAGATGGGGAAACAAAGATGTTGTACTCACAAGGCCTCTTGAGGGCACATAGACATAGAGCTCAGTTCCTGAAGCAAAACATGTATCCAGGCTTGGGATTATTCCTCACTATCAAGAGCTCAGAAGTTCTGCTTTTTCTTGTAAATCTGCAATCACATGGGCATATAATAACAGGGTTTTTTCTATAAAGCAAAGCTTCTCATCTGCACAAAATCATTTGCTGTGGCAGAGAATACTCTGTCTGACCTTCAAAATGCACAGGGTTGCGCAAAATGTGCATATATTGAATTGTTCTCACCATCCTTGGGTGAATATATTAAAAAAGGCAAGGAAGGTCAGGTGGAAGTGGTTAGCAGGAGCCTTGAGAGTGAAGTTTCTAGACATGTGATATTTGCTGTGCTTTAACGTGTATTCCAGCATTCTCTGAGGAATGAAACAAAGATTTTAAGCCCAAGTGAAATCAAATCCCTCAAGCAAGCTTAACTCAGGAATGTGAGACCACAATACCAACAGCAGGGGGATGTCACCAAGAGAAAGATACAACATCACCTGGTTTCTGTTCATACTGCACTGTTTATCTAAGAATCACCAAAGTCTTCAGGAATGCCAGTGAACTCTAAATACTCCTTGCTGCATGGCTAAGTGCTTCTGTCTGCATGTTACAGGTGAAGAAACAAAGGCACAGGAGGCCATGTGGCTGGCATGTAGCAACAGTTCCATTTTGGGTGAAGCTACATCATGCAGTCATCAGACACCTAATTTAGACCTCATCTGACATCTAGTTTCAGTAATACTCCCCAAGCCAAAGACAGTCCAGTCCTTTTGATCTCTTAGGTAACACACTCCTTTTAGTAGTTTTTGCAGGATTCAACAAAAGGGGAGAGAAAAATCTGCAGATTGTCCCAGATTTTGAAACTGTTGATATATAGTTTGGTTGCTTCTGCTAATGAAGTGAGATTCTCCAGAGTCAGAAGAGCATCAGAGCAGAAAATGAAGGAGCCAGGAGCCTGAATGAAAGGTGGCCATCATGCTACAGAACACACTGCCTAGGATGGGCTACTAATTGGTAAAGTACACCCAGAATTCAAAACCATCCCCATGCCACTTGTTAACTAGACAGAGGGAAATGGAACATGAGCCGTTTCTGAGCATGAGCAGGCTGCACACGTGGGAACAATTTCCATCACAAGTTTTTTTATTCTGCTGGTTTTTTTGAACGTGTCAGACTGCTGTTCCGGCACAGAGTGATGACATTTGGAATTGCTGTGTGATTGGCGTAGCAAAACCAGGAAAACAATAACATGAATAACATGAGTTTGTCACATAAGTAGAGTGAATTAAATTGATTCTGTGTAGTGTTTTCATCTCTAAGTGGTTGAGAAGTTTGTTTATAAATTGATTACTTCCCCATGGCTCAAATGCAGCCACCTCTGGGCTGAAATGCAGTTCTCATCATTGCACATCTAGTGCTTAGGCTAGTTATGAAGGATTTGCTTTATTATGCATCTCGTTTCATCCAGCTTTTCATAACAAAATGAGAGTTATGTAGCACCTCAGTCAGATTCTCTGACTGGAAAGGGCAGTTGTTAGTGTCAGAAGTCCTAAAGTCACTGAGTTTTCCAAGACAAAATTCAGACAAGTTGTGCTGATATGCAATTGCAAATAGTTACAACCAACATCACATAAACTGTGCTTGGTGAATCCTGAGAACTGGGCAGTGTTTCTTACATCTCTGGAACTGGAATATCGCAGCTGCAGTTGTCAAGGAGGCAAGTTATGTTATTCTAAGTTTTTTGTGCCTTGGCTGTTTCTTTGCTCTTCTTCAAGACCCCCATTATTTTGATGATACACTTGAAGATGTCAGAGAATTGAAAGACTGCAAGAATGAAAATAGTTTGGGTTTTTGTTTTGGGGGTTTTTTTGTCAAGCGCAATGTCAGTGGTTGACTGAGTTCATATGTTCCACCTTGATATGTTAATATAATAGACTTAAAATCAGATCATAGCCTAATTCCACACTTTCTTTTGAGTAGTAACGAATTTTCTTTGGCACTGCTTCCTACTATCTCATTGATTAGGTATAATAGAACAAGAATGGTAGAGCTAAATCATATTTTACTAAAGACATCTCACACTTATTCCTGCTATATTGTCAGATCTTGTTTACCTTAGCAGGTACAGGATGTGTAATAGTGATAAGCTTGATATACCCTGCTGCCTGTTTAGTACTACCTTATAGTAAGATTACCTCAGGGAAATACAAATAAGAATCAAAAGAGGTTATGTAATTTTTCCTAGCCAGAATACACGAGTCATACTTCACCCAAAGCCAGCAACAAGGCTGAGAATATGCTCAGTGACAGGCTCATATACTTTCCATTGGGTCTTGTCCCCATCACAAGCAAAAATTTTTAAGCAAATCATCACATACAAAACCTAGCTCTGGACTTTGCATCATTGCTTTTTCATCAAATGCTAAAGGGATTAGGTTTGAACCCACCAAATCCCTCCCAATCTGCAAATCATAAATTTATAACTGAAGCAAATAAATCCATGTGTTCATGAGGAGAGGGGGCTTTGCCAGGCCATTTTGGCAATTGCAGAAAGCGGGTTATGGTCAGTTTTCTAAAACAGTCTTCTCATACAAGACAAAAAAAAAAAAAAAAAAGGACAGGAAACTTTCTACATTCATGGACAAGTGCCAAATCCTTCCTTTCTATCAGGGTGCACTGACACTCAGCTTTTTTAGCATCCATTGCACAGAAATCAGTGATCTCCAGTTTTTACCGTATAGCTGCAGGAGGGTTATGCTAGTTCTTTTTTGGGGACAGCTCTGTCTCGTGTAGTTTTAAGATACCTCAGGGCTGCATCCCCTTTATCCTTCAGTCTCTGGAATTGTTAAACTTTGTAGTCAAAGTCTACTGACAGTATTTTTGCAGCAGTGCCCTGGTGTTCTCAGGTCATGCAGCCAGGTCGCAAACACATCTCCCATTCCAATGGGAGACCTTGTGACCACCACTTCTGCACCCAGTCTAGCTCCTCTCTGCCCTTGCTGTATATCTTGTCCAGGATTTTAGAGCTGTTGTGAGAAATTAACATTTTTTCTGTCTAACCCAGCTTAAGTTTTTTTTCAGGACAGGTCTGACGACTTTTACTGTGTTATTCTGTTATTTTTTTCTGCTGATCTTAACATCATCTGATCTGTGTAAATGCTGAAAACTTGGTACATCAGTAAACATCTGCTCTATTTTTGGAGAAATGTCTCTACTTTGCTGAAGCAATCCAAATCACTAGAATTGTGATTCTCAATTTGCAGAAAATGCGTGCTCTGTTTTTTAAGGGATTCTGCCAGACCCTGCTGACACATGAAGCATAAGAAAATATTTGGCATCAGCCACTTCCCCAGAGATTTTTCCTCTTGTAGGTAGTGGAAAATGATCCCTCTGTACACATGTATTCAATTCTTTTAGGTCTGTTCATAAGCAAAGGTTCCATCTCTTTTTTTAGCATACCCATTCTGATGGTTCCTCTGTGCAGTTTATGGTAATGAATATATTCACCTCCTTTTTAAGCCTCTGCTACAGGCACAGGATATCATGCCAGCATTGTAGATTATGGAGCAGCCCTCAAACTCTCCTTCAATGACTTGATATCCCAGCTTCCCAAAGAAAAGGGCCTTTACAGAGGGCTAAAGAATGGCTCCCACTTCTTGTAGATCATATTTTTTGAGGCTATTTTTACCTGTCTGGCTGAGTTTTAACCTCCTTGTAGGAATAAACCCACCACTATTAGTTCGAAGTTGTAGCTGTTCCCTCTGTGGCAGGGCTGGCGCTGCAGCTGCCAGCACAAGGGCTCCAGTGAATGCCATGCTTGCTTTATCAGGACTGTGGGAGCACTTCCCAGCTCAGACACCTCAGTTAGCTCACTGTGGCCCTCCCAGGGCTCAGTGCCACTGTCCTTCGGGGTGTGCATCTCCAAAGGGTGACTGGACCCTGCTCCCATAGGCTCTCTATCCAACCAAATGCCCAACACCGTTCAGCACTGAGAGGGAGCTCAGGGTTTCCTTGCACTGAATTACAGGGCTGAGGGCCTGCCATGAAGCTCAGATGCACAGTTTCTCTTCCACTTCAGGGGAGGTTTGGGCCCTGGCCTATCTGCCGTTACCTAGGAAGCTCAACAAAGCAGACTTACAAAGCAGGCCAAATGCAAACAACATTTAAAACTCCATGGCCCCTTACTAATGGGACTATGCTGTGTCAAATCTCAATAGCTCACACTTAACAGCCATGTCATTATGGAGTATGGGCACACAACTGCTGCTAAGGAGAGAGCGAGGAAAAATAATAAAAAAGACAAAATGCAAAAGGCTAAGGAGGCCCCTGGTTTCCTTAATGGAATTAGTCCTTCCTTTATGAATTCCAGGGTTAAATGCTGTAAATGTGATTCGCATACTCCCTCCCCTCACCCAAGCAGAAAGATCTGCTAGACACATGTTCGGAGCAGAGGGGGGGAAGATATGACGTGACTCAAGAGCCTGGAAGGCTCAAAGGAGTAGATGAGGGAGAGCTCTGCAGCCCTTGATCTTTTTAAGATTTACTGCCTTTGCCTCTTGCAAAGATTTTTTTTTTTCCTGGAAAATTC
>VZRL01002888.1:774053-820568 GCA_013397895.1 Origma solitaria | reverse complement strand
TTTAGCTTCTAACAATTAAAAAAAAAAAAAAAAAAAATTGGCTGGGGCAATAAACAAGATCTTTGAAGGGGGAAGGAAGCCAAGAGAAAGTCAGGCCCATTAGTCACGCAGCTGCATTTCCTGTCACAAAGGACCCCAGTTGAGTAATCACTCAAAATACGCTTGTTATTTTTTCCTATTTTATTTCAACTTTCAGCCTGCCAATATCTACTGCAAAAAAAAAAAAAAAAAACAAGGAGAAGTCTTTTAGTTTCAGAGGGAAAACAATGTAGAATCAGACACTGATTTACCTTATTTTTCCTTTTCTTTAATTTTTATAGCCTAAAAAGGTCTCAGTGATATGAGAGAAATGTTGGTAGAGCACTGTGGGTTTGAGACAGTCCTGGTGTTTTCAGGGAATATAATTTCAGCAGGAGTGTGGGTGTTGAAGTTCCTAGGCTACACTTCCAGCTGCTGTCATTGATTCATGGTACAACCTTGACTGAGTCATGTATTCATTTATCTGTAATTTATTATGAAAAGTAAAGATGATAATAGCTTTTGCATAATTGTTTAGTTGGGCTTCATTAATGGTGCTTATAAGTAATGTTAGGTCCTGTGATGAAAGTTGTGCAGAAGTATTTGTCTACAGGAAAATGTAGTCAAGACTGAAAAGAAATAAACTTTTAAAGCAGAACATTCCTATTACTAGCTTTTAAAAGTACTTATGTAAAAAGAAGTGAAACTAGGAGCAAGTCGACAAAATAGAAAGAGGAAAATCTTGCTGATGCTCTCTTTTGAGACACTCAGAGGAAGAAAAATACAGCACAGGGGACAACCCCCTTCATAGTGTTGAAAGAGATTGATTAGAGCAGCTCCCCACCCCTGCCTCTGAGTCCTGGATTAGAAGGTGCTGGCTCTGGTCGATCTGGTACTAACTTCAAAAAGAAGTCACTAATACATGACGAAAGTAAAGCTGAAAAACCTCTCTTTTCCCAGATTGCTCATTCTTTTATCAAAAGCACAACTCCAAAATTTGAAACCCTGCCCTTAATTTACTCAAAAGTAATGAGTATGGTGACCAGGCCACCTATAAACAAGGGCCATAAGCATGCTTCAGGGCACATAACAGTTTGTAACTTACATTCCTGATGGGGTACCTGAGGAATGAGGCTCTGTGAAAATGATTGCAATGAGATTGCAAATCTCTGTTTGTATTTCTATCTAAGGAGGGACTAGATGATGGTAGTTTATGCCACATAATAACATGACTTTCAATAGTACACAAAAAATGAAGCTTACCTTTGCATGTAAGTGACTGGTAATGTCGTATAATTCTCTAATTTGCACACATTTGATACCACAGATGTGCAATGTTTTCAAACCACAGCTCATGAGCAGATGTGATTTACACAGCAATATAAATCACAGCTTCCTAATGCTAGTTAAAGGGTGTAAACTCAAACAAATGTGAGATTTACACCAATTTGGTTTAAGAGGGACTTTGAAAGGCTGTTTGCCTATACATTTAGAAGCAATTCAGAATGATTGTTTATGTATGTTTACACTGAATGGAAGAGTAAGGATCTTCTGAGTCGTGACTCAAATGTGAAAAATTCTAGTCTAGATTACCTTTATAAATTATGCTTAGCCTTTGTCTTTCCAAATAGCAGGTGAGGCAAAGTGTGCTCCTCAAAGGGCACACAAGTGTACACTCTTGGTTTGTGGACAGAGCTAGCACATGAGGGCATAGGGGCTCTCTGCTGCTCTCATCCCAGATGACTTTTGCTGCTGCATGTGCCAGTCTACCAGATCCCCACATCATATGACATTCTATTCAATAGCAATAGGCTTATGTCCTAAAACTATCTCTGCCATGATGATAAAGGCTATTTCCAGTGATTACTTATACCTACACAGGTTTGAAATCATATACTGGTAGGCGCGAATGAATGGAAATTATTTATCTCTAAGGTCAGTGTAAACTTCGTATGTTTCCCTTTATGTGTGCCAAGATACGTGATAGTAA
This sequence comes from Origma solitaria, assembly GCA_013397895.1. Classification (NCBI taxonomy): domain Eukaryota; kingdom Metazoa; phylum Chordata; class Aves; order Passeriformes; family Acanthizidae; genus Origma; species Origma solitaria. Next base: position 818,560 of record VZRL01002888.1, on the reverse strand, counting down.
TTCTTATACCAGTGTTGTAGGGAAGTATTGGGATCAATCACAACAGTATCTAATACATCACATCGTGTAAATAATAACCACCTACTGAATGAATTATACCAGTACTTATACAGGGTAGCAACTAATACTTTTCTATTTACCTACCTGGTTATCCTAGGAATTTTGTATGGTTCTGTGACCATGGTATTTGAGTATCTCCAAATCTCTGAATCTGTGAGGTACCTGTTATCTCCATGGAGGTCTGATGCATATTAGTACAATTAGCCCTGTATAGGTGTGCCACTAAAGTCTAAGATGAATGACTGACTCAGAATCATCTCAGAAGTCTCTGACCTCTTGATTCACCTGCTGGCTGTGAAGAATTACTCTTCCTCTTGCATAGATGGGAAGCTGAGGTATAAAGATCTAAAGTTACATGCCCATAAACACATAGATAGCAAGAGAAACTGAATCAGAGCTCATGACGTACGGATCTTCAGACCCTGTCTAGTTGCATTAAGTTACTCTCTCTCCTGTCTTCAGGGAACTGATCATATTTGGTAAAATTGCCAGCATTGCAGTACTTCTGTAATGTGTGTGAAGTGGACTTAGAAATAATTGCTTATCAGAAAGTTAAATTAATTGGGTACCAACACAGTTGCTTAGTACACTGACAATTGAATTTATCAGCTCTTCTACTAAACTACTGTATGAATTCGGGCAATTACTTCATATGCTGCCATTTTTCTAATTTAATATAAGAATAATAACAATCTTGGACATACAGGCACAAAAATCACTGTATAGTGCTGTTCTGTTTCTCATTTAAGACAATGGAATGAGAAAAGGGAAGGAACAGGGAGAATAATAAGTTTTCCCATTTAGTTGAATGAAGCTTATGTAATACAACTCAAAAATCTCTTGAAACAGAAGTGGTTGGTAAGAACATTTTAGTTTTAAGTTTTACCAGCAGACATGTTATTCCAGGGCTGTTGTGCTTCTACAGAGGGTGTAGCCTCTGCAGCTGTGGTTTAGAGATTCTGCACCCTTTGCCAGTCAGCACGGGACGGAGCTCTCTGGGTCTGCCTCAGAGCTTGTTTTCTTTTCCTCCAAATACAGTAAAGGAGTGTGGAATTTGGCTATATGTAGCAGACATGTAACTTCACTTTGACAGCAAAACTGACTATGAAAGGGTTAACCTGACTAATGGCAGCACTTCAGTAAAATTGAGGGAGGTGGAACTGAAGTCTCAAGTCTTAATAAAATGCAGGTGTTTTATTGTTAGGTTTAAAATGTCTTAGAACTCCAGCAAGCATTTGAAAACAAGGGAAAAAATGTGCTATTGAATAAGAAATTTAGAAAGCTAATAACAGGTAGTGCAAGGCATCTGCAGAGAATTCAGCATTCACTGGCTAAGGCCTACCTTCAAGTTCACAGAGGGAAAACAGAATACAAATATTAACTGAACAACATGTGTCACTACATGCATCTGGGTTCTGAGGTATTGCATCTGGGATTAACTTTTGACATTCTCCTTTCCACCATTGTGACTTTGTTGTCTTACTAGCTCCATGCAGAGTATTTACACTCATTTTTCAACCTGTCTCTTGTTTCCCAGTCTGTTTGGGGTATTGATGGGGTGACAGGCAGTGTGAGCACTGCATTCACAGTGTACCGGTAGCTCTGCTATATCATTTGTAACTGCATTCATGGCAGGGATAGGAATTTTTTTTTAATGTTGGGGGGGAACCAAGCTACTTTTAGAAGAAGCTAATAAAAAGACGTTGTAAAGAAGTCGCTAATCACTATTTTCTTCTCTTTCCATTCCCTGTCCTTATCACAGAAAAGCAGAAAATTTGGGGGAGCATTTGTCAGTAAACTGCACTTTTTAGGTCACAGAGTAGAGGGATTGCATGGAACTTTGATCTTTAACTTCAAGTTCTTCACATATTTAGTGAATTAACATAGATAGGACTTTCTAAAGGGAAATGGAACATGAAAAATCAGAGAAGACTAAATGTACTTATGGTTGCTCAAAGCCTAAGATTACTGCACCAACATCCCTATGGGCCTTAATTAGTGTCCTGGATGGGCTGGGACTTTTGGAACCGGTGTGGTGAAAACACTAACTAATTACTGTCCATAAAAACTCAGCCCTGGGAGAAAATCAGGCACTGATTTTCCTGGCCTTAGCCTTGGTGATGTAAATCAGCTGTCACCACTAGAGGAGAAGGACAGAAATAGTCCCTGGAATACCTGATGGGATGGAAAACAAAAGAGTAATTTGGGTTTTGATGCAAGAGTTTCGCAGCTGCAATATAGTAGGAAACTGAGAAGCAACAGTGAAGATAGTCATTCTGATAGTCATTTCATTTAGAAGACTGATAGGTGAGATATAAACAGTACTAAGCAAAAAATATTAATAACATACAGAAAAGCCTAAGGCAATGAAGAAAAATTAAGCTGATGGAGCTGTGGAGCTTATAAACCTGAGCACCTGCCAGGTCCTGTCTTACATGGAGTAGAGGACTCAGGGCAGCTTGAGTAAATAATTCAGAAAACCAAACAATAAAAATCGAACCCCTCCATTGTAAGAGTAGGAAACCCAAAAAAAGGCCAAGCCATGTGCTATCTGTACACCACTGCCCTGCATCCTTGCTACAGTCACTGGGCCATCCAAACTGACAGGCTGGAATACAGGCATCAGACAGACATGGCGGAGGTGAAGGAGGAAGAAGTGTAGATCTTTCTAAACACGACTCTCAGAATAAACCTTTATTCTCAGCCATCATCAAAATTAGGTGGGTTTTTGAGAAACATTTTCTGAAGATACAGTGGAAACAGATTACAGCTTAAGAGGGGGGCAAAGAGCAGAAATCTTCACTAAGAGTATCTCAAAAATCCTGGTAGGAATCTTCAAGTTGGCCTGAATGTACTCAGGATCAGCCCCTTGAGGAAAGAAATTTTTGTTAGCATTTGTTAGCTGCTCACAATTTTAGATCTTCCCTGGCCTTCTCATTTCCTCCTTTGCTTTGTAAGGCTGCTTTTCATCCCACTCCTACTCTTCTTTGCAGATGCCAGTTCCTGTTTCTAATGTCAGCAGTTCTCAATCTTCTCAGATAACCCTGTTGTTGTTTGTGCCTTGCTACGTGAGGGAAACAGCCCATGCTTTCTGTTCCCTCCTAAAAAGTCACTGCTGCTCAAGTTCCAGCAAATCTAAGCCAGCCCCTGATCTACTCAACTTCTGCCCAAATCCAGCATGTCAGACTGCAAAAACTGGCAGTGCCTCTGGTGTCAGTGTGGGGAAATAGCCAAGGCCAGTGTAAGAAGCATAGGTTCTTTATTCTCCATCAAACTAGCCTTTATTTTTTTTCTTTCTAACCTTACAATTATTCTTGTATTTTCTGATGAATGGTGTCTCTGAGAGCCACTAAAAAGTAATGGAGGGATTTGCAATAAAATATATGCAGCTCTGCCAAAGTGATTTTAAACTGGTTTATATCAACTCTGAAATTAAAGTGATGTCAGTCACTGAAAAACTCAAGACAAGTACTTTATACTATTACTAAATATTAGCAATAATCAGCAGTGTTAGGCCTCTTAGTTATCTTTGCCAATACTGCTAAGTATTCCATATAATACAAGAGAAAGACTCTTCCTTTAAACAGATTCACTACTTTATGTGCTGTAAAATTGTGTTGTGTTTGATTCTAAGAACTAACCAATAACCTTTGTACCCTGTCTCTTATTCCTCCATCTTTGCGTGATGAAAGTTCCCCTTCCAAGTTTCATTTGTCTCATGTATATTTATTTTAAATGCCTAAAATGGAAACAAATTTCTTTGCAGCTTTCTTCTGTACATTAAAAGAATGTATTTAACTACTTGTAAAAGAAGCAAAGATTCCCATCATTAATAATAACAATAACAATAACAATAATCTAATTCATTCCAGAGGGTGGAATCAAGAGTGAGATCATGCGAGTGACTCAGAGAAGAGAAAATATTAATTTCACATTGAAGAAAAATATTGAAGAAGAACAAAATCTTTGTTTTTATGCTACTCTTCTGATAGCATCTTAGTGTATTTAAGAAATGGTTAAGGATATTTTTAATCTTAGTCTTCAATTTTTGTAAGTGGAGTAAAGAAATGTCTCCTCTAGTTTATTTTTTATTTCTTCTAACCAAATCTAAAACATCTTCACATTGTACCTTTCACAGGTGATCTGTAGCTTTTTAATGAGAGTGAAATGCCTGAAGTGCTTACATGCAGAGCAGCAGGACCTGATGCCCTTCATTTCACAATAGCTTAGAAATAGGCTTAAATGGCAATGGTGCAGATGCCTCCATCCAAGCCAGGGCTCAGAAGGGATAGGTACAAGTGAGTACAAAACTGTTTGCTTTCCCTTTCCCTTGTTTTACTGTGGGATACCCACAAACATTTAATTAAAGCTATTGAATGCATGCTTAACTTGGAGATATCTGTGGTTCCTTGAAACCGTTACACAGGAGCACCAAAGAAAATACAAGGGAGTCACTGAAGGAAAATACAAATGAATTAGAAAAGCATAGCAACCAGAGAATACATTTCCCATAATACAACAGTCAAAGGTCATGAGATCACAGATGCTCAGTTGCTCATGCATATCATCTATTCTCTCCACTTGCATGCTTGCTCCAGAGAGGGCAAAGATTTAATGAGGATGGGGCTGGCTTTAGCAGTTCTCACCCTTCCTCATACCCTACATCTCAAAGAGCACTGAAAGCCTCTTTGAAGTTGGAATAGACACACATTGAACTGTCCCAGTGCACACATACAATCTAGAGTTTTCTCATCAGGTACAAAAATACAAGGTGACTGTTCTCTTCCGGCTGCCCTGGATGTGAACAAAGCTGTCTAATCAAAGACTTATTGAACTGAGGAGTGGAAAGAAGTTTCTCCATTGCATCTGTCTTTTCAACCTGCAGTAGCAGCCCTTCTCAGTCTCACGGTTTCTATTAGTCCATTCATTTTTCCCAGCTCCTCAAGAAGAAATCCTGTTCAGACAAAACAGCACTCTATTTACAGGAAGCTTGGCAGGGTCAAAAAGTGACTGTAAAACCGATCTCTTGTTAGAGCGCTTACAGTATCTGCTCTGATGTAGATACAGTTAGGACTCATCAATCTCTGATTTGCTGTCAAGACCTTGAAGGTGATTTCAGAGTCAGATTTGTTAAACTTGGTGACATTGGAAATGCTATCATTTAGCAGAGCTAACTCAGTTGCTCCAAGTCCCACCTAATCTATGCAGCTCATTACCCACGGTTTCTGACCTACTTAGTCACTTCCTGTCTTTGATTTTAGCCCTAAAGCCTCTTTTCTGTGTTGGCCTGTGACTGCCATTTAATCTTAATCAAACTTCCTTGGACTTCCATTACTGTCAAGTGCAGCTTCTGTCACCATGATATCCACCCTTCTGAGTGCAAGAAAACTGATTTGCAGCCAGCAGTCTGCCACTTCTCTTATGCTCTATGTTCATCTTTGCTTTGTTTTTCTTCCTGTATGAGTCACTTCTTCCCCCTCTCTGACACGTCATGCTACACTCTGTTTCCCTCCATCAGTCAGTGGCTGAAATGCTGCCCTGCACACCTTTACTGCAGAGATCTGGTGAGTATTACAGTGTGTGCCCAGCTACCGTGTGCAGATTCAGAAAAAGCTAAACATGAAGAAATTGAGCTGCCACAGGCTGCTTCAGAAAGTCAGTTTGTTTAATATGCTTTTGCTTCTGATCAGAAATAATGACCTACTCAGTTCCCTTACGCCTTGCTTGAGAGCTGCTTATGCGTAACACAACTGTTTAGTCTATGCCTCCCTACCTAACATTCCCCCTGCTACTTCAGGGCACTTGTTAGCTGTACAGATGCTGTAAGGTGGGCACCAGCTTAAGGACTTTGCCAGTTCTCACTGGTTCATTGTGCTGCAGTAAAGTGCCTTTGAAATAGACTTGTCCAGCCAGTTTCCTTCCATGACCAGAATCCAATCTAAAGATTTTAATCCAGTACCACAGTGGCTTTTGCCTGCACAGGGGCACTACTGAACTGATGAGGTCTGTTGGTTTTCGAGATTCTTTCACCAGAACAGAGAAGTTCAAAGATGTGGCCTGCTGCTCTTTGTGGCCCAATGCTCTTTGAATGTCAGATACAAAACATTTAGTGGCAATGGCATCTGCGTGTAGCATTTAGGAGAGATTTGTTCAATCCCCTCTTGCACATATGTTCTTTCCTGACTTTTCTGAATATACCCAGTTTTGCTTCACTCTCTTCCTCCTACTTCTGTGCTCATCAGCACTAATACCCTTTTGGGTCTTGTTGTTATTAACACATGGAGGTTATGTGGCCCATCACTGATAGCAGCCTTGTCCTCTTAGTAAGCAGAAAATACCATACATTTTGGAAGAACGAGCTACAGGCCATTCTTACTAAGCCTCTCCTTCAACTTATCTCAAATTGTATTTTTGAGCTGCAGTCACTATGCACTGTTAAGTTGAAAACAGCCACTTGATCCCTTTCCAGCAAGGCTTTGATACTAGGCATGGAGGAGAGATAAGCAGCACATTGAAGTTGCAGTATCACGGTAACTGAGGGCAAGGAGTGAATGGAAACTCACCCTCCTTGTGGCAGTGCCTGGCTCTGGATGAGGGGAGAGGAACGAACCAAGCAGCTTGGGTTCACACGCACGGCAGGAGCCAGCGGCCTCACAGCTGATGACAGATTAGACTCAGGGCCTGGTTAGAGGGAAGACTGTGATTAGACTTCAGCAACATCTGTCTCTAGTACTAAAGGAATCAACTGCTGCGGGCTGTGATTTTCTCAGCAAACTGTAATTATACCAGGAACCTCATTCCTGCTGTTTTTCTCAACTACTTAAGTGCAAAAAAAATGTAAGGGTGCAGGGAAGCTAAAACTGTGAAGGAGCAGGAAAGAGGCACCTGTTTATTTTTGTTCAGCTCATTCCAATTATTTTCTCTCAGTTTCTTAGATCTGTATGAATCACAGACTGTTTTGTCCCAAAAGTCAGTGCCAAGGTTTAGCTACCCAAAGTTGGCCTGCCATCCACCTGAAATTGATATCACACATCCTCTCTGTCCACTTATGTCCCATGGCATCTTAGACAAGTGTGGTGGCACTTGCAGAAGGTGTCACACCAACTTTCCTTGGCAGTGCTACCTCTTTCCTCTCGTGGGGACAGCAGTATGGAGTGCTGGACTCTGATCACAGCTGTTCTCAGGACATTCCCAGGAAGGTATGGCCTGAGCAGAAGTGTGGGACATGGGAGACTGTTCAAGGTGAGTTTGAACCTTACTCTCAAAGGCCCTGTCTAGACTAGGATTTAAGAGTTTGAACTTAAAAAGTGTTAGGTTGTATATAGTAACTCTCTGTTTTAAAAGATACAGAAAAGGCAGTAAAAGTTTGAACTCCCAGTAACACCTGGTAAGTTTTGCCAAAATAACAATGTCAAAAAGGAGCAGGATTTCCTTGCAAGATTTCTCTGCCAGAAAAAACTTTTTGTTTGTGCAGTTGTAACTCCATAGAAGCCCATTTGCCATTAGTGCTTTCTTTGCTCAGATTATAAGAAGAAACAGATTTTTTTAATGTATATGTAGGAGAGGAGGAGAGATATTTAAGAGAGAGTTTGCCAGCAGAGCTTTACCATCCAATACTTAAGATGTAGACAAGGTCAAAATTATTAAAACTAATCTATGTAGTTCTTTCTTTTCTCAGAGCATTAATGTGACTTTTAGTATACTTTGAATGCAAAAGTGTCTTGTTTATGTTAAGCAAATTTATATCAACACCATACTCATCTAGAAGAAAGCAGAATTGTTCCTTACCAGCATGTCTGCCCTCCATCCTGCAGCACATCTGGCAGCACAGCCAGGGATGAGAGTGTGGCAGCAGGAACTTGACCCTTGGGTCTGAAAACACTGGAAAGTCTGTATGTTGGCAAGCAGATCCCTCTCTCCAGAGCCAAGTCTCTGCAGATACCAGTGGGAAAGACACACGTCTGGAGTAGTTTGGAATTGGCACAAATGGCTGTGGACAAGGAAGAGAGAGGAAAGGTTAGAAAGAAAGTGGGAAAAGTGCCTCTTGCACATTTCACTTTCTTTTCCATCTGCTTGTGTGCTGTTGCTGTGCACAATTAAACAGCTGCAGTGCTCTGTCCCAGAAGGGTCTGTTTCAGTAGAGATGGAGAATGATCCCTATGGCTTAGTGCTTTGGGGGCCCCCTTGAATAGAAGGGTCCATAGGAGTAATGTTTCTCCAATTGACTGTTCTACTAAATACACCTGGGAATTCAGCACTTGGGGCAGTAGCCAGAGATGGTGTTCTGACTCCTCAGACCTGAAACTCCTGGCAGACAGTGGGTACTGCTGCGTGCTTCTGGCTCATTCTTGTTGAAGTAGGTGAGTCCCTCTTGTTTCTTACCTTCCAAGCAGAACCTCCCAACTCTCCTGAACTGGCTCCAAAATTCAAGGAGAGCAGATTACTCAAGCAAAAGGTGTTTGCAGACTTTGAGACTTTGTAGCTTGGGGAGATAAAGGTAGAGAGGGAGGACCAGGTGAAGGTGGAGTGGGTGTACAGTGACTGCCAAGGCCTGAGCAGAAGAACAGGTTTCTTTCATCCATTCAGATGCTCAGCAATTTCCTGCATTGTTCCTGCAATCAGCATGCTCCACCTGCTTTTACTTAACCATTTCCTGTTTATGGCTTTCAAAAACTTTCTGGTGAAATAACTAATCTGCCACAAGATCAATCTTTATGGTCCCTTTTGGGCAGGCTTCACTCACTTTTTTTCTCTGTCTTTAGTACACAGATCTCTCAGACTGAGGCACTGTGTGCTGTGTGTGCATGTCTGCATGCATGTGTGTGCAGTCAGTAGTTATGCCAGGAAACTACGTGCTTGCTCATTAGTTCTTTCTCTTAGCATATGCCACTTTTTGCCTTCTAATGCTTGCTGGTTTTTGCAAATTTGAGCAAAGAAATAGACAGTAGCACTGAGGGCTGGTGCCTCTTTCTGTAGAACAGAGGGCTCCAGATACTTAGAGGAAGGACTCTTCCCATTACTTTCAAGCATCTGAGTGCTCTCCCACCAATGAGGAATTTGTTCTCTGCATAGTTTGCCCAAGATTCAAATTATTTTCTAGATTTGAAAGCAGCAAGGTAATTTCTTCTAGTGTGCTGTTCAGTTTCTCAGATGTGAAAGGCAAGGTGTGAAGAGCAGGAAGGGTGAACCAAAGAAAAATAGATCTTTTTCTTACAGTGTAGATGGCTCCCACAAGTCCCTATCATACTCCTAGTCATGTCTTGTGAAATCACTAGAAAAGCCTGCACGCTTCAAGTCTACCCTCCTTAGCCATACTACAGATAACATTACAAACATCACTAAAATACAATTTATTTGTCACTGCTTTTTCTGTTTGTTTTCTCTTTTTATTTCTCTTCTGAAGCAGTGAAAATAGATTCTTAAGTTTCCTCTCTGATTCTCATGCTCTTGCACAGTGCTGCAATGTTTGGGTTGTGGTAAGCACTGCAGGGGAATGTTCTCTTCTTAAAATAAATCATGGAAACATTTCTGTTGGAATCAGGGCTTGTAGAAGTTTACTTTTTTTTAAAAGGAAGAATGTCAGGCTAACTTTGGCTTGGCACGATATCCCATTAGAGGGAACAGGATTCTGATGTGAATCAGTGTATATATACATACATATATATATATATATATATATATATTTTCACATACATACCTATACATGCACACATACCAGTATACATGCCACACCAGTATACGTGCCACACCAGTATACGTGCCAGTTATACTGGTATAACTGAGCACTGAAGCCATCCTGTAAGAACACTGGACATGTTGGTCCTGTCAGACAGATCTGGAAATTCCTTAGCTATCTCTGCTGCAAGTTGGTGTAAGTCAGGATGCTTACTCTGCTGACTTAGGCATAGAAGGAGCAGATCTGTAGCATGCACCGGCACTGCTGCTGAGCTGTTTCACACTTTGGAAATGAAGTTGACGGGCTCACACTCTCACACGTTTCTGAATATTTTAACAAGAACACTAAACCCCCACTCCCTGTTTTAGCTGTAACATAAACATGCAGCAGTATCACTTCTGTATGGGTTAGGAGGTATGGTCTGAGCATAGCTGATGTGCAGGCAGCTGTCTGCTGTAGGCATAGCACAACCCCACTTAGATCAGAGTTTGCTGAAGTATCCTTCAAGCTGTTTGTGAGCAGCTTTTGAATTTTCATTAGGAAAAGGAAGCAGTTGTATTCTGCAAAGAAGTGTTTTTCAGATTGGCCCAAGTATGTAAAATGGTTACTTTGGTTCCCATCCAGCACAATTCATTCAATATTTTGTGTCAGGGTGCTTGTCATCAGTGGCATTTGCCCAGGGTGAGTCACACCTACCCAAGCAATGATCTGAGAGAGCCCTCAATCTTTCTCATTTTCATTTTACAGGGTACAGCCCTGGTAAATTCATGAGCATATTGGACCACACAGCATTTTATAGAGCAGTTCCTTTTCTTCTAACCAGATTTCAGCCCAAGAGCCAACTACTTCTAAAATTGATTCTCTGGTTCAGTGTCCATCATTGCTTTTCAAATATTTCTTTCACCACACTGCCTTCTGGTTACACTGTAAGTTTGGGTGCACTCAAGATATTTTTGCCTTCCTCCTCCACCCCAAAACTGAAAGAAAGCTGAACTGTATGAAAATGAAGTGAGAACTGAGACCCTCAAGGAAAATGGCAGGAGGTGTAGAGGACCACGCAAGACTCTTTCCAGGAAATGGGCAGAAGGTTCATCACATGAGTCACTGAAACCTTAGAGGACTAAATTCTTGAAGAATAAACTGTCAGGAATATGATACTGGTCAGGACAGTTGGAGAGGGAGACGAAACCTTCTTAAATAGCTGTTGTTTGGTTTTTTGTTCGTGACTCATTCCTGAGGAAATTGCTGGGTCTCTGGCCAGGAACGGGGGCAGCATGCAGGCAATGCCAGCCCTCCTTGGCGGAGGCAGCAGACAAGGCATGCTGGGGTGCACATCCTGCTGCTCCTGGCACCAGCTCTCCTGCCCAAGCAGCTGAGAGGGGATCAGGAGCACTCCATGGCTGTCCTGCCCAAGTGAATAGAGTAAAACAGGATCACTAGTACTCATATGCCAACTGAAACAATTTGCGTCGTGTTTTTGTGTACCAGCAGGTATGAGACCAAGAGCAAATGAAGGTATTAAAATTCTAATTCCAACTTCTTTTAAAAAGTTTTCTTGCTCTACCTGCTCCAACCAGTTAACCAAGTTCTATCAATAAAACTGGCCCAAAGCACTGAATTTGGATTTCAGAGATGGACTTAAGATTTTAAGCCAGTAACAACAGAAGCAGTCAGATGCTCTCCACAGCTACCTCCAGAGGAGCTGAATCAGCATTAACAGCACTGGGAAATGTTTGCAATAGTATGTTGAGTATGGAGAAACCCCAAAGTTCCAGCACGCCACTGCCAGTTCCCATTTTGATGAATTTGACCCAAGGATTTAACATTTCAACATTACTTCTGTGTCTCATAATGCCATTTATGTAATGATTGCTCATTTGGTTCCCATAAAAATCATGGTATTTCTTCCGCAAACCACTGCTTGTAAAAATCAAGCCACCCAGTTTCTCTTTAGATTGTAATAAAAGAAATAAACAGTAGGATACACACTGTAGTTCTCAGCGAATGGGGGGGGCTTTCTTTCCCCTCTTTGACATACAAGGTTCACACATAGAAAGTAGGAATGTGAAAGATCTGTTAAGGGTTGATGAATCCATCTCCTGCAAAAACTCAGTGTAGTTACTTCGCAGCAGATGTTCCTCAGGTTGATAAAAGAATCTACAGCTCTCCATTGTCAGAGCATCACGAATCCTCTTAAAATCGGAGAAATGGAAGGTGTAGTTCTCTCGGGTCATCCCAGTGCCACTACACTTCGAGACGGTGCAGAATGGTTCCATGTATTGTATATAACAACACTTTGAAGAATTCCGTTTCAAATGTCTCAAACAATGGGGGTTTCACCGCTTCCTGTGGGAGCCTGCTCTGCAGCCTAACTTGTTTCACCATCTGGAGTGTTTTCCTGAGTGTCTGCTCACTTTAAACTTTCTTGAAATTGTGCACCCAATATTTCTTCTTAAAGGTAACTTGCCAAAAGTTTCTCTTGTGTGAAATTCACATTATGTTGTGCTTTTATATATTTTATGGGGATTGAGAAAACCCTGAAAGATTGATGGCTTCTCCTCTTTGCTTTTTCTTCCCCAGAAATAATAATAAGTAATTAATAATGTATTACTGCTTTTTTAACCATTCATCTCAGTGATTTACATGGAAGGTCAACATTGTTGTACTCTTTTTACAGATGGAAAAAATTGAAGCACAGGGCAGGAAACAACTTGCCCAAGATCATTCAATGAGCCCATGGCAAGACTTGGATTTTTAAGCAGGTCTCCACAGTACTGCCCTACTTTTTTCCTACTCTTTTATTTTTTTGGCCCAGTCTAGTTCCCTTTGGCTTTGTTGGAGTACCTAGGAAGGACAAACTTTCCATGAACTTTATTCAGAATTGTAATATTGTAACTGAAAGGTCAGCTTGTTGAATATTTAACAGTTACTATCTTTCCAGTGTGTTGGTCAAGCATCCTAATTAAGTAGTGATAAATAAAACCAACAAAGCATTTTAACAGACTAATTCAGTCCCTAGGGCCTCCAAGCTGAATTTCCTTCAGCTAGCCTGTGTTTTCCCAGTTGCGGATTGTGCAGATTGAACACGGTGTATGTATCAAGCACACTCTTATCAGCGCACTGCAGGGAGATTTCCTTCCTCCTCGGTGCCACCATGCTTACTTCACCTGTTGTATTTCCCTTAGCTGTGGTTTTCAGTAAGTGTGTTTCTCAGAACCTGGATAGTTGCTGAACTATAAATCTTCCAGTTTGGAACGATAACACTGCAACGTGTACAGCATGATACCCCGGGTGGGAGCGAAACTCAGCCGAGCCCTGAGCAGGCTTACCTGGGGGTCAGAGCAGTGTGGCCTGAGCAGCACAGAGCTCTCTGTGGGCTGCTAACATACAGAGGCTTTCCCCTACTTGCCTTGAAGCTTCTACCTGTCCAGCCTGTCATTTCGGTGGCTGTCTTTGGTCGGACTGGACTGGGTACACCTGAGCACATGGTAAGACAAGTGTTGTTCCTCACCTCTGCATAGGAAGGTGGGGGTAGCCAAAACTGTGTGCTTGCAGTCTGGTCTGCAGGGGCCTCATAAGTGCCCCATGCTGACTGGACACTGAACTGACAGCGCCCATCGCGTACGAGGTGCATCTCTCTGTGCGGACTGAGAATTGAGAAATCAGGGCTCTGGGCAGGCCAGAGTTATAGCTGAGGGAGAGCACACAGACCTTCCTGGCTGCTGACCATTTGCAAAGTATGCCAGCAAGTGAAGTCTGTAACATCTGAGTTATTCCCCACTACTCCTTCAGGCCTCCTTCATTCCAGATACCATTGCACCAGCCTCTGAGGATTTGCCAAAAGGTACAGGACTGCTGTGTGTCACTGAGCACATTATCTTTGCTTTCAAATTGAGTTTGAGAAACTACCAGCAGTATCAAGCCTATGTCTCCTGGCTCTGTGAATAGAGGAAGCTAAGAAGCAACAATGATTACATAAAGCAGGGAAATTCCCTTCAAACTTCTCCCAGACTACCTCAAACTGAAGCTGATTTGCATACATACAGTACAAATAACTTTGCAATGGCTTCTAGCCCCATGAAAGGGTTACATGTCCTTGCTTATAATCATATAATCAGGCCAGTTCTCTGAGTTGAATCACTCAGAGAAGATGCAAAAGATCAAATCAGAGCCTTTGTAGAAATCGAAGCAGTTTTATGTAGCACGTCAGCCTGCTCCAGGTGCAGATACAACTGCATGTTGCTATTCCACACCAAATCAATGGGAACTGTTCAATATCTATAAGTTACCAGCAGTTATTCTAAAAAAACAGTGTGGGAAAAAAACGTTATGTTTTATAATTTCTGATTATGCATGGGCGGTGTCATACATAGCTTATATACAAACCCTTTTTGGTAGAAAATGGACCTTACTGAAAACTAGAAAAAAGCTATGGTATTCTTATAGTTAAAACTATGGTCAGCCACTTTACAAAATCTGAGACTTATTTGGCCTGGAATTCTTGAGTGTTGCTGTTCAGAAAACAGTGATGTTAAACAGACTTCCAAGATTCCTGTGATTAGTTTTAAACATCATGGTTTAACAGAAACAAACTAGTAAGCAAAAAGAGACAGCATATTGAAAATTCACATTTACTGGGTTATCTCAGGCTCAGAAATGTAGTTGGCTAATATGACACTGCAAAAATATTTTTAATTATCTTTTATGCTCTAAGAATGACAATGTTCATAAGCCTAGTACATCATGTCTAAAGAATGCCTACATTCACCCTGAAGACAGGTGGTATTTTCTGTTCCCTTGCTTCGAGGGTTGGGCTTGGAGATTTGTTTGTTTGTTTGTTTGTTTGACTAGGATAAGAATATAGACTTAACAGAGGCTCACTACAAGCTGTTTCTTTGGAAAGAATTTTCTCACTTACTCTTCCCTATCTTTTTATTGAAATAAGTTCTCACATACATTTCCTGTCAGCCGTCTCCCAGAGGTAGACGGAGTATGGACAACTTCACTTATTGTCTTCCAGTAAATTCACAAAAGGACTTCCTGTACATTTTTTGGGTTGTCAAGCCAGCTCTATATTAACATTAAGTACAGCTAGGTAGGAATATAACTTTAAACAATGCTGTAGATGCCTTGCAGTAAACACCAAAGCTGTTTTAAACAGTCTTAGAGGTGCTTTTGTCAGTGTAGTATATTTCCCTTGAGGAATACGGGAAATTAGCATTATCATCATTGTCAGTATAGTTATACCAGGACAGCTATATGAGCAACTCTGTTCTGCTGTAGCTGCTTTTCATATAGTTAACAAACAGGGCTAGAGAGGAGGAAAACTGAGACACAGCTTACTTTGACAACCTGTGTACAGGCTTACCTGGCAAGCCTTGTGTTCCTTCTACAATATCACCTCTTAATACTAATCATGGCTTGTAATTGTGAAATATCCTGCCTTTCACTTTCCTCCTTTCAGCTTTATTGACTTTCTTCAAAGCTTTGGTACAGCACAGTAGGAATCAGCCCAGGTATTGAGCTGGCTGTTCTGCAGAGTCCTTCAGGCACCTGAGGGCTCTCTGTGCTATGATGTGTCTCAGTGGGTCAGCTGGAGAGACTGGAAAAGAAATACGTATTTGAATAGGCCTGGGATGCCTTGCAACACAATTAATAGCAGCAAACCTAAGGAAATGAGGTGATCTGACTGATGATTAGTACCTTGTATATTTTGGTTCTAGTAACTGCGTGTGTTTCTTTAGCTTGTGTTCATCAGCTTGAAGGTTGCTAGGAAGGCTTTCATTTCGGTTTTAAACATTTCCTCTCACAAACAACAGTCTGTTTTCTACATAAAGTATCTCATCACAGTCATATACTATCCTTTATTTACATAGAGAACTCCATCCCAAAGCACTTTACAGCCTGGCATTGACATGGCACTAAGATTAGAAGAGGAGCATCTTGTACTGGTTGGGAGGCAGGCTCTGGTCTCAGCCTAGGTATAAGTGAAGCATATAGAATGGAGTCATAATATTTTCTCTGAATCCAAGGCAATTTGCTATTAGTTAGAAAATACATTGCTATAAGCTGTATACTGTTTCACTCTAAAAAGTGTATTTGAACTGTAGAACATGGCCTGTGGTAAAGAATGTCAGTCTTCTTGCACATGCCATTCTCTGTTCATAGGTACTGGCTAGCAAAAATCAATTTTGTTGGAAAATTAGGGTGGTGCAAAGTACCCTAGCAAATGTAGTATACTTAGCAAGTATATGCTGGACTTTGGAGAGCACTGGCAAAGAATGGTAGAGGGGCCTGGACTAGTCTAAAGTTTGGCTCTAGAGTACATCAGAAAATTTGCCGGCCAGAATGAGAAGCAGTCTGGTCACTAGTAACTAGAAGGACAACCAGACAGGCAGAAAAAGGAGAATCATTACATGCACGTCAATCCATTTTCAGCAAATCTATGAAATTAGTTCATTGTGAACTTATCACCTTGATTTGTTTTGTGTTTTAAATGGGTTTCCACGTGGTTGTTTGCTGGAGGAGATGGCAAATTTACAATCTCATTCAGAAATCTTGGGATTGAGGTGTTTCTCTTTATTGTGTGTTGCAGACCGACAGGATCGAACAAATTTAATTTGGGAAGGAACCAATCCTGCCCTGCAGCCCATACGAGTGAGGAACACTGCCTTGAAAGATACTTTACTTGATGCTGCTTTACCCAGCACTAGCGGTGAGACTTCAAGCAATACATCAAATCTATAGAAAAGACAAATGAAACCTCCCCAAATACCTGAATGAATGATGACATTGGTTTTCAAAAATCTAGTGAAGCAGAGACTGAACATTCTTCTTCTTTTGTCCCTTCAAAGACTAACTTTAAAACCAAGTGTTCTTCGTATATGTGAGGCCATACTTAACTCTGAACTTATAAAAATCTGTATTTTGTTTAGGTTAATTTAAGTGACTTAATAATAAAAGCCTCTGAACAACATACATGCTACTGAAGAAGTAGAGGCCACATGTGCCTTTCTAATTCACCTCACCACGTCATCGATTTGGAGGAATAGCAACCAAGCACAGGAGTGTCCACAGCCCATAACATAGTGAAATGTTCGCTTCTTTTTTTTAAGAGAATGATAAACCCATTCATTGACTTCATTAAGAAGCAATAGTACAGCAAGCACTTATTCTTGTAACTCACTTGGAAATCATCAGAGATGATGTAAGAGTTGCAAATAGATGGGCTCTGATTGTTCAGAATGTTAGGAGAACAGGTAGCAATCCAAATGGTGGGAAGATTGATGTGTATTACAGCTGCTCAGCTTTCTCTGCCTTCAAAGCACTTTTGAAGTATTCCCAACATGACTGCAAACCACAGAACTATTTACTCACCTTCCAGACTTAGAGAACGTATGACTTGCTCAAGGCTGCTAAAAGCATCACTGGCTGTGCTGTGATCAGGATCTGGCTGTTCCCAGCTCTCAAGCCTACAGGAAAGCCATGGGTTCAGTCAGTGCCAGCTGCCAATGCACGGTCACCATTGGCCTGAGAGGCTGGTTCTGTCCTCTGCCAGCACAGGGAAAGCCTCCCTGAGCACCCTCTTGGAAAGCAGAGTAACCTGTACAGGAATAGGAGAGGTCTGGAGTACTGCCCAAGTGGCTGTAGGTACCCCAGCAGGGAAATCAGCTGCAGTGAGGTCACCTTGGGCAGGGAGGCAGGCAGGTTGCCACCTGCTGTTTGCTGGGCAGCCGGTGGGTGATGAGAGAGTTCCTGGGAGCACATGGCCCCTATGGAAAAGTGCTGCACACCCTTAACCGTGGCAGTGCAAGGGATGTGGAAGCTGATGTCACATCACTCCCGGCCACTAGACAGGATGGCATGGAGAGGGCATCTCTGCGGCTCTCTGCTTACATGCCTGCTCACACAGCTTTGGGCTCTCTTTTAACAAGGAAGTTGCCATCACAACAAGGAAGCTACTGCATTTCAATAAGCTGCTTCTGAAAGCTAATACATTTCACCCTGGGGAAGAGCAATTTTCCAGCTTCAGTGTTACCAGTTTTGTGCTTTGAAGAGACCTTTGTAACATGTAATTTTAATTTTGTTTTAGCTAAGATTTAGATTTTCTTCTTGACAGTGCTGCACTACTGGCCACTCAAACCCTGCTGAACTTGCTTGTAGCCATTTTATCTGGTTATCTTGTAAATATTTGGTAGAGCACTCAGACAGAGAAGTGTTTTTTGCTCTTACAGTCACATGTCTGCTTCCAGGACCTTTCAGAAGTACAAAAGATTGAAAGCAGGGAAAATTCCACTGAGATGCATTCAAGTCTCCAGGGAGTAACTGCACTCTGTTTAGACTAAAATTTCTCTTTGCTGCCTCTCCCTATTTTAAAAAACATGGAAGTATGGAGAGGGGAAGCTGGAGGATTTCATTATTGTAAACACTGGAATGCAAGCACTGTTTTCACTCATTTCTCTCATAATGCAGAACCATTTGCAGTTGGAGAGGGAGATAAGCTTTTCAGTGCTCTCTGCACTACCAGGGAAATTTCCATCGAGATCTAAAATGTTTTACAAACTACTGAATTAAAGCTTAATCCCCTTCTCATCCCCATGAAGCAAGTACAGTTTAAAGACAAGGCTAATGAGACTAAAATAGTTGTGCTTTGCTGAAGTCACATGGGCAGCATGGTAAGAGGACATGGATCTTTGAGTCCCAGCTTTCTGTCTTATGCCACAGACAACACAGATTCCCTCCCTTTCCAAGGCTTGCTGTATTTCCTTTCCTAGGATATAGTGAAAACCTGCTGGCATCACATCTTGAGGCAACCTTGGGTTTTTCCCCGTGGTCACAACTGCTGCCCCATGGAATTAAGATTGAAAAGATCAAAGAGGAATGTGAAGTGGGGGAAAAAAACCAAATCATTGCTTTGTCTGCCGTGGGCACTGCTGCCCTTGGAGTTGGTGTTCTATTGGGAGCAACCTCTAACATTTTGGTATGTACTTCCATATAATATTCAGGCAGGACTGTGGTAAAAATGCTGTAATTAAAAAGAGAGCTTGACTGACAAGAAAATTGGACAGATGAGCCACCAAGTCACTTCTGTATTGAATATATGTCATTTCATTATCCTTCTATTTGTGACCTGCATTTCTTACTGCTTCTTATTATCAGAATCCTGTAGCTATTGCTGTAGCCATCTCTTTCACCTCTTCAGAAGAGAGTGGTAATCCATCAGCCAGTTCCTCTCCAGTGGTATGAGTGCGGTTTTTACCAGGGGGATTAATGGGCAGTTCAAGAGAATTGTTCCCAATAGGGCTAAGCAAAAAGCAACGTGCACAGGAGTCATGAAGTGGAAGAGAAGGAAACATTTAAAGTTTTAAATTATTTTCCCCTTAGTTTCCCATGTACACTCTGATAGATAATGAGACGTGCAAAGCTGGATGTGCATTTGCACAGCTTCTCCTACTGTGCAAACAAACCTGAAGTCAGTCGGCTCCCAAAACCAGATCTGTGTGTATCCAGCTATTCCAGTCCCTGTAGATGAGAGATATTGGGAGGAAAATCAGTCCTCCTGTCTCTCCTGTGGCCTTACAGCCTACCCCAGCACTAGAACCTTTGGCCTCTTGGCACTGTTACCTTCAGTGACAAGGCCCCAGCTCTGGTCCTTGGGTAAGCTGCTTCTGTAGCACCCTTCCCTGCAGAGGATCCAGACTCGCTGCAAATGCTGTGCACAGTGCTCATTTCATTCCCTGCTGAAAGGCAGCCAGGCCTGAGGTGGAACATGGCAAGCGCTTCGCCGCACCTGGCAACTCCACACAGCTGCTGAAAACAAGTGAGGAAGAAAGCAGTGTACAAATGCAGGGGAATTTTCACATAGGCAGGATGTTATTAGCAGAGCTGGAATTTGGCCAGGACGCTGGGGTTAAAACACTGGCTTGCAGGTAACACACTGGGATCTTTCATAATTCAAATGCTCAGGAGCTCCCATTTCCATTTTACCTGGAAGATGTCAGAGGACTGTTCCCTATTTAATGGTCATGGGCAGCTCTCGAACATCTGACACAAAGGAAGGAGTGTCTAAATGGTGCTGCACCTGCAGAGCTTCTCTGCCAGCAGCTGCTCACCGTGAGCAGCAGCCGAAAGGATCACATCCTGCCAGGGCTATGGCTGCATTGCTGTAAAACACGCCTCCATGCCTCGGGGTTCACTTCACCCCTAACCCTCATTACTCAGTTTTCAGGCCCCAAATCCCTTCCAAACAGAAAGATGATAAAATTAGGGCAGCACTTCACACATAAAACACAAGAGAGAGAATATTACCATTAGGTAGTGCTTCAACCTAAGTCTCTGACATTTGAAATAACACTAGATAGCTATTGGACAGCAGAGAATTTAGATGAAGCATTTTGCCCCAGTGCAGGTGAGTGAGCTTTTCCAACTGGCCTTGCTGGTAATACACAGAGCGTGAAGAGCTTTTGCTGCTTCCTTCCTTCCAGCACAGAAATCACATTCAAAGCAGCAAAACATTTTTTTCCACTTCATGATCTCACTTTCTATGTAAGTAATTTTTCTGTTTACTACGAGGATGTTGAATGTCTACAAAACGTCAGGGAAGTCATTCATGAACCTCATGTGTGTAAAGCCTGCACGATGTTTTTACCATGATGTGGCCCACAGTCTGAAATATAAATAATTGCAAACTTCTAACCCCTTGTCAGTCAGACCTGCAGACATGTGCAGTCAAGGAGTTGACTTCCTTTGTGTGGTGCAGTGTGTGCAAGCAAAACCAGAGGTGTTCCTGCCATCTGAAAAAGCATAATCTCTGCATCAGTAAGTCATTAAAAAGGGACCCCTCCTCTGCCTGTGAGGGCTTTTCCCATGCCAACCTTTGGGGTTGTGGGGGCGGGGGTTGGAGGGGCTTGTTTGCTCAGGCTGCCATGCAAGCCCCCTCTTTGTCAAGTGGTGTTTAGTACAACCACCAACAAAACTTGATGGGAGCACCTCAGCCAGTAGGACAACAAACCTACAGACAGCCTCCAGTGGCAAAGTGCACTGGGGAGAGTAAAGAACAGGCAGCTGCAGGCAACAGGAAATCCAGTACTAATAAATAAAACGTCTTATAGCCAGAAAGAGGAAATAAACAGCAGCAGCACAAGCTGAGAGGACAGAAGAGAGGAACACAGCATAACTGTGGCATGGGAATCACTGAGTTACAGTGAGCTTATTTTTACAGAACGTTGTCCCAGTTTGTTATGTGTTCAGACTGCAAAAAAAATGGGGGAGTGAGGGGACTGCTCAAAGAGAGGGTCTCTATCAGAAGTTGTCAACAACCTCTGTAATTAAGGAAGCAGCCAGAGCACACACAACCAGAGCTGCTGCCAAACTGAAATGAAAGCATTTTTTGTTTTCAGCTGTAGCCCCAAAGGATAATAAAAGATGGTTCTACCATGCCAAGTGAGGAGCTGCAGGGACACCGTTTCTAGATGGCCCTACTCCCATCTTTCCAAAATTACACGCTGTGGGGAAGCAGCAGGTTGCTGTTCCAAAGTGTGCTTTTGAAGCCCATGCCCACACACCCCATCGGACTGCAGCCACCTGGGAAGGCCAGCCGCAAAACAGGTGAGCCCCCAAGCACCATGGTGATGATAGAGGTGGCACCAGCTGAGCTTTGCCCCCAGCCAATGGGCTGTTGGCACTGCCTGGTTCAGATTGCCAAAGCAGCAACACTGAATTTTCCCCCCTTGCACTCAGCCATGGCTTGCACCATGGCCCCGCAGCATTGCCACCGCCAGCAGGAGCTGCCGCATTTGGAAGAGCTGCACCCCGCTTTCGGCCTGAGGGCAGCTGCAGTTAGGGGGCTCACTGGTGTCTCGGCAAGGACCTTTGTTCGTGGCACACCAACTCCGTGCTCTCCTTGCTGCTGGCACCATAGGTGGCCTGCGCCCATGCAGCGGCAGGTGCTGGGGAGCAGCACATGGGCTGGCAGAGCCAAGGGAGGTGGCACGGATGTTCTCGACTGTGGGACATGAGGCTTTCACTGGTGGCTGTACAGACTGGTGTGCAGGTTCAGCGAAGGGAAAGAAGTCATTCAGAAATTGCATACATATTTCTGAATTCATTCACTGAGTGGCATTTGCCTTTCATCCTCCCCCCTGAGCTCTGTGTGCATTGCTGGCATTCTCTCCCAATCCTATATAATAATTCCCAGGTCTCCACAAGCCACTGCCTGCCAATGGAGCCCAAAGTCACTGGACCGCCAGCCCGGTCACATGAAAAGTTACATGCAAAGGTTTAATGCTTTCTCCTGACCCCAGCCCCTGTTCCTGTGAATCCCCTGCAGTGTTTTCCTAATCAGGTGCCAGGGAAGCTTTGCACTGAGCAGGGTGCTAAGAAGATGACTATTTAGTGGCAGCATTTCCAGAGTCTTTGAGCTCTCTCCTGAGCTGTAAATACAGGCAGTGGAACCAGGTGAATGTCTGACAAGGCTGCCATTTAGACCTGAAGCTGCTTTCCCACCAAAGGCACATTGCAGTTGCCTCACTTGCTCTATTCCCAACCTCCGCACTAATGGTTAATTGCTTCAGCAGGGTATAGAAATCACTTCTCAAAGCCTATATACAAGGTACACAGCTATGGTCCAGTAGGATTTTAACCTTCGCTGGACATTGACAATGTATCTGTTACTAGGGAGTCTAAAAGAAAATAGTCCTTTCCCTAAAACCTTCCATTACCGAATGCTAGATGATGCAGGTATTTAGTTCATCACACAAATTGTGAAAGTGGTAACATATTTACTTTCGTGTAGCCCCTACTTATGACGCATCAGAGAAAACACATGCTTTTGGAAAAACTCAAATGGAAGTGATCTTTTATTAAATGGGTATGAAAAGCAGAAATATTCAAGGGCTGTTTCTGATATATCGGCAGCTAGTCATTTCCAGCTATCACTGTTACATGAAGGAGGGCAGGTATCTCCTGTAGGAAGAGTTCTTGTTCTCCACCTGATGTTTTCATGTAGGGTTTCACACGTGGTGTATGATTCATGAATTGCAGCCCAGCTTTTGGAAGCATGGGAGTTGGTCAGGGCCCAGTGTTCCTCTGGGTTTCATACAGACCGCACAAAGATGAGCCAGTTGCACCTTTGAGCCAAACAGTTGGATAATCAAATTGAGCATTTGATTTCAGTTTTGGTTCTTTTTTTTTTTGAAGGGGAAGGGTCCAGCCTGTTATGAACTCCAGCCTATACTTGCATTTTTGTGGGATTAAGTGAAAAGACCAGGCAGTTTTAAGTTGCAGTCTGTTTATATTGTTCCGATTTAAACTCTAGCATTACCAACATAACTTCCAAAAACAAACCAAAAAAAGCCTCCAAACTGACTGTTTTTCAAACTCTCTGCTTTTCTCATGCATTCAAAAGTATAAGCCTGTTTTGCTTGATTGACTGTCTGTTTGATTATTGCTTTACATTCTATTACATAGTTTAATTCTTAACTGTAAGCCATCAAAATCATAAAATCTGAGTTCTAATCTCAGTTACACTCAAACACAACTACTGAAAAGTGGTTTGTCTAACTCCTAAGTATATATGGCCTTTAACAAACTTTGCTGAAATTGTATATTCCCAACTCAATCTAAATAGGAGTTGAGAAATCCTGCTTCTCCCAGATGAGAGCACATCTAAATAATACAGGAATTACTTTTCTCACTCAAAAGCGTTAGCAAAATCCATGCATAAATACTGGGGTTTAATCAGCCAGTGTTGTCTCATTATCTAAAGGAAAAACTTATTTAACCCTTCAGGAGAGATTCCAGCTACCAGTGAGAATGGAGACAGGTCTGAGCACCCAAATGGTAATGTGTAGAAAAAAGTGTAAGTCGGTGATATCTGTGCCTGTGATCAGCTGGCATTGCCCAGCCTGCCACATGACCAGCAAGGAGGACTTTCCATTTCTGGAAAGTGCAGTGAAATGGGGGAACACAGCGATCTCCAAACTGTCTTTCCTTTTATGAAGTATTGTCTTCAAGATACTGCTTCACATTCATTCAGTCAAATATTTTGACAATTTGAACAAATAAGCAGGAAATGGTTTTAATTTTTGGCCCCAGTGGGCCATTTGTGAAGAAGAATAAGTAGCGCAGCATGTGCCATGTCTCTTAAATACCCTTGTTTGCCAGAAACATATGCAGCGAGTTTCCCAGGCTGCGGAAAGGGTTATCATTTCCCATCCACCAAGTCACCCTTCTCTCTCCACACAACATCCCCAACCCCGCATCAGGCTGGGGTGAAAGGAAGCATCACTCTGACGTAGTTTGCTATTACGTGTTCATGAGCAGAGGGTGCATGTGCACATAACGCAATATTCTGTGCACGTTTCTGAGAAGGGTTGTATTTGCAGTCGCTTCACGGTAGCACAAAAGAGCGGTAGCAAGCTGAGGTGGTGCATGCACAGGCACCTGAGAGCCACAGCTGCATCTCTCTCCGCCCTGCTGTGCGGAGCCAGGCTCTGTGCGAGCGTGCTGCCACAGCATACCTTCACAGGAGCCCTGGGCCAGGGCGCTGCGCTTGGGGAGATGCCAGAGGAGCTTTTGTCTGTGCTTTCACTGCGGGTTTAAGTAGTTCCATTAGCATTTGGGTCAGAGCACATGGAGCAGCCCCGGCAGGGGTGGGAGAAGTCACACTGTGAGGCCACACTTGAACGTGGCCACTTTACTGCACCGCCCCGGGTACAAAGCCTACTTGTGTGGGGCACGTCCTGTCGTGCGTCACGCTTTGGTTGTCAGTGGCAGTCATGGGTTGCTGGGGGGTGACACAATAACCTCTTTATGCTTAAAAGAATAGCGGGGGGAATTGCGGGAGACCATTGGAAACAGCAGCAAAGAAGTGGTTTGGCTTTTGTCTATCCCCCAAAGTAAGGTGCCCAGGCATTCGCTGAGCTGCCTCTGCTGTGCTGGAAGGAGCGAGTAAAGCAGCGGTGAGGGTGAATGCA
The DNA here is from genome assembly GCA_013397895.1 of Origma solitaria. Classification (NCBI taxonomy): domain Eukaryota; kingdom Metazoa; phylum Chordata; class Aves; order Passeriformes; family Acanthizidae; genus Origma; species Origma solitaria. The sequence continues at coordinate 793,849 of VZRL01002888.1, read as the reverse complement.
GGACTTTGGGTATGTGGATGGGAGAGGAGTGCAAGAAACACCCACGGAAGACCCCATGTTGTCTCTGTGGTCAAAACACGATAAAACTGCTTACTTAGGGTAGAGTTTTACAGCAGCTCACTCTGAAGTCTGGGCTGTCACAGCCTCTTTGCCCCCACTGCCTTCAGCACAAGAACAGCCACACAGGGAATCAGCTCAAAGAGCTGATCTGTCTGGAAATTAAACTGTGTTTTTTAATTACAAAAAAAAAGTTTGCTTTACTAGAATGTCTCAACGTTTCGTTCAGAGAGAACTGGAAAAATAAAAAGACTAGGAACTGAAAAGGGCCAAAACAGATGGAAATTTGAAAAAATACTGATACAGACTATAAAAGTTAGTTAAATCTCTTGCTGTATCTATCACTGTCTCCTTTGCCAGCCCCTCAGCCATACACTCCGCAAAGCAGCAAGCCTAAATAATTCAGATATGCTACGCAAAGCTACTCTGAATATGGCTTCTGGCCTAATAAGTCAGAGCCTTATCCAGTTCCCATGAAAAACATAGGAAAGTTTCCTTCAACACTAACAGACATAAGATTGGATTGCAGAACAACCACATAACTTTTGACCAAAAAGTGAAGGTTTTCTAAAGCATTGATAAAATATTCATGCAGGAGAATGTGGAAACTCCGGAGCAGTCACATTACTAAATACGTTTCAAGTGAGCATAATAATTTTTGAAATGACACTCGTTCTCACTAGTGATGTGTGCTCTAAGGGGAAAATACAAAACAAACTTTTTTTTTCAAGGAAAAAAGCATTTATAATTTCTTTATTGTGGATGTGCAGAAAGACTCCCCCTCTGCTGCTGGGAAAACTAGTTTCTGCTCAATAAGCAGTAAAGCATATCCTTATTTTTAAAAAGCATTTGTTAGGCAAAACAGGGCTTTTTTACAATGCTTTCATTTTTTTGCAGTTGGAGTCTTTCTGTTGATGCCAGCTGCTTTAGTTGTAGGTATTTTCTGGGAGGTGGTGTCTGTCAGTCCCACGTGGGTGTCCCCTTGGCTATCTCTCATAGCCGCCCTTCTATAAATCACAGCATATTAAAAAAAAGGGGATAACGCTGACATGTGAACTAATCCCCACATCAAAGGGAGCAACTCTCCCTCCTCCAAACACCCACCCCCCTCTTTTGCTGGGAAAAGTCTAACGCCTAGAAGGTGATTTACACAAAACTTCATCCCAGTTGTTAGGAAACTTGCAGTGCCGCTTACTTGCCAACTGCAGAAGAAACCTGGGAATCAGGGCAACCACAATAGCTAGCCTACAGCTTCCAGCATTTAGCAATTCAGGAGAGAAAAAAACCAATTGGCTTGTTTCAGCAAATTTGTGTATATGTTGATTGCATGGCAGAATAGGCATGTATTTAGACAGATGAAAACGTGACTAGTGATGTGGGTCTGTCTGGGCACATCTGGGTGTGTATGGGCACATCTATATCTGTGTGTGCTCACAAGTACTTGTACAGACACAGCAGTGCCTGGCCTAGCACATACAAGACACACTGAAGCACACAGAAATACCTCTTCTCCCTCTGCTAGCAGCAAAGATGGACAATAGGAAATATACATTAAAAACGTAAGTCCATATGGGCATCCAGTGGCCTAGACATGGAGAGGGCTATCTTAAGCTGTTCATTACAGCTGTAGGCCTGCCTTTGAGCTAACAGTTCAAGTGCTGGGAATAGATGAATGAGGGGAATGCTCTGTATGAGATGGGATTAAAGCATGCACTCACTGCTGCCCTTGCCTTTGCAAATGCTTCCTGTGCACACTTACTGAGCACACAAGATACTTCCAAATAACTGTCTGTCTTTGGAATGCAGCTGAAAGGAGGAAAAAATGCCTCTGTCTGGCTAGGTAACTCTCTTTTCCCAACGTAATGCTTAGTCTGTGCCTGTGCTGGGTGCACGTCCTTCAGACATACCAACAAAGCATTTGTAGCATGGACAAAGACCGTACTGGTGGCTCTGGATTCACAGTCAATAAGCAAAAATACCTGCCCCATGTGAAACTAACTGTAGTAAAGTGCATTTCTATGAGTATATGTATGCATGTAACTAGACACTACCAGCAGTATCATAGCTTCTGGTTGATTAATTCAGCTTGCTTGCTGCCTTGTCCTCTTGCCACCCACATGGGCAGGCAGCGATGCCTTGGGGCCAGCAGGGCTCTCTCCACCCAGATCATCCCTTGCCCCAGGCCAGAAGGCCATGAACATCTGTCCCAGTAAGTCAGTGTCGCTGCTAAAAGAGGCACACGAGGTTCTCTCCCAGTGCAAGAGAGTAAACAGGAGTGGGGAACAGCTGGCTTTAAAAAAAAACCACATCATTTTTGTAGTCCTTGGTTGGTTGCGGTCCAGCTGCACTCACCGATGCACTTCTGTGTGATGGCACAAGAGCCGAGGGCCGGAAGCAAGGAGCCAGGGGCAGTGCGACAGCCAGGCAGCTCCCATGTCAGCAGCAAGTGCTGGCTTAAATTCATGAAAGAACAGCCTGAGCGGGAGCATCTGGCATGCCAAGAGCCCCACATCTCCCACTCCACTGACAGGAAGGGCAGGGCACATGTGTGGGGGGAAAGCAGCGACCAAAGTTTTTGTTGTTCCAGTGCTCCCTCCATGTAGATGTGCAGCTCTGCATGTGTCTGTGCCTGTCCCCTGCCCTCTGTCAAGTGAAGAGGATGTGAAAGAAACCCCAGCGTGGTTGAGCCTTCATCTCCAGCACACGGAAAAACAAACACAGCCATTCTCTTGTTTGTTAATTCAGTTTAGAGTGCTCCTTCCATTACAAAACCATTTCCCTGCAGGCAACAGGCTAAAACTTATTTGCTTATTACTCTGCAAAAGAAAATGATGGGTGCAATTTTCAAGCGCCTCTTCTGTTGATAGACACAGAGATTGAAAGGACAGAGCCCTCCCAACTACCTCTCAGCTGTGTTTCCTTGTTGGGCATAACTTTTCACATTTTCTAGCTCAGAAACACATGCCACATGTGTCTTTTTCTCCTCTTCTTGAAATGTACATCTCTCTGTGGGGAGCTTTGTGTTTCAAAAGTGAGCCATGTGCTTCATCACAGGTATTTACATCGAGGTGGCTGTGACCACTGAAAGCTGCATCCAGAGCTGCAATTCACAAGACACCACTCGCCCCACACACCCCACACACCCACTGCACCATCAAAACAGTCAAACTCCAGATGTGAACACTCGTGAACAAGGGAGATGTGCCCTCCTGCTGCTCAGGCTGATGGTGCCCCAGCTCCCATTCAGGATGGTGTAAATACCAAGCCAGCTCTTAAAGCTGGCACAGCTAAATGGGGCTCTGGCTGTGAGATACATCCTTGTTCGAGGCAAACACACAGGAAACGTATCACAAGTCTCTTCTAGCCTGTTTTTATTGATGAGATGCACCCGTCGGCAGTTCCTGGTGCCGACTGGGACAAGTCTGGATAAAAACTTTAAGAGGAGCACCAAAGTTTATCTAGAGCTGGCACCAGTTTTGGTACTTGGCTGAATTAGCTGTTTCTACTGAGTCCAGAGCTCTTTGTTTGTGCCAACACTACCACCTCCCCTCACCCCCCACCCCCAAAATAATCAAACTAGTCTCAACACCTTTTCTTGTCAGGTTAAATCACTTCTCTGGTCTTTTAGATGGCAACTCTTCTGACTGGCCTTTTAGGTGCCTGGCACTTTACCACTCCTCACAAATCCAAGCCAACTGCATTAAAAAGTGAATTTACATTGCCGGGCTGTGGGGGGAGGGTACCCCAGGCAATGTCAAAGAAAAAGCGGATCAAAAAGAGCTGCTAGCATTGGATACGTGGGCTGTCTTTTCAGCTGCTTTGGGCAATGTCCTTTCAGCACAAGAAAAGCTCAAAAGAATTCAGTTAATCTGTTGTTAAACAGAGTCTGTGACAGGAGACAGGTCTGTCATCGTCCAGGCAGGGAACTGAGCCTGTCTGTAATAGCTGGGAGCTCCTTTGCCCTTTCCCAGCATTCCATATCCATAGTGGCAGGGAGTTCATGGGCTGGCACCTTGCTGGCCTGGCAGGGCCTGTCTCTCAGCCTTGTGATGCCATTCCTTCTGGCTGCTCTCAGGAGAAGCAGCAGCTCACAGCACGTGCACTACACAGCACAGCACACCCCAAGGCTGCGGCAGCCAAGAACCCCCTCTCCATAACTCTGCTGCTTCAGACAAGCATGGAAGTGCCTTGCAGGGCACTGGCGGTGGCTAACCTGCTGCTGGTGGTGATTTCAAAGAGCTGGGAGGTCAACTTCAGCCCTGAGGCAAGAGCTTTGGCATGACCTTCAGTTGTAAGTCTGAATATGGAGAGGTAAGAGCAGCCTGACCCGCACTGAGGTGTGGCCCCATGGTGTCCCACAGCCTCAGTGGTCAGCGCCACAGCACAACTCAGAATGCTGAATAGACATGGTGAGCAGCCCATAGGCTTGCCAGCCTACACTTCATTTACCACATGAGGAATATCACACGTGAACTGCTTCCACCTAAAATGAATCCCTCCTTCCAGCTGGGAAAAATTAGGTCTTTTATCTTTCTCAGAGTGGAGGATCCCGTAGATCCCTACAGAGTAAAACAGCTATTCTTTTTAAGATTTAAAGACATTACTTCTTTTTTGTTCATGTATCACATTTCAATGTCTTCTAAATAAGAGGGAGCTTAATGTTTTTGTGTAACCTTGAACTGGCTAGTACACAACTTTTATTGCTTCATCTCTGAGCTTCCATGAGCTACATTATGTTCTCCTGTGAACAGAACGTCCTACTTAGGATCGTGTGGCACATGCTTTGGTTGCAACAGCTTCCTCTTGCTTGCTTTGGCCTGTGTGTATATATAGTTGTATGCATACATACACGTGTGTGTATATGTATGTGTTCATTTCTAATTATGAAATGACACATTGAAAATTTCCAATTCAGAAAATTTTTATTTCATTTCCTTCCTTCTCCACTGCTTTTCAGCTAAGCACACTGGCAGTGTGCTCTAAGGAGCAGGATAATTCCCCTCTGTGACTCATTTCTGAGGTCTCCCAGGCAGGTTTCAGTGCGATGGTGTCAGCGCTTGCTGCGAGAGCTGTTTAAAAGTCTCTGCACGTAGTGGGCAGTGAAGCACTGATCTCAGGCACCGGTGCTAGGAACGTCAGGGTTTGTTTTATATTCACTGGGGATCTTCCTAAAAAGTCAATGTACCTCCCTACGGTTTTGTGGACTGGCTGAGCATTACAATGCAGTTGTTTCAGCTTTTATTTTAGTGCATGAGGAGCATTGTCCTGTGAAATGGAACTTTCTGGGTTTGTTTTAATGGCAGACTGTAATTTGATTTTAAATTATCTACTGTCAAGCCTTTCACAAGTGAATCGAACACATATGCATTTTCTCCATAACAAATTTGACTGTCTAGAGAAACAAAGGTTGGTAATTAAGCTCACAGCAGTTGATAAGGACAGGGCCTAGGCAAGGCCTAAAACCTCAACAAGTTAGAGCCTTAATTTCTGGATACTTTCCAAAACCAAACCCCTGACTTGGTGCAGCTTGCCCATTCTGGATAATCTGGCTCTTTGATTCCCCAGGGAGGCTGCTGGGCTGTCCTGTGGGAAGTCAGCACTGTGGTATGACAGGGAGGGATGCCAAATGAGCAGACACCACTCCAGGGTAACCAGCAATGCCAAGTCAAATGCATAATTCAGCAAGATTATGGTTAAATATGGGAGATCTACTTCTCTCCAGTCAATGCATGAGTTCCCAGCACCTTTTTGTACTTTGAAAAACCATTAATTAATATTTATCAGATGTAAAATGTGACACTAACTACCTGGTACAATATGCTTTTAAGCATTTTATTACTATTCTTTTTTAAGCATCACTACAGACAGTCAGATTGAGGCAGGTGATCACAAGTGTCACCAGCAGCAAAACCCCCTCAGCTGGAGGCAGCTTTTAAAACCCATCCAGGCCTTAAACTGGACTGTCCTCAGGGCAGGACACAGCCCATTAGAAGGAGACTGGGACCTTGCACATTACCCATGGCTGCTTACACGGTCACATGGTTTAAGAAACACTAATCATCATGTAGTGATTTTTATTTATGGTGTCTTTGCTCCGAACTCACATGGATGTTTGAAAAACGCCTCTGCTCATCTCTCCTGCCATGACCCTCTTTCATACCAGAGCTCAGCTGCCCATGGGGACATGTGCCGGGGCAGGCAGGCCAAGCTGTGCCTTACTGTGCTGTGCCTGGGCAGCATGGGCACACTCCCTCCTCCCTGCTGGGGTGTGCATGGGACACCCTCCCTCCTCACTGACCCCCAGCTGCACTTGCTCTGTCACTGAGAAGCAAATCTGCTTGACCCTTGCTGGTGCACAGTCGCCGTGCCACATGTGTTTGACAGCGCTGGTGCCTTGAGAGCACTGTGCCAGGGGCTTCCCAGCAGTTCGGCTCCCGAGGCCACAGCCTCTGGATAACTTCCACCCAAATGTATGTCACATTTCCTTCCAGTGAAAGCAAAATATTTACACTAAGCCAGGGTCACCTGGCGGCCACTGCGCTATCGCAAGCTGGAAGCGGCTGCGATACTGTAAACGGAGGGGCAGGAGGGCGGAGGGGATTGGGGTGGGCCTCCAAAATAAATGCTGCAGCTGGCGGGCGCTGCTGGGAGCGGTGGGCACCAGGGAGGTGAGTGCTGGGTGGGTGATTTCGGGGTGGCAGCAGGGCCTGCAGTTCAGGGACAGCGGGCCAGGATGGCAATGGCAGAACAGAGCCGGTGCCAGGGGCGAGGGAAAGAAAATTCGCAGAGTCTGGACAGATGTGTCTAGCATCCCCACCAGCCCCCATGCAGCCCCAGCATGTTCAGTACCTGAGGCTATGGCCACACCAACCTCACTGCTTTACCTGCCTTCAAGGAGCTGTTGGAAATACTCTGTTCTTCATGAGTGCTTTGGTTCCAGTTAAACCATTCTGGAAGTAGCTGGGCTAGACTTGCCCTATGAAAATGCATTGAATTCAGTGTTTTAGACTTGTAAACTTGAACTACAGGACTCACAGCCCCTGTATTCCCAGACACACAAGAGAAGGGGTGGCAGTTTCCCATTATAGTAGCTTGCATACAAGAAATCTTCCTGAGATAGGTCTTCTCACCTCCTCACAACCTGGATCTCTCCCATATGCTGCCAAAATTTTCTTCTTTATCTCATCAGCACCTGAAACTTCTGCTGTGTACTGTAACACATACATATGAGTCATGGACAAAGTGGCTGGCAGCTCCTGGCTGCCCACCCATCAGACCCCTCTGACTTCTCCTCAGTTCCCACTGTCCCGTTCCCTGCCAGGCATTTGCCCCAAGTGATGACGCGTGCCAGGATTTCACATGTGAACAATGGCATGTGGACTCCGAAAAGCCTCCCCCAGGCAATAAACAAAATGGTGCTTGTTTTATGGGCTTGAACCCACTCTGAGGACATGAGGACTCTGAGCCTCCCAGCGCCTGGGCTGCTTCAGAAAGCCTTCACTCACCTGCAAAGATAGATGTGAATGTCAGGCATGAGCCACAGTGGAGCTGTGCTGAGCCCGTCTGATCGAACAAGCCCATAAGGAGCAGCAGGGGCGTTTGAATAATCCCACAAACTCTTCTGCTTTTGTTATGCTGCTGCGACTCTCCCAGAAAGGTTCATGTGTAAGCATGTGGAGTAACCAAAATATTAAAAGACATTCCAGATATTCTTGGCTGTCTAAGGGAGAGGTAACTGCACTTTTTTGCATCCAATCATTTGCCACTGGCACTTCTCATAGTGATTATCACAGTGTCAATATCTGAGATGTCAGTATTAGACCGAAGCTGAGGAGGGTGGCATTTGGCCATTTGGGAAATACGGTTTTCCCCAGCTTTGCAGAGAATTTTCTTTATGCCAATTACTAAGCTGTTAGGTATGCAAGGCATAACTATAGCAGAAGGGGATTTCTGTGTGGGAGGAACTGTATGATTCATATTGTCTCACCAGCCTTGCAAAACAAAATGTCCAGTCATCTGCGTTTGTGATGCAGCCACTCATTTCTCCGCCTTTATTTTGTACATTTAGCCATAACCCCAGTGCACCGGGACCTGGGAATCAACAGAGCAGGGCTACAGGAGAATCGGTCAAGAAAACAGGAAACACTCTGATGACCTAATACTCTAATTGCATTTTCCTCCTTGGGAGCAATGTCCAGAGCATGTCGAGGGGAAGGAGGGACGGAATGCTGTTCTTGAGCACCTGATTAGCACCTCTTGTAACAGCTCCTTGAGACAGCTGGCATGGAACTGGTAACAGGAATGCTATCCCGGCTTTGGAAACTTGCCTGCTTCACAACCAACCCAGTATCTGGAGCACAGACCATGGCTGCATATCATACTCGTAAGCACCTACTGCATTGCACTGATGGTTTAAAGGTGTTCATTAATGCAGCTGAGGCAGAAGCTGACCATTGCTGGATGTTTATTTTGGAGCAGCCTTCAGGAATGTACCAGTCTTCGTTTTTCTGAGATTGCAAAGGAGGATGGTAAGGGCAGAGGAAAAGCACTGATTTCAAGAAAAGATATTCTAAGTTGAAGATCTACCTGATAGTCAATCTTTTTTACAGGAAAAAATACTTCTCGGAATACTGCACTTATGCATTAAAAATGAAATTATATCAGAACCCTTTTCCTCCCCAGGAAATTCAAATTTAAGGTAAATCAAAAGAATTTCTGATGTTTTAACATATATGGAAGTTCACAGTAGGTATCAGCTTGCTCTTCCCAATTATGTCCCTGAGAAAAATCCAAGTCATCCATACCAAACTTCCATGTTATCAGGGACCACAAAAAGCAGAATGCCTGCATCTCACTCATGTGGAGGCTGGGCCTACTGCAGTTGTCACTACCAGTATACAGAGATTTAGTTTTAGCACATTCCTGACAACACAAATGGCGCAGAGGAGGCAAATGCTTCTCAGCCTTTTTCTTAAAGGCTGGCTCAGAGAGCCAGAACTTTGCACACCTCAGTGTGATGTGGCAGCCTCATGTCTCACTTTCATTAAACACAGAACTAGCATGAGTCTTTACATACTTTCATGGGCTTCACACATTCTTTTCACATGTGTTACTAACATAAAGATTACACTATTGTAGATATGGTTTTTGAAGTCAGCTAAATGGCAGTGTGCATGTGTCGTATTTGCAGTACTTTAGCCATCATGAAAAAAGGATGGGGGAAGAGGGCAGGCTGCAGCTTGCTTTCTTAATGACATGCAAAACCTTTAAATCTCAGGTTACAGTAAGTATTTTGGCTCCAAGCTCCAGCTATGAAGAAATATCCCAAGGACTCTCCCTAGAACTGAAGCGGCAAATTTCAACAACGTCAAAAGTGCAATGATGAGGTGCCTCTGCCAAAAGAACCTGCTGGCTATAATATCAAAAATAACACTTTTAAAATAACTGATTTTAAGTTCTCCTATCTCAAAAGCAATGTCATCAGCAGGCGTCACCTCACCTTCTTCTTGAAATGCCTTGAGGCTGAGACTTGCCCCATATCCCTTTGTTACAGCATATGGGTCCCACATGATGGCAGCTTTTGTGCTGTCCTCTCATGCACACTGGCTCTGTGTGACCGACTGAGTCTGGTATGACCTTTGGCAAGTCCTCTGCCACCCCTGTAGCCCAAGGGAGATTAGTGGAAGACCAGACTGACCACTTGTGGGATCTAACCCGGTAGGCTATGAGAAAGCTCTTGTAATGTCTTACCAAGGGACTGAACTCTGCAAAAGACTTTGGACAAAAAAAAAAAGTCTAAAGGTGTCAAGGGTTTTTCTACTGAGTTTCAATTAGGCCTTATACAACCTAACATTGGCCATGCTGCAAGTGGTTGGGACAATATCCAGTAAATAGATAAATTAAATTGTGCCAGCATGAAGAGGTCATTCTTTTCAGAGCACCTAAATTCTCCTCCAAATCAGAGCACTTCCTTTTTCCAGATCTATATACAACATGATGGTTCAGGGCCTTCCTAGAAATGAAAAGACCCATTCTTCCTCGCTTCATGCTCTCAGTGCAAACACACGATGAGAAACCACACACACACGCACAGGGGTTCGTGAGAGCCCGGTGTGGGCACAGGTGGTGTGTCTGAATGAATGGACACACAGAGGTCTCTGTGTAGTAAGAATGTTTACCATGTGTAGAGCTGGGAATCACATGCATGATTCCACATAAACTCACAAGATTGGCTGTAAGATGTTGTAATGTAAAGATCCTTTCTTGTATGTCAGAGCCTTAAAGTTTGTGCCATTGGGATGGTGTCAGCTGGAGTTCAAAGATGAAACATGCTACAGGTTGGAAACAATTCCTAAATCATTTTGTGCAGTGAACTTCTGCAAATAGTATTGAGGTATCTTCATCAGACCAAGCCATTGGATCTGAGTCCTTATTTATCTGATTTTTCTAATTAATGCCTATTTGACAGAGTGGTAGACAAATCACCAGATTGCCCTAGCTGGGTATGAGCCCCTAGCCCTGTTGTGCCCAAGACAAAAATGTCCTCATTTCAATTTTAGGTAGGCACATTCAACCCTCAAAATGTTCGGCACCTTGCACCAAATTACACATCAGCCACAGGTCCAACATGTTTTCTCTCAAATCAGCAGCAGCAGCAGGGCTCTGGTGCTGTCTCAGTGCTGTCTGTTGCTCAGTGCTTCAGAAATCACACAAAGGATCGTGTGGGTCACATCCCTCATGTTGAGAAAGAAACTCAGGCCAAGTTAGATGTGCTGCATATGGAAACTGAGGGTATACAGGGCAAAGGGATAACAGATTCTTAAGCTGACTTCACTTTTGATATTCTGCAGTTAAGGAGAAGGCAATGGAAGGTTTGTCACAGGTATGAGTGAAACTTTATTTTAGAACCTTTGTTTGATAAAAAATGTCCTTTTGAAGACATTATTCAAAGAAATTAATTCATTTAACATCAGGAGAATTCTGTAATATTTTCCTTCATGTGTCTTCCTTTCTCCTATACTATTCCCACTCAGACAATATATTTTTGACAGGAAAGTAGTCATTCTTTATACTTTTCTGTTCTCTGCTGCCCTCCTTAAGATGTCCCATTGTAGATTTGCATCAGATTACTCTCATGGTAATTTGTAGCTCAAGTAAAATCAACAAACCTCCTCTCTCTTCTTTCCTTCTGGTCTTTAGGGCATTCTAGAAAGTTCAAGTGCCCTGGTGGCCAGCTCTCTGCACTGTCTCTCAAAAGGCCTTTCTTCATTTTTTAATGTTAGCTCTGTGCAAGGATTCCTACCTGCACTCCTCTGTGGCTAAGTCAGTAATTCTTGGTTCTTCCCAATCATTTCATCCCTTCTGCTCCTGTGATTTACACCAAGCTGGAAGGCTGAAGGTGAGGATGAGTTCCTCCCCAACTTTTCATTTGTCAGATGTTGCTGCCTGTGAGGATGGTGCTGGTCTTTGATGTGAAGATGGGCGTTTGGAGTAAGGCTGATAGAGATGTTCTCCAAACTTGATCTGGACAGGAAAACACAATTCCCTCGGAGAAGTTTCTTTTGACAAGACTATAGGCCTAGCTTTTGTCCAGATTCCTATAGCTGGATGGTTCTAAATTGTTATATCCTTATATATATGCTACATAGAAATTGATTTTATGTGAACCCCTACTTTTTCTGAAGCTCAGGTTACATTTACTGTTTCACTCTCCTCCTGAACTGCTTAGTGTGCAGGAAAAAAACCCAAACCAAACCGCAAATCCATGCCCGTTTCAGCACCTTTGCCCTTATGATTGACAGCTTTCCTCCACTGCTGGGTTAAGACCGCTGCAAGTGGGAATTCCTTCTCCTGAATTAATTAAATCTGTATTGTTATTGCCTTTGATCTACTGCCATAGGAACCGGAACAAGCACTGGAAAACCTCCATTTTTGTGCATTTCTTACACAAATAGGTCTGGACAGATTATTAAAAGGATCATTTAGAAGATGGTGGGCAGACGTAGTCCCCTCCCAAAGCTGCCCTTGAGACTGACAGTCTCTGTAGAAACTGCATGGGAACAGTTACAGACCTCTAGTGGCTCTGTTTATATAGCTCATCTATTTCCTAATTGCTCACCAGGATAGTATTTTGGAAAGCCATATAGAGATTTCCCATAAGGATTACAACACGGTGTCATTTCATCTTCTCTGCATTTCCCATCCCATTGTCTGTTTGTTTTATTTTCCTCACCATAACATCTGTCCCACATCGCTGAGAGATTTCACAATTGAAACCTGCTATAAATTATGACACAGAGTTAAAGGACTTCAGTGTTTGCTCTCTGCTATTTTTTCAAGGGACTTTGGGTTAGCCACGTTTTTAAAATAAGCCTTCTCTTTTTTTTGCTATTTATATACTAGTGTTTGTAAAAGCTGTCTTTGGAACTTGAAAAAGAAAGAATATTTCTGTCCTTCCTGCTTGTACCCTTTTCCATTTATCTTTCATTGAGTTCCTAGAGAAACACAAACTTCTGTAAGTGCTTACATAAAATAATCTTTAGCAAGCTCTGTCCCTAATGGCTCACAGGGACCCCAGATAAAAAAAACAGTGTCTCACATTTCTGTTCCTCAGCATCTGACACTGTGGCAGCTTTAGGGCTCCAAGTGCCAGCCTGTGTCACCACTGCCAGGGCTGCAGGCTGAACTGGCCTCTGGTTCTAACCAAAATGGAAGCAAGTCTTGAATTATATAAAGGACAGGCTACTCTGGTTGGCTCTACAGGAGGCTGCGATCACATGCGATCCTAGGAACAGTCAGAGTGACAAAGTTTCAGCTTAACACACTGTTTTGTACTGATAAAACACGGTTAGTGTCACATATCGTCACCATGTGGGAATCAGAGACATTTAAATGAGAGATCAAACATGCAGGGCTGTATTCTCACAATCAAAGGACATCTGAGTCTTTGGTGACTTCACCTGTCACTGCAGCCTTTTTTCTCTGAACCAGAAAGCAGTGCACACAGCTCCTGCTCTTAGCTCTCTCACTCACAAATGAGAGCACTGCAAACCACAAACGTGGAGCACTTGCAATGCTCCACAACATCAGCCTTGCTTCCTCCAGCACCCAGGAGAGAATCAGAAATTCATATGGCTGGGAGGAATCTCAGATCACTTAGTCCAGACTCATGTCCCAAGGCAGGATCATTATACTTACATCACACTTGGCAAATGCTCATCTAACCTCTTCCTAAAAACAGGATGGCAATTCCACACCCTCATCAGATACTTTGGTGGGTAATTATCCTTACTGTTTGCATTCTTCTAACATCCAACCCCAATCTCATTTTCTGTAGTTTAAGCTCATTACTTGTCCTATCATATATATATATATATATAAAATATAACAATTTATTCCCCTTTTCTTCCCAGCCACCTTTCACATATTTGACAGCAGTAACCCTGTCTTGCCCGAGTCTTCTCTACACTTAAAGACAGTTAATTTGTTCATTCTTCGTTCCTAGCTCTGTTTTTCAAGACCTCTGATTATCCCCCATTGTCCTCTGGACCTTGTCTTGAGCACAGCATCCAAAGCTGCACATCACACTCCAAATACAGCTTCACAGAGAACCGAGCAGAATTATTATTTATGCTTAGAGTTCATCCAAGCACACTCTAAGCACACTCTAAGCACACATCCTAGTAAAGCATTTGTCCTTTTTGCATTAACAATGAACTCATATTTGGATTGTGACCTGGAACATCTCTCAGATCTTTTTATGCAGTGTTGCTACTTGAGCAAAAATTCACTACCCTATATAAATAGAATTAATTATTCCTGGTGATGCCCAAGTATAGAAACTGAGAAATGTCCTTACTGAAATGAATCCTATTTTTAAGGCCATTTGTCTAAATACTTTTTAATTGTAGCTTTATATTTCAGATTACCCATAGTACCCTTCCAGATTTGTGGTAGCCAAGAATGTAATATATTCGATTCCATTGTCCAAGCTGTTCATAATCCCCTTAAATCAGACTGGCCCAGTATAGATTTCTACCAACTTTTCTTGATCCATCTTTCCCTTTCTAAAGTGCAGCTAATAGCTATTCTCTTCGTGCAGTTTTCCTATCAGCATTCCATCATCCCAGACCAGCTCCATCTACCACAGATTCCCTTAATTAGATTTGCTTTGGAGTATCATGTTACACTGTGATAAAAGCCTCATCACCATCAAAATATAGGAATACTATTACTTGTCCCTTATCAATGAGGGGTTTTTATTATGTCATGAAAGGAAATTTGACCTGTTTTGCACCATTTGTTTTTGACAAATGTATGCTGGCCATTATTCATGTCTTTGTTTTGTTTTAGGTGCTTACCAAAGTTTGATTGTTTGTTCCAGTATTTTTCCGGGAATTGAAGTCAAACTGAACAATCTGTAATCCCTGGCTCCTCCTTTTTTCCCTTTTAAAGACCGGAACTACGTCTGCACTTTTCCAGGCTTCCAAGTATGATCTCTGGGCTCCATAACATCCCAGGAGCTGGGCGAGGTTATGCCTAGGGCTTTTGTGGTTAAATAACTAGCTGTAGCAATTACCCGAGGATGAAATTCATCTGGCCCAACTGACTTCAACACTATCTGAAGGATCTTCTGATCTAGTCTTTTGTGATCTCAGCCCCCTCTGTCATTGACATTGATTGCAATATTTGTCTGAAGTGATAACAAATGCAAAAAAGGTGTGAAGTACCCTGGCACTCTAGCCATGAACTGTCTGGAGCCTTTCTTCCCCAATGGGCAGCATGTAGTGATGGGAAAAATAATTGTCATTTTAAAGTCTCTTCCTAATTGGCTCCCATTTTGCTGTGCGACCTTTGTGATTTTGTTGTAGTGTGTCTAGCCCAGCTTCCGCATGCTCATTTCCCTGAGGCTGAGATCAAAGAAGAGCTGATGATTTCCTAAAGTGGATCTCCTGTTATATCTCCTATGAACTCTCCAGTTTTTGGATAGCTGATGCTTGTTACTGCTCTCTCCAAGGTGCTTTTTACATAACTAGGGCTTCTCCCTTGCCCAAGGTCCAAAATTACATACCCTTAGTTACTGAGCAAGTGGCTTTAATGGAATCACTACTGGTTTTCTTGTTCTAGGAGAGACCAGAAGCCTGAGCTTTGTTTCCATCTCTTACCAACTGTTAAGCCCTACCTGGGAACATTCAGATTCTGCTGGTCAACTTTTGTTTAACCTCCTGTCCTCACCATAAGTGATGAGTGTAAATAATGGTATTTTCTAACCCAGATCAGAATTTTCCATAGTCCCAAATGCTGGAAGTGTTTACAGCCAGAAGTATTCTCCAGGCTCATCTCAGCTACTCATTAGAAAATCACCTTTTCTCATTTGGGTACTTTCTTTTTGCTAGCTTCCCTCAGCTGGCCTGCCAAGCTTGATGGCAGAACAGACTAGACTGATGGAGTGGGGAATATGTTTTTATTTTCATATGTATGAAAAACTTAGAATTCACTAGTAAAGTAATCCCACAGAAGTCATGCCTGCACAGAAGCTCTAACTTACCTTCCACTGTCACATATTCTTCTCACCAGTAAACTCAAAAGCTCCCCACTTGAGGAAGCCAAAGCAGTACCAGCAACGCTGTAAATACAGCAGTGTTGCACTGCTATAATGGTGCTCTGTCAAAAGAGCAGCATGAGCAGCCAAAAGGGGAAGGAGTTCAGCTGGTCTTTCTGTTGCCCAAGAAGAAGAGAATTTCAGATAGTGCTTCGGTTCCCTTACGTTATGATTCACCACAAATGAACAGCTAAAACATCAGTCGATAGTAATGCCATGAAAACAAGGACTTCCAGAAGTGGAGACTCAGAGGAAAAAGCAGAGAAAGCTGGCCCCTTGCCTAGCTGTGAGTCGCCTTCCTTCCCATTATGCTGCTTTTGTTTTTCGGGTTCCTGTGTGTTTTGCAGTGTCAGCCTGTTGTCAGACAGGAGAAGACAGCCTTGCAGGGTTTTAGCTATGCCGCAGACCCCAGGCATCACCCAGACCTTACTGCAGGACATGTTCACTGCTGGCAACTGCTGTTAAACCAAAGCAACCTAGGTCATAAATCAAGTAACAGAACACCCCGCTGATAAACCGCAGTATACGGAAACTTACACAATATTTATGGTTTGTTACAGGTTAACATTAGAAGTAGCAAACCATAACGGCTGTGTTGCCCTCTTCTAACAGAGCTCTTATCCAATCTTATCAGGACAATTTTCCATGACAGAAAAATTCCCTCTCCTTCTCGGCCTGGGCAAATTGCACCATTAGCACAATATCCCCTGTTCAGCCACCCTTAATGTGCTTTTTGGTGTGAATTTGTTGTGCTTTCAGCCATTGGATCTTGTTTTGACTTGTCTTACATTTTCCCCATGCATAAATCATGTGTGACCTTTGTGTAAAGACCCTGATACACAGAGGCACTTAATGTATCACATCTAAAATGCAAGAGAGCATGACAGCAACAGTTCCAGTTTTTATAAAGAATTGTTGGAGATTACTTGTCAAGAAAGTTAAAAACCACCCTGCTTGGAAAGAAGGGAGAGAAGGGTGTTGTCAAGCTGACAGAGGTAGGCATTAAAAAACCCAAACACCAGAAAAGTTTTCCACTGTCCTGCATGTTACCGCTGTTAACACCAGGTACAAAATTAGTATAAAGTGAATTAAACCAGACAGTGCTGTAGGATAATGGATGAGACTGACAGAAGACTACAATGGCCTATCTCTCCATCTCTGTTTTACAAATCCATTAAGCAAACAAAACCTCACTGAACTTGCATTTGCCTGCTCTGCATGAGACCCCAAATGAGTGGAGATGTGTGGGGTGAATGAAGGAGCAGCATGCTGCCATTTGTGGGCCCATACACAGATGAGTATATGACACCAAGGTTAATGAAAGGTCCTTAAAAAGTTTCTCCTTACCTGTATGTCCCATTAGCTAAATCTATGTTTATGTGAGGAATGCATTTACTGATCCAGATTATATTAGCAAAACCAGCCTGTTTGCTAATGTGCGTCAGCCAGGCAAAGTAAGGGAGAACAGTGACATCCCACTCTACCATGTCTCATTGTACCTTTTCCTGCTGATAAAATTTGGGATTGAAAGTCTGGAGGATGGGGAAATGAGAGTGGGGGATGTGCTAGATGCCAAACACATGATCCCTCTTAAGAAGAAATCCCTCAGCAAAAAAAAAGGATTGTCTTAAAACAGCCTGCAGAAGGATGGGCTGATACCTGAAAGAGATTAAGCCAGTAAAGCTCTACTAAGGCTGAGCTGCCATGTGTAAAATCCAGCACTCTCCACACAGCAAAGGTCCTTGTGTGCTCCTATGGCTGGAGAGGAGGGGAAACTACGCGAAGTAGGAGAGATTAATAAAAACATATTTGCACAGTTAAAGGCTGCTCTTATCTTTGGAAATAGCTAACTTTATCCCTTGCAGTACAAGTGAGCAGTCCATGTCATCACCTGCATAGCAAGAGTGGAATTCTTGGCCAGAGGGAGGTATTAAGGTAGGGAGAAAGACCTCCAGGTGAGGGAGTCTAAAATATTTATTCACAATAATGGATTGCTTTTTAATAAGAACTATGAGGTGGCTTTTCAAAGCCTCCTTTAGGGTACATGAAAGAAACTATCAAGTCAAACCATCAAGAATCCTTAAAAAATTTATGCTAGGGCTGGGGGAGTTTTGCAGAGACAACATGACATTTGCCACTGCTGCCTCCCCCCAGTGCCTAGAGCTGTTCTGGCTGGCAGGGCTGCAGTCACACCACCCCTTTCTGTCCCCACAAGAAAGGCAGTGCTCATCTCATGACTCTGTGAGTAAGAGGCTGCATGGGGCAAGTGCTCACTTCTGTTTTGTGCTCCATCATTCATGCGGACTCTCAAAATGGAGCTCTGGTAAGCAATCTGCTTAATTTTCAGATTGAAGGAAAGAATGCTCTGTCCATTACTGCACTCTCCCCCTGCATTGCCAGCAAGGGATTAAGCCAGGTTTCCTCTGCTGAGCACAGACCTAGGAAGCTTCCCTGTGAGCCTGCAGCCTCCTGCATTCTCCAGCTCTTCAAGATACCTGCACTCACTGAGACATGCCATGGTGGGATTCCTTTGCTCCTGAGGCAGCCAGCACTGGCCACAGTCAGAGGAAAGGCACTTGCCAGAGATCCCAAGAAAATAACTGTGTGAGGTTTAGCCAGGCAGCACTTTGCTTCTATACATGAATCTTCTCAAATCACATGCTCGCTCTGGTTTTGTAAAGGCTAGTGCAGATCAAATAAAGTAAGCGAAACTATTTCCAAGGCAAACATTTCACATTTGCCTTCATACTTGGCATCTATCACCCCTCGGGTCCATGTGTCCTATTTAACTGCTATCTTGCTATTTCTCAGAAGGCTGGGTCTGCTGAGAGGAGGAAACAATAATGGGCTATGGGACCTCTTGCACCTGGAGCCTACACTTCGCTCAAGCAGCACCCATTGCTGGGGCTCCAGTTTGCTTTACAGATGTTTGAAGGGTTGATTTACAAAAACTCCTAGGAAAACAACAACACATTTATTTCTATCAAACATTTTGCAAGGAAATTATCTTTCCCTCCCCCACTTCAATAAAAGAATTCTCCATCAAGGGGGTGTCAGGAGAAAGGGAGTGAAATAAGATAACTCTGCTCAGCTTGCCTCAATTTAATGAGCTCCTTTAGGCCTTATCATTCACCGTGTGCTTTCCCTCGTTGTAAACTTCTCAGCCTCATCAAAAAGAGCTTCTTTTCTTCTTTCTATTTTTTTTTTTTTTTAAATCAGACTCTGTTTGATCAGCCCTTTCCCCTTTCTTTCCACAATCCCCCACATCACACTGGAACTGGTACCAGTGGTGCATGTCAGCATGCCCTAGCAACAGAGATTAAAGGAGCTACCAGCTCCAGAGGACGGGCCAGCTCAGACTTACTAATTAACTGCAGTGAAAGAAGTGAATGAGAACAGCCTTTTCTTTCGGGCAGAGGAGGCACTAGAGGTGGATGAAGGAGTTCAGCTAAAAGACGGTTTCCCTCCCCCAAAACATGTGTCAACATTCAGACCGATCCTTTCTTAATAAGACTTTGTGTACGTTCAGGGTTTGTATGGATGGGAAAGGGCTGACAGCAGTCAAGCCGAACGCAGAAATACACAGATGAGACTGAAGTCAAGCCATGGCTGCCCCTGCCTCACACCGAGCGTCCTCACATTGCTGGGACCTGGGCATCAGATGTTGGTCACTCCTGAGAGGCAGATCCACATGTGGCCGTGTGGGATGTCCCAGGCTACCCCCACCCCTCAGGCACAGCTGGCGTGCCACACTGCTGTCCACTGTGCCACTCTGCTGTCCCCAGGCTCCACGGGGCTTGTGGGAGGGTGGCAGCAGAAGGCTCAAAGCTGTGACCCCCAGGAGTGTGCAAGGCAGGGCTGTGGCTCAGCAAGGGAGGTCAGACAGGTCTGCAAATGTGCCACAGAGGCAGGGAGTGGGGCTGGACCCTCGAGGGGCTTGCACGGTAACATGAACAGTCCTCCAGTCCCTTCCAAACTTTGGCATGTTCCTGGTCTCCACCTTTACCCACCATAGCCAGGAACACCACGCTACAGCTTCCTTTCACACCAAATCCCTGTCAGAGCCTGTCCATTTTCTGTCACCTGTAGCCTCTGCTGGTAAATCTTTTCTAAATTATGAAACACATCTCTTCCCTCC
>VZRL01002888.1:747034-767548 GCA_013397895.1 Origma solitaria | reverse complement strand
CACTTCTGTATCCTTCATTTTAACTCCGTTTTTGAAAAGGGGCCGAATGTCTCACATCTGCAGAGAATCCTCCAGTGGGGGATAAGCTGAAGGCAAGAAACCTTCACATGTGAACGCATCTTAACCTCAACTCTCTTCATTTGTTTCTTCAAAATATTGCATACAGTCATTGGAATTTTCCTTCACAACAACCTCCCAGGTGGCCTTTTTATCACCTCAGGAAACCTCTTACCATTTCTGACATCTCTGCCCCCGTGGTTTCCCATGTTGTTGATTTCAGAGTTGCATACATCAAAGTGATGAAGACACACCTCACTCTAGGGACACAGAAGCATTATCACTCCCAAAAAAATCATGTGCAAACTGTCCAGTTTGGCCACTGCCCTTGAGAAACAAATTATTCCTCAATCTGACAGACTGAGGATGCTTTTCCTGTTATTTCATCTAATGTTTTCCTTTGTTTAACTTAAACTGATCTGTTTTAACTCTTTTCTTGTATCATATGGAAGAACTCCATCATCTTTTTCTGTTTATCCATGAAGGAATGGATGAGGTCATTTTATATTACTCTTCATACCATCATTTTGAATGAAGAATGCGAGTGTTTGTGGCTCTGCAGTTTACACACATCGAACAGAGCTGGAGAGGCATAAATTAAATTTAAAAAAAAATCAAAACCAAATGCAACAAATAAAAGAAATTGAAAGGGAAAGGAGTGGAAAGGGCAGAAGAGAAACTCAGAATTATACAAAGCATATGTACACATGTGTGCAAGTTCATGTACACCGGCACACTGAGGCATGCTGTCCCCGTCACCCGAGAAGCCTGATGTCAAGGCAAATGTTTCAGCTGTTTCTAATACATAGCATAGAAAAACTCTAGCTGAAGAAACATTTTGTTTTAACAATGAGTCATCCATGAGAAAAATGTGGGTGTAGCTTTAAGGGAAGGGGCTGGGGGAGGCTTATGAAGTCTAATTTTGCAAACCCCCATACAGAAAGATGCATGACGTTGATCAAGACACAAAGTGCGTTCCTCCCTCCCTCCCAGACATGACTGAGGGTAATCAGCTGCCATTGAGAGCTTGATTGCAACATTGCCTTGTGCTGATGTGTCCCGGCTCTCGAGAGACCCCCAGAGAGGGGCAGTGGGAAAGCTCAGGGTTGGCCCACCACAGTAGCCCCAGGCACAAGACACTGCTGATTCCAGTTTTGGGCAATGCCTGATGCAAGCACCAACCTGTACTGGCCTCACCTTGGGCACCGCTGATTGCCTGGAATTTTTTCCAGCTCTTCTCTGACCAAATTTTTATAGGGTTCTGACATATCTGCACTTATGCTTATTTTACCTAAGCATCAGTTGGTCTTGAGGGCCAGACTTCTGCTGCTGGATAAATCTTTTTAACTCTGGAGTAGCTCAGATTTCCTTTGGTGTCAATGAGACCTGGTCAATGAGACCAGGCCCCCAGGCTTGAGGGTTTCCTTCCATCCCCTTCACCAGCATAAGTGCCAAACACATACCAGGAGCCATTATCCCAGCACATCTGTAAGCAGAGGTTGGGAACTGTGAACACCTTCTCAGGTTGTGAAATGCCCATTGATTCTCCTGAAGTGTAAATACCATCAAAAGAAAGGTGGCTGTTCCTTGGGAATGACAAGACTGAAGATTAGGCTTTCTCCCTTAGTTATCCTGTAGCCTTTATATGGGAGCATAAATTCCAATGTCCCAGTTTTCTCACCAATTAACTGGAGTGACTAAAACAGACCAGACTTCCCTAGAAGGGCTAAACACTATTCATGGGTGCTGCACTGAGAACTCTGATGGTTAACATTTTTCTGATGGGGAAACCCACTGAGAACCAGAGTTAGATTATTGTTAATTATGCCTTGGTGTGATTCAAGAAGGCACAGCCAAGAAGGGCAGTAAAGTGCACAGCAGATCACTTTCCAGGACCAAATCTAGGAGAGTGTCAAATTCTCTTCCAGGGAAAAGGTAAGGGCTTCCTTTGGCAAATTTAAAAAGGACTGACTGATGGGCACCACCACAAATACTTTGTAGGCAACAATGCTTTTTGGCTTCTTTAAGATGAACTCCCTGGCTTAGTGACGGAGTGGCTGAATCTTCTAACTCTGTTATACCCATGTGATTGTAGATAAGTGGTTTCTTACTCTAATTACAATATTCCTTATAAACACCAGGATTGTGAGAGAGGATTTGTCTCTAGGTCTTTTCTGTCTGTTAAGCTCCAGGGTTTGTGATTCACTTTAGAAAAACAAGGGTGGTTGAAAAAAAAGAGTTGTTTTCAGCTGTGTGGTGATGAAATACAGTAACTGAAAATGCTGTGGGTTTTGAGGTTGGATTTTGAGATTAAAATATTGTTGGGTTCAGGATAGGATTGGCTGGCAAAATGAGTTACAGTAAGACATTGTGCTTTCACCTCTAGAAAGCTGAGTTCAAGCCCAGTTTAAGATCACAAAACCAGTAAGTAGTTCAGGCTGATTAACAGTTTCTGAAGGAGCATGAGGCAGGACAGGAACACACTGGCGCAGGGAAGGTCTGGTTTGATTCCCACCACCATCACCGCCTCTTTGGGATCTCAGCTGCAAGCAGAGGAGGGCACTGCAGGGAAAGGAGATCTCTCCTGATGTGGGGACAGGCGGAGCAAAGATCTGCATTACAGGAGATGCTGTGGGTCTGGGTAAGGGCTGTGCAGCCACGTGGTCACGGCAGGTGCCACATGCTCCACACAGGCCACCCACACCAACAACTTGATCTTGCTTTGTGCCAGTCATTTCAATTAGTCTATGACAAGCAGGCATGACCCTGCCGCTTCTGAAAAATGGTGCAACATCAGATGCTCTTGGGCATTTCTTCCTATCTTAGGTATCCAGTTCAATCCTTAAATCAAGGATATTTCATTTTACAATTTGTTTATGCTAAGCATCACAAGCTGCTGATTCAAACAGCCAAACTGCAGAAACACTACCGGAAACCCTCTTGAGTTCATTTTCTCCACATGCTTTCAGCTTTAGCCTACCTTAACAAGATATGTGCTCTCATCAAAAACGCAGCTTACACGCAGCAGGCCAGACAGTTCTGGTGCCTTCCAAAGTGCTCAATGCAAAGCAGTGCACCCAAGCAGATTTGCACCTCTGTTGTGGAGCTGCCAAGGCCAAACCCCAGCCAGGTACCACTTGCACATGAAATAAAGTATAGATAGGGTGTAAGGGGTACCTAAGCTCTGGTGTTGGGGCTCTGCAGTCACTCTAAGTGCAGTTAATGTGGTTACTGTTAGCAGAAGGTAACAGATCTACCCACAAGTTACTAGCAGCGTTCGGATCTTCTTATCTAGCTATCTGAAAATAAAAATGAGCTTTTTTCACAACATATTACCAGGTATTTTCTGTTACTTCTGGGATTTTGCAAGTATTTTCACAGTGGTTTTTTCTTTGTTGGTTATTTTTCCTTCCTTAATTTCAGTGATTCCTAGAATGAAAAAAGAATTTAATCCAATTTGAACTTGAGTACCCTTTTGTACTAAAATGTTTTCTTTTAACACTTGCAGATCTTCCTTCACTTCCTAAAGTTTATCTGTAAGTTTGGCTTACATAAAGAGTTACAAACCAAATCAAAACCACAACATGATTCCGAAGTGCTTAATGGAGTTGGGTGTTATTTGATCCATTTTTCAGACTAGTCCCCATGGCTGTGTAGAACAAAGCCTGACTTCAGCCTGTCTCCCTTACAGTAACCACCAGTTCACAGCATCATTCATAGGAACATTTCTCAGCTCAGCTTAGCTAATCAGAGCTGAAGAGGAACTGTACGGATTTACTTTTTTCTTGAGTAGAGAAAAATCTCTCCAATGTTCTGGATAACCCAAAAAGCAATTAACAAATCCATTCAATTTCTGCAATAAGAAAATATTGGGTTCAGTAAGACAGTAGTTCAGGCGACATTGCCAGAAATCCTTTTCAGTGTTCCCCTCATCCTGGGGACCAGACTCATTTCCCCCACAAAACTTGAATGTCTCCAATGGCTTTAGGAGTAGCACTGGAAAACCAGCCAATTCAGATCAGTCCTGGCAGGGGTTTCCAGCATCCCAGTGTGTCCCAGTTCCCCTACAGAGACATTATCTTTTCCAGCAAGGGTGCTCCAGCACACATTCCTGCTGCCACTTGCTGAGACAGTGCAGTAGGGAGAGTCAGATGCTCATTAGAGCCAATTGTGGGCCATTCAGTTTTTTATGGGAAGCAGCCAACACCCAAAACTGCACCCAGAAACCTATGAGCCATAGGACTGTTTCCTGGAGGGACATGGCCATTGTGTGCCCCCAAGGAGAAGACCCCTTGAACAACTGTACTGTGTTTCTGCAGTGGCTGCCATCTCTGAGAGGGTTTAAGATGTGACCTCAAGAAGGACCAGTGCAGCAGTCTAAATCTGTCAGGCTGGGAAACATGGATAATGCCCCATCAAAGGGCAGCATTGCAAAACTCTGGCCCTTTCCACCAGAAAGTTTCTCAGTGCATCGTTACTTCTGCATTGCCCTTTCTTGAGCTCCTCCAGGTTAAGTCACTGTTTTCCCAGCACACTCCATGGGATAACATAGCACAGCTCTAGGGAGGCTTAAGGTTGGTCTCCCTGAGAAGCACCCAGGCTTGGCTGCTGGTGGATGAAGATTCACAGAGTAGATGGCCTGTTGGTCTAATCCTGTACATCCTTGTCTCTGTCTAGGGCAGAAGCTCCACTTTCCTCCCAGATACGATTGTTTTGGAATGGAAAAGCAAGGCAGAGCATGCATGACTGCTGAGGCACACCAGACTGCTCACCCTGATGAAAGCCAGGGTGTCCCCAACCGCGCCGTGACGCCTCCCTGTCCCAGCAGCCGCAGCCTCTGCGGAACCACAAGCAGTGAGAGGCAGCGTGGTTACCAACACCCAGGACACCCCATTCCCGACATCCTGGCTGCTGTTGAGGGCAGGATGATGAAAGCAGCCTTTGGAAGGGGTGTGCTGCTGCCAGCATCATCCCACACCCTGCCACCAGGCCCCACGTGGCACTGGCACATGGAGCAGTGTTCCTGACAGACACAGACAGCTCCCGGGCCATCCTCCCACCAGGAGACTGGGACACCTCCTTATGCCCCGGAGCATGGAGTGGCACTGCTCCCAAAACCCCAGTTCAGGAAGAAGTGGGGCAATGGCTGAGGTGTCACCAGCCCCTCCCATTACAGACAGGCATAAGCATGGCAGCACTGTGGTGACAGTTCTCCCAGTGCCTGCAGCTAAAATTATCTCCAGTGTGCAGATAAGGATGCCTTTCCCACGAGGGAAAACTAGCAGGGGCCATGACACTCCCATGCCCCCCATTTGAAAAGCAAGCGAGATGAGGTGGGCTTGTCTGTACTGAGGGCTCTCAAGTAAGTTCTGTTTATGGCTTTGATGCCAGACACAAGGCACAATTCCTATTACAGCTCTCATTTATTTCCATGCCCTGTTGTTTAATCCAAGTGCGTCAGTGCAGCCTCACATCACAGGCATGTGAAAACCTCCAGTTGGTGTTGGGTCACAGACAGCACCTCAGCGGTGGCTTTGGATCCCGGCACCACTGGATCCTGACACAGCACAAAAGCCAGGACAAACTCCAGCACTGAAGGGATTACACACAGTCATTGGAACCACATCCACCCATGGCACTGCAACTCCCTGAGACATGGAAATTTTGCAGGAAACGTCCTAGTGAGAAGCTTCGAGGGGAGAACAGGACTGCTCCTGGTGTGCATGGATAGCACGGGCAGGGAAGGACAGGGAGGGAGGGAGGGAGGAAAGGAGGGAAGGAATGAAGGAAGCAGGTGCTGGCCATGACCCACCTGCACAGATCCTGCACAGTCACTGGCCCAGCCTCAGGATGGCTGCACCAGGGCTGGGTGTGCTGTGTGGGCAGGGCTGACAAGACCCAAAAAGCTCCTTTCAAGGCAAAGGGTTTGCATTCAGGCAGGACTTGCACTCTTTCTCCCAGCATACATCTGGTGTCAAGACAAAAATGCCTTCAAACATTTTAATGGTTTTTTTTCACTTGAGAATACCTCGAGGGAAATTCTGAATGTCTCTCTGTATGGTTTCATTGGTATTTTTATCTAAGCTGCAGTAGCAGAGTTGTGTGGATATTAAGTAATGTTCCAGGCAGAACTCAAATAAAAATAATTGAGTTTCCTCATCGAACAGAACCCACTTCCCCACCTAAACAGTAATTCTCTATTCAGGGAAGCACCCAGGGCTTAATCTGTTCATTTCCTTCTCTTTTATTGTCTTTTTTTTTTCCCTCAAGAGAATTGTTCCATTTAGAAATTATTAAAATGGAACCAAACCCTATGTCAGAAAATAATTCAAAAATGAAAACCAGTATTTAAATACTGCTGAACCTAAGCATGGCAATGGTTTTCAGCGTCTTCTGATAAAGCTTCTAGCAAACATGATACATTTTTTTCTGGCCTGAAGTAGCACAGAATCAATTTGCTACACAAAATAATGCGCCCAGCACTATTTAAGATTATTTTCTTAGGATGAAATTGTTCTGGTAACACTCATGAAAAACCTTGCCTTGATATCAAGTCCGTGGAAGCAGAAGAGTTTTGTTTGATTAATGATTCACAGTGTCAAAAAAAGCAGCCCTGACTTTCCTCCTGTGTTGTCAATGCAAGTCCCCCAGAGGGCCTGGGAGGCAGCCAGGGTGAAGGGGAATTCTGTTTCCGTGACTCATCCATTCCTGGGCTGCAGGGAGACAGCCAGCAAGTGGTCAATCAGGGCCAATTGTCATGGGGAGCTGCTGATGTGCATGCTCAGACCATCAGCATATTTCACAAGAGCCATTCAAAAGCGCTTCCTCTTCAGGAAAGTGGGACCAGAAGCTGTCTCTAAACCTGAAAAATTCCACCTGTATTTCTTACCAAACCCTTACCTCCACAACCTTCCACTGTGTTGTCTATTTAAATGTGTTTTTTTACAGGTTTTTTAGCAATGATGAGACTAAATCAACCAAAGCAGTAACTGAGCAATATAGCAGAGCCAGGTAAGAGCCAGGGATGTATACATCAGGCAGAAAAAAACCAAGTGTGCTTCAAAGTAGGAATATTTTAGTAAGTATTGTAGGAGAAGACATTTTAAAATTATTCCATTTTCTAATCAAGTCTTTCTGTATCTAATGTATCTATCTATTCAGTTTCTAATAAAGTCTTCCCCCTATGGCACGTTGTGTTCTCAGTGCTCCTTAAAGTTCATAAAGACAAAGAAATATATTCAACAAAATAGACAATAGCAATATGCCTCAAAAACCACTGTAAGTTCCCCACACTTGCTCTGGGAGGCTTCCAGCAGTCCCACAACATAGCTGGATTTATCTAACGCTCTATCTTAAAAGGCAAGTCTTATTTCCACCAGACGTCTTTCCAGCCCATCCCTTTAGCCAAGCCTTCACTGAGACAGTAAAATAAAAATCCTCTGAATTTTGCTTTTGCTGGGTAGTTTCCAGTCCTTTGCAGGTTGCTGAAGGAGCTGCCAGTCATAACATGACGGGTTAGCCACCCTGCTGCCGGGGCAGGCAGGTGCCATGGGAGGGAAGGAAACCAGCAGTGCATGAGAGCAGTGAGCACACGGGGAGGATGCAACTTCTGCCCTGGAAGACACGGTCCCTCTTGCAAAGCAGCTCCCCAAATCCATATGGCAGCTGCGGGGACATCTCGAAACACTCCAGGGCACAGTGTGGCCCTCCCTCTGCCGGGGGCACAGCAGGCAGCAAGGGCCACCATGCCGTGCATGGCCCGGGGGGGTGGCTGCTGGGCTGAATGGGGGCTGTAAAGGGACACTTAGCATCCATGTGCTGGATGGCCCTACTTCTGTTGCTATGCATGCATTCGGCATTTAAATCCAGCTTGATTTCCCTCTGAAAGCTTGCATTGCAACTAAAACCAAACCGACCAAACCCAAACACTAAAGGCAGGGGTGTTCTAAGAACAAGTTTGTAGTACAGCAAACTTCAAGAAGGAGTAGGCTCACTTGTGCTACGTTCTGTACAAATACAAAGGCTGTTCTCGAATGAATATGGTCCCATATGATCTTCTTCAGTCCAAGGCATAAGGAAGCAGCTCCAGAAGACTGGTAATCTTTTTCCATGGTGCTATCCAGGTCTGAAATAACTGGGGTGTGGTAAATCTATGCTGACGTAAATGAGAGAAGGTGTTTTGAAGAGCCCAGGACAGGGAGAACAAATTAAAACCAGAGAAGTTTGCTGAATGTTACACAAGAAAAGCCTGCTGCATTTTCTGTTTCTTATTTTTGTGACTATAGAAATTCTCCTCATTTTAAATTATAGAAAGGAGGCCAGGAGGCCAGAGCCAGTATGCTTTGCCTCAGTGAACCAGCAGAAACCAAACAAGAAGACTGGCAATGAACCAGCCATTATGAAGTTTAGGATCTGGGGGTTCAGAGTTCCAGCTGGATCAACAGCTGGCCCCTGTTTGTGATACAGGATGAACCCAAATCTCACAGCCACATGCAGCTGAACTGGGGTCAACTGGGAGTGGGGCTCCATACCAAATCACCACTGGCATCATCCTCTCGAGGCAGTGACAATATCTTGGTTTAGTCTTTTTTTACCCTCTCTCTCAAAGCTACAGAAAGCCGTGGAGCAGACTTCTGGGACTTGCTGAGGACAAAACCCTCCTTTGCTTGCTGCATTCGTTTGCTAAATAGCATGACAGCCTGTCAGGAACATTCTGAAACATTGTTTGGGCTTGATTTTTGTATTCCTTTTCCTCTAGCAAAGTACCTGCAAGTTCAGTACAAACAGTGAAGCACAGCTTGCAGCCAAGCTACATACTTCAGTCTTGAACTGCTGAGGTTTTGGGTGATGTCAGTCTGGTCTCCTGAGGGCTGCTGCTGTCATCAGATAGTGGGGCTGATAAGGCACATGTTATGATGAGGCGTGCTGTTGAGTTTAATCATAGCATCGTGCATGAAGGAGGAAAGAAAGCGGTGTATTTCCTGGTACAGTACCTTGATAAGGCTCTCGCTGCTTCATAGGTATTTCCACCACACTGTCCTCTCTGCTCAGCACACTACAGATTGCTGACAATCTGAAAGTACAAACAGTGCTACAGTGCAAAAACCCAGTTCCTCCATCAAAAACATGTTTGTTTGGGACTTTTTGTTTCTTTTCCTAATCTCAATTTCACTCGCTCTCTTCTTTTTTTTTTCTTTCTTCTTCCTTTTCTTTTTTTTTTTTTTTAATTTTATTTAATCTTTTACAAAGCAGGACCCAAATCAGCTCTCAAGAGCTGGGCCAAGTACAGTCAGTTTCTGGAGCAGGCTTTTTCCCTATCTCTCATTCCCTACTGCATTTGGGAGTCACCTGAAATCTAGCACAGCCTGTGAGTTAGGGGCCCTTGGCTGGATTTGAAGGCTCCAGCCCCCACCAGCACTTGTTTCCACCCTGCTCAGATGCTCACTCCTGAATTGCAGTTTCTTCCTCTCTTCCTGGTTTACTTCATATTGAACATTTTGATTTGTTTTACTAGCAGACCAAATGACAGCAGTTCAAGGACCAATTCCGTGTGCCAGAGAGCACTGAAAAGGAGTTGGTACATTGCCTTTACCTGGAGCTGGACTGGATTTTACTTTTTTAGCATTCATGTTTCTTGTCCACTTTTTGTGTTTTATTAGATGAAGCAGAGGACCAGGCTGGATCACTGATCATCTTTCATTGCCTCCTGTGGGAAAGAGTCACAGCAGTCCTAGTCCTACCAGAAAGAACAGATGTGCAAAAATTGAAGTAATCCACATTTCTGCCCGCTCTGGCCTTTTCAGTTAATCTCTATGTACCAGAAAAGGGGACATAATATATTCTAATTATATATTCTCTAATATATTCTAATTATATAAATTGTCATCTTGGACCTCGCTATCTACCAGTTTTTAATGAAGAAAGACACATACCACTACCTAAACTGGCTGACAGAGATAAAGTGCAGGTACCATTGCTGGAACAATGTCTATCTGATATTGCTGGTAATCCAGCTCATCTACTCCTTATGGGTATTTAGATTCATAGTTTCTGTTTCAGCAACTGAAATAAGATTTTATTGGTTTGGGTTTTTTATTTGGATACACTGTGCATCTAGTCTATCCTCTTTCCTTAGCACACCACAATTGGAAACCACATTCTCATTGCTGAAATCCTAACGCAGGTCAAGAGTGATTCCTAAACCCAGCCAGCCTGCCTTTCAGCTTCTAGACAAGGCAGATGTTAAGAGGTAATGTTTTACTTGCAGTAAACCCAGAGGTGATCCAACATCCCTGAGTGAGGACCACCACTGCTTTGTCAAGGAGCCTCCTTTCCAGGGCAGAACTTGATTCTAAAATGTTGGTGATGTGGTGGCCACTGGTGAGGGATGGTGGGTGATTTAGTTGATTTAAATAGCTTGGCAGAGTTATTCAGGAGGGTGAAGAAGCACTTGGTGAAAGGCTTGCTGTGCTTTTCTGTACTGGCCAACACTAGGCATGCTGGCTGCTGACACAATGGGGAGATGACCATTTCTGATGAACAAGGAGAGGCTGTTTCCCTTCCCAATGCATGTTTGCCCCTTGGAAATGAGCTGATCAAGGAGGCCACAGGGAGGCCACAGGGCCAAAATCTACAGCTGAATTTTTTTAAAGCCAGATAATTTTATGACCGTTGTTAAGCGCTGTAATTTATGTAAACCAAGAAAACAGTAAATGGAAACAAATCAACTTGCGTTTCAAAGCTGATGTTCCCTGGGGATGGGGAATAATGTCTCTCCTCCAGAGAGGAAAACCAAAGGGCAGGAGTATGGCTTCCTCTGAGCGCACTGGCAGGGGCCCCGGGCTGCTCCAGCCTGACAGTGGTGTGACTGCCCAGGGACCCTGCGTACTGTGAAGCACAGCGCTGATATTACGTATGCACAGACACTCATACGTGCAACCCAGTGGGAATAAATTCTGAATAATCAGGCACCCGCCATTGCCAGGCTGTGTGAGGGGAGCCAGGACGCCCCACAGTAATGGGGCAGGACCCTGGCTGGCAGCACAATGCTGTGACAAGAGGTCAAACTGTGATTCCCACTGTATTCCTAGCAGAACCAATATAATTTGACATAGAGCTTTTCTCCTGACCTCCTCCCACATTAGGCCAGGAAGGTTAAATTTACTGCCTCAAGAACCAAGGGCAGGACAGCACCACCAAGTGCAGAACCAGGCTGAAAAGAAATCCTAGATCCAGGGTGGATCTAGGACATCCTATACTTTTAGCAGGCATTGGAAGAAAAGCGTGGAAAGGTTTTGAAAATCATATTCCCTGGGAACAGGCTGGACAAGAGAAGAGCTTGAAGGAAAGCTGAAAGGTAAAACCATGTATGCCATTGTGCGGGACTCTGTCTGGAAGTTGGGCTCCAGTCTTGTTAATCAAAGGCAATGGGACACAAAATTAGTGGCCACAAACTTCCGTAGGAGGCATTCAGATTCAGTATTAGGTTACATATAGAGAGATTAAAATTGCCTGAGCGTTGAAACTCCCTGACAAGGGAATGCTGTGCACACCTCCGTGCTGGAGACATTCAAGGCTATCAATAGTCAACTCCCTCTGCCTGAGAGGTGGTTTGAGAATAATGAGATCAGTCCTGTCACGGTTAAAAGAGAAGGTCTGAGTGACTCACTAGAAGTCCCTGCCAACCTGGATGATACACTGATAACCCCACAGGCCGTGCACCGCTGGCCTCCCCCAGCTGTCTGCCCTCAATTTCTTACCAAATGCTTGCTTTTGGAACAAACTTTTACATGTTTTCAAAACATCTCCAGTTCTGTTTTCATCCACACTGGAAGTGTTTTTCTGGTCAGAAAAAATGCTGGAAGAAAGAAAATATCTTGGTCAGCAGATTCAGTCAATGAATCCAAAGCCCATATTACCTCAGCCTAAGGGGAAAATTATTTTCTGCAGCTCTTCTAGCTCTTTTGGCTGGGCACCCTGAAGAGGCAGTGAATTATGTGTGTTCTCAGCTTTTCTATCCAATTATAAGTTTGTAATTACAATAATGGGGGGAAACGGGGTTATTTGTAAACACAGCAGAGGAGATCTGAGTCAGAGAAAATAAACAGGGAACCTGTTTGCACATTTTCACTGCCATCCTTTTTCCAAGCAAAAGTGCACCTTTTACACTCTGCTGTGGGCCTTTAACAAAAGCTTTTGTCATATCTTGTGACTGTAAATTCTCAGTAAACCAGGACTTTGCTAGTGCTCCAAAGCCCTTGCAGCATCTCCAGAGCTATGAAGCGCAGTATATTCTCTCAATGTAGCCGAAATCAAGGTAAATCACAAAGGTTCCCACCTAAGACTGCTCAAGAAATCTCTTTATAGCAAACACAGCAAGAGCTTTAAGAGCTTCATTGGCGTTGGTTCCATATTGCTTAATGTCTCCTTAGGGGCCGTGGCTACCATCCCAAACAACATTTCTATGGCTTGCGTGGCTACATCCTTTTCCTGTGAATCAACGTTGGCATCTGCTCATCCAGAGTATTCAGGAGAAATATTTGCTGTTGCCTGGAGACTAAGACAGGAGAAAATGTATCAGGAGTCCTGAATTATTTTTGCAGCTCTTTCTGTGATACTGTGCCACTGCCAGACAATCCCCTTTACCTGGCAGTTGTATATCTAACAGGGTTTTAAAATTGAGGAATAGGTACAATTATATTTGCCAAGTGCCCAAAATACCTGTAAATCCCAGGCCCATGTGTGGAAGACATCATGAAGAAATTACAACATACATCTACACGGGCCAAGCAGACTCCATCTGTCCTTGTCAACGTCGTCATTGCTTGCACTTTGTGTCCTCCCTGGGAGGGAGATAAACCTTCAGGGAGAGCAGGAGTCCATCAAGAAACACCCGAGCGGCTCATTTGCTGAGCGGTGCTGTGGGAGCACCGGAGGTGCTGCAAACAGACCGTACCTAGGGCTGTGCCTCCACCCGGCTGCTGTGCTGGGCCTTTAAATACACACAGAAATGCTGAACCCTGCAATGTTTCCACCGACTCCACTTGTTAAAGCTTTTCACATCCCACCGACAACCGCTCACATGTATGGGGGATGAGAAAACTTCCTTCCACCCAGAGGTGCAAGAAAACTCTGGAGCTGGCAGTCACGTGCTCCACAAGAGCCTCACAACCCGCAGGATCCTGGATGGAAAAATTTCACTTCCATGTGTTGACTAAGTTAATGTGGTGGGGATAGTGGGCGGACATAAAACGAAACTATGAAAAGAGATTAATTTGCAGCTGGATCCCAGGCAGGGAGAACTCCAGTCTTCTGTTTGCTCAGAAAACGGCAGCTTTGACCAAGACCCAGCCAAACAGAAGAGGTTAAGGCAGTGGTAATAAAAATAAAAAAAAAAAAAAAATCAAAACCGGGAGGAGGGGGGAAAAAAAGCAGCAAAAGTGAAACAAAGCCTCTCTGGAAATTAACATGTGGAATTCAAAACATTTGCAGCATAATAAACCCAGGCGAGCCCATAAAGCTGCAG
This sequence comes from Origma solitaria, assembly GCA_013397895.1. NCBI lineage: Eukaryota > Metazoa > Chordata > Aves > Passeriformes > Acanthizidae > Origma > Origma solitaria. The sequence continues at coordinate 753,966 of VZRL01002888.1, read as the reverse complement.
CAGGCAAAAGGAGCTGTGTTGTGCTCAGGAGGAAAGCCGAGGCGGCGTCACGCGTGGCAGAGCCGCGCCGCAGCCGCGCTTCCCCCGCGCGGCACAGCTGCTGCCCTCGGCTACGCGCAGCGCCGCGTCGGCTGCCACTCGAACCCCTTCACTTCGCAGCAGGATATAAATCAGCTGCCGAGCTGCCCACAGGGCTTAGTCACAGCAGGTATTGGTTTAGGGTGTCGTAGAGGAACTTTCTTTTTTTTTCCTTTTTTTTTTTTTTTTCTTTTCTGGAAGTATTCTAGGGAATAAGCATCGGCTTTGTGAGGAACAGGCGTTGCTGAATGGGCCGAAGAGTCTCCAGACAAAGGACATTTTGCATCACCAGGCAGAATCATCTTGTAAGACTTTGGGCTGAACTCAGCCTCGAGGGCAGAGCTGTGCTGCAAGTTCCCAGCAGATGCTTGGAGTGTCCCCACCAAGCCAGTCTCACCATCTGTCCCAGTGTTCCCAGCCCAGGAGACACTCTACAACTCGTGTCACCCCTTTCTCCCAGCTAACTCCTACCTAACACTGGTTTTGCAGCTTTCCTCCTGTTTGTGGCTGGTTCATACACCTCAAATTGCTTCTGCTATGGGCTCCCCCTGACCCCTCTTCTGTGGGGCCCAGGACAGAAAAAAACATTCTTCACTCTTAAATTTTTTGCCTGTTTTCACTTCACTCACCACATGTTTGCTTGTTGCTGGAGCATCTGTGCTGAGTGACCAGCAAACATCACCTCACATCTCGGTGTTTGCTTGTTGTAACGTAGGGCACAAGCAGCCTCCCTGAAGAACAAGCCTCTCTCTCCCTCCCAGGCAGGTACTGGAGCTGTATTTTTGTGTCAGTGCTGCCCCTGGACATGTCTTCAGCCTCCAGCCCCCACAACACCCCCAGCACTGAAGTCAGGAGCCTCTTTGTTCACACACTGACCACAGCACGTTCTCCCAAAGCCTCTTTCTCCAGACTCAAGCACGTGCTAGCTTTCCCCAATACAGACCACACAAATTGCAGCAATTAGCAAGCGTAAAGGGCATGCTGTGGTTTTTGCCTGTATTACTTGCATCTTAACAGTCATTCATATCCTTGGGCATGGTCACCAGATAGTATCCAGCAGGCTACATTATCCAGACCTTCCCCTCAATTTGATGCTCCTGAGCCCCACTGGAGAGACCCAGTTTCTTAGCCTTTATGCACTTGAGCACCATTAGCCTTCAGACTCTAGACAGCATGGCTTCTTTCTCGCCCATGCTATCCCCATGCTGTGTGGACTCAACCTCTAGCTCTTGACCTCTAACAGTGATCCCATCATTTCCTGCCCCCCTGTGCAAAGGTCTGGAAAAGCCCATTCTTCCCTGGGTGATTTGCAGCAGCAGCCCAAAGTCCCATCCACAGACCATTGCACTTACAGCATAGGAACCATACAGACTGAAAATTTGAGCCGGCTTGTAACAGTCCTCCAGGCGTATTTCTTCTCCAAATTCCTTCCCACTCTGTCTCCCAATTTTGTGACTATACTGATGAGACAAACTCTGTCAGGACCAGAAACTTGGAGTATTTCAGGGTTCTTTTTAAATGGTATTTTTTGTCACTTGCAGTCTGGCACTCCATGTCTATGCACAAGTGATACTAGACAAAGGTTGGCCAAAACCAGACAGTTAAGTTCCCAACTGCCTTTAAAAACAAAGCCATCAGCAACAGCAAGGCTACCCTATTTGACTTTTCAGCCCTCACCTATAACATTCGGGAAAGGAGACAGCCCCTGCTTCTACAGGCCCTAATTGCAGAACTGAAGGTGTTTTGGTACAAAAGCCACAGCTAGCCCATAGCAAAGAAATGAGTAGTCAATAGTGTCTCTGGGACACGTACAGCTGTTGTAGGAATTAGGAAGGAGGGAGGCAGGTACCAGGGTGGGATCTGAGCCACCTGGAGCTCGGCAGATCAAAGTCATCACATTATTCTGTACCAAGAGGCAACTGTCACAGCCAGCCATACACACCGGCTCTAATTTCCAAGATATGTTGAGGGTGGATAGCAGTAGACTCATCTGACTTCAAAGCCAAAAACCAGCAAATGCCTGTAGCCCAGAGGCATGAACCAAGTCCCCTCTTAGAAGGAGCCCACAGCAAGCACCCATGACTACAACAAAATATATGTGAAGAGAAGCAAGAGCCACCACAGGTGTCCCCCTGCCCCACAGTAAGAACTGTAAGTGCAATCTGTAAAGTGTACTGAGGCACACTTTGCCATGGCACCTTACAGGCATCTTGTTCTTGCGGGCGCTTCTCCCTGCCCCGCTGCACCAGGCATGCCAGGAGCAACTGTGCCAGAGCACAGCCCAGCCCTTTGCTATGGCCACTCTGAAAGTCCCATGCACTAAATCAATGAGCCAGAGTGAAGGAGTCCTCGAGTCAGCAGAATGTGTGTCTCAAAACTATCATGTCAGGAAAGGCTATTTATACTTTTCTGAGCCTTGGCTAGGCCATTACCAGCCCTGGTAGGTTCAACCAAGCAACTGCCAGGTGAACTTGCTAACCCTATGAGAAAGAGTATGGACAACTCATCCATGGTAAATGCAAGGAAGGAGAAGTCTCTCTAGAGTATCTGCTGCCACATACCAAAGCTGCAGTGAATCCTAATGGTATCGGATCAGGTATATCCTTTCATTGCTGGAGGCTCTTCATCCTGTTTTGCACTTCTCTATTCCCTGCATGAACCAGCTCAAAGTTAGTTTCAAACGGCAAAACACAGCATGACAGCGTTTATCATTAACAAACTCACAGGAGACAAACGGTGCTGGCTTCCCAGAATCAGCGCACTCGAAGGACAAGGGAAGAACCCAAGCACCATGAATAAAGACCTACTTTTAGCACAGCTTCCTGGTTGTTTGTCATACTGATAGCATTGTGCAACTAATACAGCTATTTTCTTCATCAATTATTAACTGGTCAAAGACTATTTGTTTGAAGAGCTGCACAGAAAGTCCAGAAAGGAAGCTAGCAGTTTCAAGCTCCATGTGTGTGCCCTGCAACAGGCTTGGGATCCTCTCCAGATCAGATATGTCTCACTCTCCAGGGGCCCACGGCTTTGGTTCCCGGCAGTGGAGAAGGGACAGACACCTGGGCATTGCTGCAACTGGGCATGAGTCTCCCAGGCAGAACCATCCCTCACATGGGGCTCATTGCCTTTATGCCCAGGAGCAAGGCTGCAGTCAACAGTGCTGCTGAAGGCCAGCAGTGCTGGGGCTGTGCCTGAGGCTCTTCTCTCAGTAATCAGCACAGAGACCACACCACATGCTAGTTTACATCAGGATCTGCCAAGCAAACTCCCCACATAGCTTTTGCAGTGTTCTAGGGAAGCAGCTTCCATCAGCCACACTCTTCTTCCTCCACATTTCCTCCACCCAGCTCACCTTTAGTGCCAGACCACACAAGTGTGTTGCGTAAAGCCAACAGCAGAGAAGGCACACCGGTGTAAGCCTTGAGGTATCCTGGAGCTTTTGTTTGGCAGGAACTTTTCCAACATGAATTAGGAAATCTCTCCTGAACATTGAGGCATGTTAAGACAGCTGAAGGATTGGTGGTTCAGCAGCAACACTTCAGCCTCAATTTGGAAGCAAAAGCTTGCTCCACAGGAGAGCTCAAAGGTGAAAACACAAGACCTAACACCACGAGCAGTGCTGGCAAGGATGTGCTCCTAAACAAAACCAATAGACTAAGAAGTTTCTGGGATTGCTGATACTTCAAGATGTACAAGGCCTAAATGCAGTTAGCAGGGTGATGTGTCTATACAGAGACGTCGCTGGGGGTTCATGTTCCTCTCCCCCACGAAATACCAAACGGGCAGCCCCTCTGTGCAAGCAGACCAATACCACGAACACGCCAGGGCTGAAATTTGGGACATCTGTAACACTGCAACATCCCACTTTAGCCTCACTCACACACATATGCTCTCCTTGAAGGGGAAGCAGCTATATAAGAACACACAAGGCACACAAGCAACAAAAGCCAATCCCAGGTTCAAGCCATGCTGATCATGAAGAGCTTTCAGGAACAGACTGAGCAACTCAAGCACTCCGTAAGAGACAGAGAAGGTTAGAGGCCATCGGGGTAGGTCACATCAGGTATTTGCTGCCATTGATCTGCTCCCAAGCACTTGCGGGGCTGACCCTCTGAATCAGAGAGGAATGATGGAGGGATGCACACCATGGGCACCACACAGGCCAAGAGAAGGGAAGCATCTGCATTTGTGGGGCTGTCTAAAACCAGCCCCTCCATTTTTGCAAGTAAAACCAGCTCCACTGTCAGTTTCTTGAAAAAACTTGGGGTTTATTGATTTAAACTGCAAACAGTCATTACAAAAGAGATTCTCTTTTAAATAAACTCACACAAAGAGTAAGAAAAAGCAGTATAGCGAACAGTAACAGGGGAAAAAAAATTACATTCATTATTTTCTTTGTGCCAGTCCCATTCACCTTGGCAAGGAAAACTCGAAACTTGGAATACAGAAATGCAAAGACAAACTGTATTTGGAATGTCTTCAGATAGGCACTTTGAGCCCAAGGCTTTTCTCCTTGAAGAATCTCTATACTAAGAGGAAGAAAAAGATCTTCCTCCAACGTTGTCTCGCAACAGAGCTCAGGTACGTACATTCTAAAGCCCAGGTACGCAAGACCCGGGAGAGGGGAAGAGAAGGAGAAGAGAAAAGGCAAAGATGCACAACTCCATTTGCAGTCCAACACAAAAAAGGGGGAGGGAATTCTAAAATAAATAATCCAAACACAGTTTTTGCATTTTTTTTTTAAATTAATTTTTCATTTTTTAAAATAAAATAACCAAAAAAAGTGTAAAGTTACAAAAAATGTCATTGTAGTATAATATATTAAACTGTGGGGAAAAAAGGAAAAAGACACTTCACAATCTTAAGATTAATATGGAAGATCATAATTTAAACATAAAAGAATATATTCTATGGATTCATCATCCCGATAAATATGAACAAAATTAAAAAGCAAAGGTTTCGGCAATAAATACGTTTTGATAAGTTAAATAAGCTTTTTATATTGTTGTGCAGTGACAAGCAAAATTTGCTCTCCAATTTCTGAAAAGTTATACAAAATTAAAAACCCAGAAAAAAAATAATAAAAAGCTTGGCGTGAGTGCTCTAAGATAAGTCTAAAGTACTCTAGAGCAAAACCATTAAAGCTATGTCTACTGGAACTTTGTTTACACGAACTTGTGTGTGTGGAATGACTTCTGTTGGCCCCACCCCTCCATTTCTTTATTTGTTTTAAGATGTCACATGTATACATGGGGAACTTTTAGCACCAAAATCAAGTCTCTCATAGTCCATCTGTTTTTTGCTTTTTTTTGTTTCCTTCCTCGCAGTCGAAGTCCCACTCATGTTACAATCTTTGTCCGTTCTCAGCTTTTCTTCCCGCAGACCTGAGTGGATCCAGGCAAGATTTAGTCTTTAAGGGGAGGGGAGAAAGAGGACTGGATGTTAACACTTGCCCACATGCCTGCAGCCTAGCAGAAACTGGCCAGTCAGGAAAGAACTGGGAGAGAGCGATGCAGTACATGGCCAGTGGAGGGAGCTGGATTTGGACATTTCCTGCACATCTGGAAGTGCACAGAGCTGCTGGTGCCCTCTGCAGCTGGAGAGGTAATACAGTCACAGTGAAAGTGTTAAAAGGCACTAATTTTGTAAACGTTATTGCTTCTCATCGTAATTTTGGCACTTACGGTTTAAGCCAGTGGGTATTAGGCAGGCAGGTGGACATGTTAACATCCAGCTTGGACTACTGGGGACAAGGTGGGGGGAGTTCAGCTTAACACATTGTAATAGAGGTGGGGAGGGGCAAGAGGAAACCCCAGATTAGTCGTCGGAGATGGAGAGTCTGCTGAAGATGGGAAGACGTCTTGAGGTGTCCAGGATAGGGGAATCTGAGCCGCTGTGGCTGCTGCTGGAGCTGCTCAGATAGCCCTCCTGGTCAGAGAGGGAGTCCTGAGGACTGGGTGGCGAGTCAAACATGTTGGGGGACTCGGACATGGGCCTGAACAAGAAGGTGGTGGGGGAGCTCCCGCTGGGCACCTGCACCCCAATGCTGGGGGCGAAGAGACTGACCAGCTCCTGGCTGGAGAAGGTGAAAGGGTTGCTGGCGCAGTCAGGCAAGGTGGGGGAGCCCAGCAGGTCGTCGGCGCTCAGCATGGGCGGCGGGGTGATGGAAGTGGGGCTGTCCAGCAGCCCGCTGGCAGCAGTGCTGGGGAAGCCGGCGAAGCTGAAGCTGTGCTGCAGGCGGGGTCTGTCGGTGACGGCGGGCTCTCGGCTCCCCGCCACGGCACGGCGCTCCTCCGCGTTGTGGATGAAGTGGCAGCGCGGCCCGTAGGGACAGAAGCCGATGGTGTGGAAAGTGCGGCACAGCTCAGTCTTGTACTTGGGGTGACGGGTGAGGCTCCGCAGCTCGTGGATGCCGTGGGCGAACTGGCACTTGTCACCATACTTGCAGGCGCCGTTCTCCTCAAAGGGGCGGCACAGCTCCGTCTTGTAGCGGCTCGAGTTGACCTGTCCCCCCGGCTGCTTTTGCTGCAGCAGGCGCTCGCCGCCCTCGGAGAAGGAGCGGTCCCGGAAGCGGCTTTCCCGGGGGCCCAGCATGGGAGCCGGCTCCCCTTTCAGGCTGCTGAGGAGCTGGTTCTGGTGAAACTTGGAGTTGGGCAGGGTGACAGAGTGCCTCCTAGGGAAACCCCCGCCCGCCGGGGTGCCCACCGCCTTCCTGTCCAGCAGGCACCCGCTGACACTCGAGGGGCTGTAATTCAACATCTTGTTGCTCTGCGGGAGAAAGTAAGGGCCGGTCATGTCACTGCTACTGCCACCACCTCCTCCGACGTCCCCACGCAGTCCCGCGAGCGCGG
>VZRL01002888.1:699869-745650 GCA_013397895.1 Origma solitaria | reverse complement strand
GAGCCGCGTTCCGCGCCGCCGCTCGCCCCGCGTTTGTGCGCTCCGGAGTGCTTTGTGCTGATCACCCCCCGCGGCCCCCCTCCCCTCCCTCGGAGCCTTACTCCTTTCTTCAGATTTTTACTGAAACTTGGCAGGCTCTGCAAGGGGAAATAGTTCACATCCACAGTAATTTAAGTTGTTAAAATACGTGTCTGCCCTTTAAAAGGGTGTTTGATAAATCTTGCCTTTTCTCGCAGTCCCCAGAACTCAACATTGTAAAACTGAAAAGAAAAAAGAAAATAAGGTCTCTAAGCAAGTAATCTGTTCCAGGTTTTAGTGAGCAAAGTATGATTCAATGATTCATACTGATATCGGTATGGCGGGGGGGAGGGGGGGAGATGGTGGCAGTTTCTGTATAAAAATAAAAATGAGCCAAACTGTTGAAGGCTTGTGAATACGAGGGTGCCTCAGCTCTCAGTCTCTGCCCGGTTATCCCACTTAGCCCCAGCTGAGGTGAGGCTCACCCCTGCTATAACTTCAGTGGGTGTTTCATCCGAGGCTGAGCAACGGCATCTGGGCCCTCTGCCCAGTGCAGGCGGGCCAGGGGGGCTCTGCCCCGGCACTGCAGGCTCTTCCTCCTTCCCTGTGCTCTCGCTTGGCTGGGAGAACAGCAACCCCTGCCTTGGGCTGCAGAGCACTGACCCGCGCGGCCATCACACCGAAAACTTCAAACAAATGATCCACTTCCTCTTCTGTTTGCTTTGGAGTCGCGGCATGTGGACTTTGTGCTGGCGGCTGATCTTTTTCCCCTCCTTTGGTCTTCAAGAACAACCAAAATAACCAACCGAGAGAAATGCCCACAGGCTCAGGCTATTCCAGATTTTTTTTTAATGATCGTTATTATTATTATTATTATTATTATTTACTTAAGAAGAGCAATCAGGTTCCTCGAATTTCCTTCTCTTTACAGTTTCTTTTTTTTCCCCTCACCTTGGCCAGAAGTGAGGAGTAGACAGGAGTGAACAGCCTATTATTTTCTGCAGTTGTTTACTCGTTCTGTAGATGGTGCTTGTTCCCAGGGCTCTGAGCCTCTCTATAATTAAACCCATTTTAATTGTTAGTTAGAAACGTCATTTCAGGGACTTTCCAAGAGTTACCGAGAAAGCCAGCTGAGATAACTATTTCACTACCGGGTCGCTCCCAACCTGGCTTTTGCCCGGTTCCCCCTGTTGTCCAGCCACAGCGTGAGGCTGATCTTGGAGTAGGATTGCAGCGAGCCCAGGGCCGGCAGCCCCTCCGCCAGCACAGCCCTCTGCCCCTGCTGCTTTTGTGTTATTTACTTGCGCCGTGTGCATTTGTTTTGGAAACTCGGGGTTTAAGGCTTCACAGTTCCGCGGATCAAGCAGCAAAGGCCGAAGCTGAGAAGGAATTTTTTTCCAGTGATTTAGCTTGGCAAACCTCAGCTCCATGGTGGTCTGCCTTGCACTGCCTGAGCACATGCTCAGATCAGGAATTTAGCTGCTCACCCCACCTCGTGGCTAAAAGTCTGAGCCCTCCGGGCCAGAGTGGGAATTTGTGTGGGCATGAATTCACACTGAGCAGAGGAATGAAAAAATTGGAGCCTTACACCACCCACCAGAGCCGTGCCAGAACTTTGATAGATGCAAATGAATAAAGATAGGTAAATGAATAAATGAAAGTCAATTATTAAAGACGATTACTGAAAAAGTGAATGAATGCAATGCCCTGCTCACTAGTCTTCTGGTGTGGGTCAATCCATCCAGGCCCAGCACATTCCAGTTAGGATACTACAGCTGTGTCCAGGAAGCAGGAATAACTGTCCAGAACCTCCCAAGCCCTTCCCAAACTCGTCCTCAGTGCAGGAGCCGCTTTTGGAGCCTTCTCCTTCCCTGGGTTAAATGCAAGCAGATGCTAAACTTGTCACAAAATACAGAGGGATAAGATTCTGCATCAGACCTGTACACACATTAGCAGAGCAATTAAGAACCACTTTCCTGCACGAGAGCTGAAACAGGCCAGAAAGTGGGGTAGAAGAATGGGGCAGTGAATGAAATGATAAAGGCAGGAGGTTTAAAGGATTACTTTTTCCAATTGCATGTGTATATAAAACTGTGGGCTTGTTGGCACATGATGCTGTGGAGGTCAAAAGTATAAACTGGGTCAAAAAAGCAATTTGGCAAATTTATGGAGGAAAAGTCCCTGGAGGTTTACTGAAGGCAAAGGCAGACCTCTGTAACATGTTGCTGGACAATGCACAGCAAAAGTATCACTCTCTCATTCCTCTGTTTTCCCCTATAAGCATTGACTGCTCTTAGAGGTAAGAGGGAAGCCACAACAGACCTTTGATCTGATCCAGTTTGGCACTGGGATGTTCAAATCAGCACTATCTTGTCCCCGAGCCACTGCGCACGAGTTCACACGCTGGCCTCTGCTAAAGGCTGGAGATCAGTCTCATGGGGTGGCTGCACTCTTTGCCCAGTTTAACTCCCTGTCAGGGTAATAAGAGGTTACTTTGAGCACTGAGTGTAAACTGAATCCAAGTGCCAGCTTTGCCACAAATATATTTGATGATGGTACAGCTCCCATAGCAAAAGAACAAGGTTACTATCTTAAGACACCTGCACTTCCCTTCACCTGGAGCCATTTGGCAGTAGGAAGCCTGCAGGTCTGCTTGCGTCAGAGTTACTGGGCAAGAACTTGAGTACAAAAAAGCCTAAATTGTTGAAAACAAGGCGGGGGTGGGGTGTTTTGGTTTATTCCCCCTCCTACTGCTCAGTTCCCAAGTTGCAAGGTAGGAAAGGGAAGTGCTTTCGTCACAAGCAAGGTTTTCCCCTGTGAGTTTCAGATGAGTTGGGCATTTCACTCCCCTGCTCCCATGGGAATCCTCAGGTAAACAGACAGGTCTTTTCTGCAGCGGTGCTCCTATGTACAGAGGCTGGGAACAGAGGAAGGACAAACCTCCTACTTTTATTTTTTGCTGGGGGTGTAAAATAAGCCAAGGCTTTCTGCAGTCACTATTCTATACATATCTTTTGGGCCTGATGCTATTTTTGTTGGCTGTGCCCCTGGAGGTGTAGGTGTGTGTGGAAGAACCTTTCTGCTGGTCTCTGCAAGCGGGTGTAGATGTTTCCTCTGTTCCAGGCACCTCCTCAGACGCTGTGGCCTTTCAGGGGGAGTCAGACGCTGTGGCCTTTCAGGGGGAGTAGGCGGATGTCAGCGTGGCCTTTCCCCACCTGTCTGCAACTTTTTAATACTTCCTTTTATTTTGGCCTTGCGCGTCTTCCATGGAACATCTCTGGGTAGCCACTGGGAGGTGTAAATGGCTTGGGATGAAAACCACAGCTTGTAGGTGCTCCCTCTGCCAAGCTTTTCTGGCACCCGAGGAAATCTGCTCTCCGCCTGCTCCCAAACGAAAGGGATATTACCAGCTGCTCGGTGAGAAAACAAATTCACAGAGATACAGGAAAGTGTGTTAAGGTGGTGGGAAGCAACGGGAGTGAGATTCCTGGCAGCTCGGGTATGTAAACATTCATAAAATAGAGAGTGTGTGCATGTGTGTACTTTGTGGTGGCAGGAAACCCAAGAAGCTAACTCCTTATTTTTGCTGGAATTGGTAGCAACGGTATGAGACAAATATTATAAGCCCTTAATCCTCCTGACTTTACACCTGTGAATGACCTAAAGACCATCCAAGGTGATCTAAATTACAGCACATCTTTAGTAATTAGTAATGGGGTTTGGGATCTGATTTAGTTGTTCATAAAAAGGGCATTCTGTTTTTCAGCTCAAATGCTGGCCTACCTCTGGGGGAAGTGAGGGGAAGACAGGACGTGGAGGTAATGTGTGGCCTCTTCTGAAGTGTCACATGGATGTGACTAGCCTGCCACGAATTTAGCACCGGTGGCACTGACAAGACACTGCAGTGGAAAAAGCAGAGATGTCCTTTTAGCAGACGCAGGGTAAGGAAATTGGCTGAAGTTAATGGATCTAAGTTACAATTTCCAGTGGAAATACTAATGCAATTAATGTATTTCCACACAGTGGGACAGCAAGCCCATGCTAGTGTTTAGCTGTTTGTCATGAGTGCTCAGGAGGCTGGCCTGGCCACATCCTGGGGTCTGTCCAGCTGCATCCAGACACATGCAGCGCGTGCTGAGGGTGGCAGCTGCGACCAGTATGCCAATACGTTTGAGGGGCTGGAGGAAAAGAGCATCACCAGGACCGGCTGCTGCATGGTTGTGCAAAGTGAAGGTGCCCGACAAGGAACATCTGGCTCTCTGCCTCTGACTTGGGTGTGGAGCTGTTGCTTCACCCCAGCTCCATGGCAGGGCAGCCCCCAGCTGGGGTCTGCACATCCTGTCCGGACACAGGGACAAGCAGGAAAGCCCAGCCGCCACCTCCTGCAGAGAAATCTCCCTCTTCTTCGGGGTTTGCCTATTCTCAGTGAAGCTACAAACCCTCTAGGGCACTGGGCAAGACTCATCTGATCTCGTCCCTGATCATGCCGCAAGTGTGCGAAGCTAGAGCAGGGATTTCCATCCTGCCAGTGTGGTGATGGGAGCTGAGGAATTGCCCAGCCTGGCTACAGCACAGTGAGGTGTGGAGCAAGATGTGTTTCTCATCAGTGGTGGAGCAGAGCCACGAAGCTGCTGTTGGGGAGACTGGTGTTCTGTCCTGCTGCAGGTCCCCAGAGCAGCACCCCATCTGTCCCTGTGGAGAGTCCACACGCGTGGGACAGCCTTGCAGCCAGGCGCCAGCACAGTCTTTCCTCCAGATCTCAGCCAGGTATGTGGTGTTCCTGGGGTCCCCAGCATCCCCGCTGGGCCCAGCCTCAGGAGCAGATTATGGTGTACAGCAAGGGCACAGCTTCAAATAGGTGTCCTTAACCTGGCCTAATCTGCACAGGGCTCTGTGCCTGCCATGGCAGAGGGAAGTCAAATATATCTCATCTCACTGAATTGCTGTTCAGGTTAAGGGAAGTGCCAGGAACTTTAAAGAGGCTGCTGGCAGTTTCCAGAAAAAAATAAGCAAGTGACACCTGCTGCACGTCAAAACATCAATTGCCCTTGTATCAATAAGATGGTTAGTGTATGTAACAAATGATCAGGGACATGGAAAGGCATAGATCTCAGAAATCAGGACAAATACTACTTTTTTTCAAATCCTGCATCCACGGTCCCAAGCCCATACACAGCAAGGTGATAACGCAGCACAGTGATTTCTGTTGGCCTCTGCCTGTTTCCAGCCACAGCAGCCCTGGCTGCTGATTATTCAGAAGACATTAACCAGTGGAATGTTTCCATGATCTTTTCCTCAAAAAGAAAAGTGCTGGGACTAAATGCTTTCATCTTTTTATTTTCTTTTTTGAGAAAGTCTAAGACTAGTGAGGAGCCTCTTGAATCATGGCATTTATGTGACACGCAGTGCTGGTGTCAGAAGGTGCTGCTTGCTGTGCTGGTGGCCACTTTCCTCCAAGAGGCTCAGCTCTAACCCTCTGAAAAATACCATTTTGGCCTTTCACAGTGGAACTTGTCATAACCTTGTTTCCAAACACATGGGTTGCACTCCACACATCTTACAGCTCCATGAGATATTTGCATTAGGGAGGCAGCTTGCTTTCCCGCCTATCCCATTCCATCAAAACACACTTTTAGCACCAGGCAGGAAGCCAAGGTCAAGTCTCCTTTTTCTTTTTTCTTTTCGTTCCTTCTGCCTGCTCTGAATACATCATAATACAGACTTCAGCTCCATTATTATATCTTTTCCCACAAGACCATTGCCTCATTCAGACCTCAGCAGGGAATGTGCTTTCATTTCTGCCAGCTGGGCACGGCTAGAGAACCTTGTGCCTGTAGGAGCTCCAAGTGGAGGGCATGGAGGTGAGGCTTTGCAGATTCCCATGCACAGAGGATGAAGGATTTTGATTAGGTCCAAATCTGGTAGGGCTTTTCGAGGGAGCCTCTCCCACTGCCTCCTTTGTCAGGCCAGAAACGAAGAATGTCAGTGATGATGAAATTCCTCTCATCTGTTTTTAAGCGCCTAAAAGTTAGGTGTCTAAACCTAATTAGTTGGACAGGCTTCCTGCATAGTCAATGGAGACAAATAGGCACCTCTAGTGTATGATTCATTTCATGTATCTTGAAGTTTATCTTGAGAAGAGCTGACTCACCCGACAGACAAGCACCCACTTCTCTTCTGTGACTGTAAAGGCAGATCGGCAACTTGCTGAGGATTTGACAACTACATTTTGGGTGTCCCAAGTTGGGCAAGGTGAGTCCTATTCCCAGATGTGGCAGTGGCTGTGGAAAGCATCATCACTGTGCTCTGGCTTGCCCCCCTCCCACCCTGTTTCCCACAGAAGGTCCATTTCCAGCCCTTCCCAAGCAGGGCTGGGTTTTAGTCTGTCCAAATCACATTATCAGCCCTTATCACATTATCAGACCAAGTTAAATATTTATAAAGCACCTGGGAGCAGGGTCCACATCTCTCTTTGGTTTGTATATTCCCTCGAGGAGCAAAGCCCCTGTGGTGGTTTGCAACCCTTTGCAGGCTGGTGCAATACAGCAGCGTGAGTCCCTGTGCCAATCTGCAGGTCTTGACAAAATGCAGCTGGGAATGCAGAAAGAGCACATGGACATTGGGAAACAGGCAGGAGTGAATCATAAGAGTCAGGAGAAGCAACTAATGTGTGGGAAAAAGGCAAATGTGCTACCTCGGCACAAACATACAATAAGGAAGTATGTAATAATAATTATTGTTATTGTAATACGGCCTGGGTGAGCATTTGGGAAAAGATATCTAATAACTGACAAGCAACGTGGCTCGGTTTGTTTTGATCTGAAATTCAAACAATGGTTGTGTTTATAAGGCAATAATAAGCAGGGCACTGGCACCACACCAACTATGCACTCCCCAAGTTGGGTTTATATAGGTCATGCCAAACAAATAATAGTGTTCTTCAATATAATTACTGATTCATTACAGAAAGAGAATGTAATTGAGTGTGTTTGGATTTCAGGGAGGCGTTAGATATGGTAAATTCATACATTTGAACTCAGATTGGGAAAGCTTTGTGTGCTTGCCTAGTTCTGCTCATCCAGGAGTCAGTGATAAAATTCCCACTGCAGCCTGCCCCAGCAGTATGGGAGCCTTCCCTCAAGATTCAGCAGTTGCTTCTGTTCCTGCTGCCCTTTGCAGACTCTTCCAGTGCCCTTTGAAGCACTTCACAGGTAAACTGGGAAACTAAACTACTGCTAGGCCAAGACCTGGATCCAAATATGCTGGACGTGGCTCTTACCTCAGGCAATTGCACCCACCCCTTGATTCTGGGGGCATCCTGGCCCCTCCACTTCTGAACCTCCTGATCCATGGCCCACTTCTGGAGGTGTCTCTTGACACACATTATCTCAGTGTTACTGCAGGGAAAAGCAGCAAAAGGCAGAGGATGCGATGGCCTGGCAGTGCCCACCAGCTCCCTGGACAAGGACACCCCAGCTTAACTGGCATATTTGGCCACAGGAGAGTTAAACTTTGTTGTTCTCATCCTGGGATGAGGGTGGGGTGGGGCAGAGGTGGGGCCAGGCTGCCACTCAGCATGGTGAGGGTGTGCTACCAGCACTCAGCATTAAAGTAGAGCTGGGCTCAGAAGCTGAGGGAGGACCAGGGCTGCTGCTCCGGGGGCTTTTGAATGGCTTTGCCACATGCCATTCATTCCCTGGGGCGTGGTGAACTGGCATTTTGGCTGCAGTACTCTGCTTTCTCCAGGGAGACTTGGGCTCTTCTACACTGGTCTGAGATGTTTCCTGCTGGCCTCTCCCTGTAGGGACCCTGCACAGCACACAGGGATGGATGATGGTGCCCAGAGTAGCATCCTCAACACCCAGCACAGCTGCAGGTCACAGGGATGGGGCCCTGCTCTGTTTGACACCTGGTCTCAAGGGGTTTACCCAGGAAAGCACAAGGCATTGTGACACAGCCTTGGAGTCAGAACCCCCCATGTCCATCACCGGCCCTTGCTGCTGCTCCCCACAGCACGAAGAGCAGAACCCCAGTCTCCTCCCTCCTGCCCTGCCCCAGGGAGCAGCTGCCTTTTAAAGAAAGGCCGGACAGGGCATAATATGAGGCTTCCAGAAAAATGGGACCATGCCAGTCACACTGGTGGACCAGCACCCAGTGGAAGGAGCACTGATAGAGCACTAAACCCACTAGTCAGTCGACTTCTGTGAGCTTCTGAAGAAATTCATCAGGAACAAGTAGGGACCACAGTTAGTAATTTATGCTTTCAAAAGGTTTTTTGATAAAGGCCTTTCCAAGAACGAAACAAACTTGGCAGCCATGGTATGAAAAGTCCTGTCATGGATTGAAAATTGAGTCAGAACTGACAGAATGGGGGAAAAATCCATTAAAAGTAAAAGGCCAGTGTTCCAGTTGGGGAAGAAAAGTTTACTGGGTGGGAGGGGGTGGTGGGACTATGCCTGGCAGAGATGAAAGCAGCCCTGAATACTATTACAAAAATCAGTGAAGGGGGAAGAAGGATAATAAGGCAACAACATTTGCTGCCAACAGAGAACCATGCATTACAAATGCAAGCAAGTCTTGGCAGGACTGGGAGGAATTCCAGAAGATTCTAACTAAACTTGGAAACCAAACCACCATGACGGAGAAAGTTCAGTGCACACAAATGCTAAAGCAAGCTGTTTTAGAAGAAAATGGGCAAACCTCTCACTCTGAATTAGAAGTTGTCTTGTGGGGGTCAGCGGCAGACATGGGCAATGACTGTTCAAGCATTACACGTAAGAGACCGTGGGTCAGCATGAAAAACATGTCATAGTATAACCTGGGTACCCATCACAGTCCATGCCCACTGGCCGACTGTGAAGCAGAACCTAAAGAAACATTGTAAGATGGACCATGCTGAGTCAAGATCAAAAGTCCACCAAAGGCAGCATGGAAAAATAGAAACAGGATCAAAGGCAGAGCTGGATGGGGGACTTTTTCTGTGAAGGGAGGTTGAGGAGTATAATATTATTTCATTTGCAACAGGGATGAGGAAGGCTATAAAACAATAGCTCCCTTTAGCAACAACTGGCTGATGCTTTCGGTTTATTTGTGCTCTGCAAGTTGAAAAGAGAGATGTAAAGGTGCTTTTAAAAATAGTTGCAAGGAAGTTTGTGCTTTGCCACCGGGCTGCCTCTCAGTACTGTTCCCAGCTGGATGCAATCTGCTGATAAGCTTGTACCTGGCCTGAACTCAGGCGGCTCTGCGTGCCAAGCCACCCGGAGCAGTGTACCCGCTCAGGATAGGCTGCCGACACCCACTTTTGCAGAGGCTGGATGGGGAGGGGGGGTGGGCTAAGTCCAACCGTGGGCAGCAGCTGGTGAAGCCCAGCCTGCCCACTGCAAGCCTGCTCACATCAGTGTCCGGCTGTCACAGAGTGGGGACTGCATTGCAGGGACAAATGTGGTCCCTGGCAGGGTGTGGTGACACCAAGACCTGTGCAATAAGAAACGGAAGGGGGTTCTGTGTGTAAATAATTTACTAGCATGACCTAAACGCTACCAGGCCCTTGTTTATTTTTATGAAGTCAGTAAAGAACCACACCGATTCTGAAACAAGTTTGGGGACCAGAGGCTGAGAGGTGACATAGAACAAAGGCATCTGTCCCCACTGTGTGGCAAGGTTGGGAGGGGACAGATGCCTTGTGAATTTCCAACTTTTCTGGCACAGAGAAACCTTTGTGGAGAAACTAGAGAGGGAGAAATGCCACACATTCTACAGGTGGCTGCACCAAAAAGGCAGGAGCTTTGCCACATGCCCTCTGGATGACCAGGAAGGGGAAATCGTTTGCTGGATGATGTTTGTCACTATTTCAGTCAGGGTTTCTGGGTGCCCCCAGCTGCCAGTGCTGTGCTGTGGCCATGGGTCCATGGAGAGGTAGGCTTTCGGCTGAGAAACAAAAGCAAAGCGTGGACTTACTGTCATCAAAGAGGAGCTAATCATGCTCCTGACAAGAACAGAGACACTGGGCCTGCTGTCTGGGCAGCTGTGCAGTGCAGGTAGTGAGCGCGGAGGGGTTGACATGATACCCTCCCTGCTCCACAGCGCAGTCTCCTCAGTGTTGTGAAACCCAGGCAGTCTTGAAGATGCACAGCAAGATGCTTCCTCCTTACCTCCTTACCTATCCTTTACTTTCTGTAAGGAAATAAAAGGTGTTGCAGACACATGAGACATTGATTGCTGGCGACGGGGGCTGTGAAAAAAGAAAAGCTAATCCTCCTACTTTCCTACTCTTTTTTTATTTCTGTAAGTCTCTGTTCCGTACATCATGTGGTCATAAGAGAATCTAATTTTTCAGGTAAGAAAAACATGCTGTTCATGTTAACTAGCACACAGAAAACCATGAAAACCCTGAAGTGTGAATCAAAGACTAGATTCAAAAGCAAATGTACAGAATTCAACATTATTTGTTTCAATTTTTCTTAATTATGTTCCTTAGGTGACTGGCAGTATTTTGGAACCTAACTGTCAGACTTTTGGGATTAGCTCTCCTGGAAGGGCAAAGATGTGGGCCCTCTAGTGCCACTGGGGAAATGCCAAGATCCCAGCCCACAGCTCTGCAGGGGAGGTGTTATTTGGCAAGTACCAAGAGCTTAATCAGAAACTTGGGACCACCCGAAATGGTCAAGGAGAAAAACAGGTAAGTTTTTCTCTTTAGGTCTCCTGCATGTGGCTGGTCCAACTGGATAATAGGTCCAGCAGTAACTCATAGCAGCAGGAAACTCTTCCCATTCAATGGTTGCCTGATACCCTGTGTGAAATGAGAGTTCAGCCAGTGGTACGGGCACTGCTTAGTGGACAAGTATCCGTGCATGTAATTTCTGCAGTAACTGGTGTCTCCATGCCTGCCCTTCTCCCTGCCTGCCCAGCAGAGGGGACTGAAATTATCAGGAAATAAGTTTCTCCATCAAAGTGTCCTTCCAGCTGAGGCTTTGCACTGCACTAATAGCACATGCACAGCCTGTGCTGCTTAGTTTATCTGTGGATGGACAATTGCAATGTCCAGGCCTACAGAGTGAGCATTGTTAGACACATTAAAAATAATTTTTAAAATGCCTTCTGACTCCACATTTCAGTGCCTCTTAGTTTGCTTACCTCAAGATGAGAAATCATGCCCACTAATTGTAACTGAAGTTTGCAGTTGGTTCGCCCACCAGTACAATGCCAAGATGTTGGGCAAACTTGTGCACCTCCTCCCAAGTTCAGACGTGTTTGAGATGTGCAGCTCAGAGATGACCAGTCTGTTACCTCTAATATTGTTGATGGATAAAAACCCTACAGGTTCAAGCTGTGGTGGATATGACAGTGTCTGTTGCAAATGGAGCTGTTCCAAAATGCAAACCAGAATTTCAAAGTATCACTAAAATGCTGAAGACATATTGAGGAGCAGGTGTGGGGGTGGTGGATGGTAAAGGCTTTCTTATTGAAACTGCTCATAAGAGGAAGTCTGCTTATGAAGGGAGAGTCCTACAGTCACCTCCAACAATATAAGCAGAATGAAAAGCAGCAGCAGCAAAGCCAGTAATGCACTAGAAGATAAGTGTCCAGCCTAAATCAGACCAATAAAATAGCTGTGCTGGTGCATTAATATGCCAATCTAATCCACATTTCCTGAAGCAGTTGAACCCTCAGTCACAAAGCCCATCCCAGGAAGAAGGTCTGTTGCAATGATGATGCTATGGAGAGGAATAGCTCTATATATCATAGCTGGGTTGTAAATGTTTATGACCAGTTTGCATTTGTGAAGTGCATACTTTTCACAGAATCATAGAATCATTAAGGTTGGAAAAGGTTATTGAGTACCTCTAAGATTACTGAGTCCAACCTCTGGTGAAACACCACCATATCAACTAAGCCATAGCATTAAGTTCTAGATCCAGTCATCTCTTGAATGCTTCGAGGGAGGGTGACTCCACAACCTCTCTGGGCAGTTCATTCCAATGCGTGACAACCCTTTCAGTGAAGAAATTCTTCCTGATGTCCAGCCTGAGCGTCCCATGGTGCAGCTTGAGACCATTTCCTCTTGTCCTGCTGCTGGTCACCTGTGAGAAGAGACTGACCCCCACCTGGCTACAACTTCCTTTCCAGTGGTTGTGGAGAGTGATAAGGTCCCCCTGAGTCTCCTTTTCTCCAGGGTAAACACCCCCAGTTCCCTCAGCCACTCCTCATCAGACCTGTGCTCCAGACCCTTCATCAGCTCCATTGCCCCTCTCTGGACACGCTCCAGCATCTCAATGTCCTTCCTGTACTGAGGGACACAGAACAGAACACAGGATTTGAGGTGTGGCCTCACCACTGCCAAGTACAGGGGACAATCTTGTGGCCTGGTCCTGCTGGCCACACTGTTCCTGATAGTGGCCAGGATGCCGTTTGCCTTCTTGGCCACCTGGGCACACGCTGGATCATGTTCAACCATCAGCTGACCAGCACCCCCAGGTCCTTTTCTGCTGAGCAGCTTTCCAGCCACTCTTTCCCCAGCTGCATGGGGTTGATGTGACCCAAGTGCGGGACCCAGCACTTTGCCTTAATGAACCTCATACCATTAGCCTTAGCCAATGATCCAGCCTGTCCAGATCCCTCTGCAGATCCTCTCTTTAGTACCAGAAAAAGTGAAAAATAGATGTTTCTGTGCATCTGTGTACTGATGATAGTGCATGTATTAGACTAAGAAGAGTGTGCATATTTGTGTGTGTGTGTGTGTGTTTGTGCTGGCTTAAGGAATTGTGTATGTGCGTAAGAACGGGTGCTAGTGAACATGTGAGCAAGTCACCGACTGGCCATCACACGTCTGTGTGTGAGCAGTCGAAACTGCGGAAGAAACAGCGTGTGCTATGACAGGGAGCAAGGGTGGGCAGGGCTGTGTGAGTGCTCATTCACTGTGAGGGCTCACTGAGTGGTTTTGCCAGCCATGGGGAGTGTGGGTCTGTACCCACAGCAGGGCAGAGGAGCCATGTTGTGGGCACAAGCTCCCATGCACACAGGAAGGGAGCAGGACAGTGTGGGACAGCGCTCCACAGTGCCAGAGGAGAGATGCAGGAAGGCTTTTTCCCAACTGTTTATACAACATAGTTTGACTCAGCAAAGAATTAACACGGTAAAGAAAAATCTAGAAGTGCTCTTGCCAGCTACAAGCAGAGTGATCAGCATACACAGGATGTGGTAAGAGCTACAGGCGTCCTGTTATTAACTTCACTTTTATTTCAAGGGGATTCACTTCTCTGTTCTGTTTCCTATTTGGGAAGTGAAACCTAAGATCATGGAACCATCACAAAAAAAAAAATACTGGTCACAGCTCATTTGTTTTTCTGCTTTATTATTATCTTTAAAAAGGTTACGTTGCTTTTCCTTGAATGGAATTTATTGAAATTGTTGGTAACACATGAAGTCCTCACTCTCTGTTTCCCTCCTGAGGAATTATCTCATTTGCTCTCATTTGAAACTGTTGACTCTGAGGGGAGTGTTACACTTCACAGTATGGTGCAACCCAGAGTGGAGGGAAAAACGCGTGTTCCTCCTAAGCACAGCCAGAGCCTGTGCACTGCTCACAAGGTACTTTGTAAATATTTATTCATTCTTGTACACACGCTCCCTTCCCTCCCCCATCAGGTGAGGAAATATGATTGTCACCATTTCACAGATGGAAGAAGTGAATGCAGATAGGTCTGGTGACTCACCCGCAACCGCTGAGGCTGATTTAGAGCTGAGGCGTTAAGCTCCCAGCCATCTAATTTAACCCAGCAGGTCACGTTCCCACCCAGGCCTGACAATATAGGTAGTGCCAGCTCCGTCTACCTGCCACCCACTTGTCCTGTGAAGCGTTAACACTCATCTCCACGTTTGCAGAATGAGATCAGATTGCTGTGGCTTACTCCATGCGCTGTTGTCATCAGAGTGCGATATATCATTATGATATCATGATGTTATTATGCCTGAAACTAACGCAAGGCCATGCACAGAACAGAGGTAGGCAGTTGGAAATCAGCGACCATGTGCTCCTCCACCACATCACACACACACACCCTGTACCAGGGTGTTGGTTGATTCCACCACACTGCAAGGATCTGCAGACCATCTGAGTGCTGGGCAGGGTCTCCCCATCTTCTCTTTTGGGGTCTGGGTTACTTTCTGGCCATACAGCCCTGGGGCAAATGTCTGAGGGAGGAAAGGTGGAAGGAAAATATTTGCCCCTCGAGTGGAAATGGCTGTCAAAGCACAGGGTCAGGAGATAAAGATCATGGCCCCAGTTCTTTGTGACGGTAGTTGTTTTTAAGTGCTGAGCACTTACTGGAAACTAAGCCTCCTAAAAGTGGCTCAATGCAAGCACTGGGAACCAGAGCCTTCAGTGTCTCATCACTGCTGAGCATCCAGGGCCGCATGTTGCCGCTGTTTGGTTTTGCTTTGCTATTTAAAATCCTCACCTATGTTGTTACCCTCTCCCACACCGAATCAAGAACAACAACAATAATAAAAAACCCAAGCTCCTTATCATCCTCATTTGCTTTTCACACTGTTTACACGGGGCATGATTTCACTCATGCCCAGCTCATTGCAGATGACTCAGATTAGTCAGTTCCACTTTCTGAGACTGGCTGGTCTGGCTGGCTGGGGCTTGGGCCACATGGGATGCTTCTACACCCATCTTCACGCTACTGAAGGGGAGGTCAGCTTTCCCTGCATGAATCTTAACTTCTGTTTTAAAATGAAACACTTGGTATTTTCATCTTTGGAATATAACCTTTGCAATAGGTCATTCCAATTAATCTGGTGTTGCTTTTTGTCTTGTCTTGTACAAAACTTGTTTCCATTGCCATGATGAAATTTGCAGAAAGATCCATCTTGATTTCTGTGGGCTTTGCACCTGTCTTTCAGGAGCTGGTACTGTACCTCTTGAGAGCAATGGCAAAACATTTACAAATTTCAAGGTGTGAGAGATTAAGGGTCTCAGAAGTACTTGAGAGTGGGAAGGGAATGCATTTGAGTGCCAGGACTGTTCAGAGGCCTCTCATGTACATCTCATTCAAGGTGCACTGGGACTTTGTACGGAAATGAGTGAGTCTTGAGCATCTAGAAGGAAGATGGGTAGTTCGTCCTCTCGCCCTCCTTTGGGAACTAAGTGTCACCCATACTGTGCCAGACATGAGTTGTAGAGAGTCAGGACAACATCGTCCTGGGCTGTTGTCTCTGGAGCTGAGGTGTCTTTTCCTGTCTGAGGGTTAAATGTGAGTTTTCCTCCGGGCGCAAAGCAACCAGAAGCACGAGAGCTTGGGCTGGCATGTGGAAGAGCCTCAAGTCAGCACTGTTCCTCCACAAAAACAGAAGATCTGTTGTTGTTGAACTGGCAGAAAGTTAATACCTTAGTTAAAATATTACTGGGCTCTGCTTGCTCTTATCCTTCCAGAGTGCAAGGGGCAAGGGGCTCAGTAGGTCAGCTGGCTAGTACCTGACAGCAACTGCAGGGACCCGGTCAAGGCCCAGACTGTGACCTGTGCCTCCTTGGTTAGATCCTTTTCCACAGTTCATATAGTTCTTTTATAGCCCCCGTTCATGCTTCAGTGTGTTTTGTTCTAAACAGAACAAAGTAAGAACCCTGCAGAGAAGAACGCAGAGGCCAAAGCTATGTATGGTCAACACATCAGCTGTCCTGCAGTGACACAGAGTGCACAGGGTGCTCAGCAGAGCAGCCTCAGGAGCACTGGCTGAGAAAGGAAACTCCAGTCCTTAGAACAGTGCAAAACACAGTGCCTAAATTTCAGGGTCCCCAATTGGGGAGGCAGCTGTGTGAAAGACAAATAAAATGACTAGCTGAGGAGTCACAAATTCAGGGCAAACACCCAGGTAATACCCCACCTTCTTCTAAGTGGCATAAGTCAACACCCGGTGGCACAAGTAATCAGAGCCCTGAGCAGCACGGGGCTTGTTTGCTGCTGGTGTTGCTGCTGTGCCTACCCCAGCCACAGACCCCTGCTCCCAGACCTAAGCCACCAAGACAGCAAGTTACAGTTTTGCTGGCCAAAAGTGTTCTAAATGGAAACAGGGAGCAATCCTCACTATCTCTTGCAGGTTCCAGCTCAGCAATGTGTGCTACACCCATTCATCTAAATGCAGAATTAGTTCTGAAACTAATGATAAGGCTTTAAATGCCATCACACAGCTAATTTATTTCCCCACTGTCCCAAAGTGCTTCCCAGGTGCTGAAAAGCTTAGCTGCCAAAATCTCCATGGCCTTTGTTGTCAACCTCAGCAAGACAGCTCTGCATTGCACCATCTTTGCTATTCATGTTGGGTTTCAATCCTTAATGCACCAAGCCCCAGAGCCCCCAGTAGTGGGGGGGGGCTGTTCTTCTCTGGACACAGCTGAGGAGAAGCAACTTCTCCCTGTTCACAGGGGAATTGGGTGCTGGAGCACAATCATCAGCTATTGCCTCCCATCTTTCGTGCTTGTCTGCCCTCCTCAGAGCAATGTGCTGTGCCTTTATGTCAGTGGAGTTGCACAAATGTGAGCTAGGTGTGATATCACACTACAACACACTGGCTCTGCTGAAGGCACAAGGTCATCCCACCCTTGGGAAGGGGAGGGAGGACACGGGTGTGTATACACACACGCTAGCACACCTCAGTGGCTGTGTGTAAACACGTGTACCCACGGAGTTTCCATCTGGAGACGTGCTCCATGCGGCATGTATCTGCTCAGGGAGAAAAACATCACTGCCCCAGTTCCTGCAGCAGAATGCCTTTTTTTTTTTGTTTTTTCTCTCTTGGGTTCTGGAGTTACTTCTGGTTTACAAAAATATCACCACAGGGCAGCCTTCCTGATAGGTGGAATAGTTTCCCCTTGAGAAGGAACTGGTGGAAATCCCCTCTCTTGAGACATTTTTAACTTTGCCAGAAAACGTACAATGGGAGTGATTGCTTTAACTAGGGAGCTGACTGGGATGAGCTAATGGGTTTTTCCATATCTGGTGTCTAGTTCCAGGGATTTCCATGAATTGCTGTCAGGACAGAAGAAGGCAACAGATTGCAACTGTGGGATCTGCTGTTTCAGCTCCACTGACACGTCATTCCCCCAGGACACCCAGTGACCTGGTTAATCTAGTTCTTTGCTTCTGACTTCTCGTAAATGATTTATCAACTGGCGTGGATCCCTGTTTGCTTAAGGAGGCGTGTGACGACCTCTTGCAGACCGGCTGCACTGAGCTACAGCCCACATTTGGCACCCAGCTGCTGGTCTCAGCTCGTGACCCTTGGCACAGGGAGCAGGAGGACAGGGCTCCGGCAGAGCCCGATGGCAAGGACTCCTGCAGGGAACTGTGGGTGGTGTTTACAGGGTTCTGTAACAGGAGAGCCCCGGTGACTAAGCCGTCAGCTCGTCAGCAAAGGCGCTTGCAGGCCTGCCTCGGCCTGCCCTGACCCCCACTGTGTATTGGTCCTGGCTGGGAGGCTGTGTACAGACTGCAGGGTGCAAATCCTGGGAAGCATCAGCTGCACCAGCACCAGCCTTCAGGTCTGTGTACTGTGAAGAAAAAATAACATCAATGTCCACCACGTTGTCCATCCTCAGTGATGACACCGGTGTCCAAACCAGATGCAGCTCTGGAGATCTTCGTCACGCACACGCATAGGTCAATACCTGCATCACCAGACACAAAACCCTACAGCTAAATGGAAGATAGTACAGATCTAAACTCAAGTGCTCAAGCCAGGGAGATGAGGGATGGTCCTGCAAGCTTTACATCCTGCCTTTGTAGATGAGGCTAGAGTGTGGAAAGAGATCAGATACCACAAATCAGGCACCCCCCTAAATACTGTCTATGGGCAACTCCCTGCCTTTCCTCCAGGCCAGTTATTGCTGCTTCCTGCTCTGATTGTTTCAAGTCTGGTTATCTTGAGTTATGCCTGTTCTGGCAAATATGGTGCAGCAGAGGGGAGGTCCTGTTCTCATCAATGCTGTATGCATGCCACAGATCACAAGAGATTAGCATGGGAGGAACAGCTCAGATGAGCTGCTTGAGGCAGGTTCTGGGAAGCTTGCAACAGAGCTGTGTAATGTTTAGAAATATAAAACTGCTTAACAAAATCGTAGTCGTGGAAAATACAGGACCATACTGAATTTTCAGATGGCTGGAGGCTGTTTCACAGGGGCAGCACCGAGCAGAAAGGGAAGCTGGTGAAGCCTACTCCAGCACCCGCCCGGACAGCACCACTCCCAAGAGGCACAGTGTCACATCACCCTAGGGCCACACATCATCAGGGAGGGCTGGCTCAGGCTGCAGCAAGGAACCTGCAGCCACATGTAGGCAGAAGCATGGGGTGTGTTTTCTTCTCACATAAGGGTGGATCTGGAGCAGCTTTCAGCTTCCTGGGACCTGAGAAGTGGTTTTGTTTATAGCCCAAGAGGATGCAGGGTGCAGCTCCTGTTCCCTATTTTTGGTGGCACACCACTAGCTTCCTTGCCTTGTACCTCAACAGGAACCTCTGTGTTCACGCATGACAGGCTCCCACTCTACATCTTGTACAGCACCTCAGCATCACAGAAGGACAGACAGCTGGTGGGATGTGTGAGGGCTGTTCGACCTCATCAGGAGCAGTCATAGCTATCCTGGGACTCAAAACCCAAAACCACATCCCCAAAAACTTATTCAGTCTAGGCTGAGCCTACATGCCCTATGATAATCCCAGTCATAGATCAGAGAGACAGGACAGGGAAAGAAAGGAAGGCTAGCAAATTATCCCAAATTATATTTCCAACCTTTTAATATGGGTGGAGGCACTGTAGGTATAGCCTTCAGTGAATTCCCAAGTGCTGAAAGATATTTGTATGGGTAATTGAGGGTTCATTCTTAGTTTCAAACCCAAACTCAGTGTTTATACCACCTCTTCCACACACAGACTTACTCTCCAAATAGCAGAGAAGATCCTGATCCATGAGGAAACTATGTCCTTACCAGCAGCACTAGTACTCCAGGCTCAAACATCTTGGCTTTGCAAACTGAAACAGGTTTGCTGAGGACAGCACAGAAGTAGAGTGATGCAAGTGCAAAACTCCCCAAAAGCATTCCCCTGTCCCTAGGGCAATGAAACAAGAGCTGAGTTTTCTCATTGCACTCTTTTGTTGCAAAGGCACATTAAAAAGAGCACCCAGTCTTTGGCACAGCTGAGATTGGAACCTGCTTCCTCTCATCTCCAGTCTCCCAGGGGGAATGATTGCTTCCAGGTGCCTGGCCTTGTACTAGTCCTGGCAACATAAGGGCATTTTCTGGTACATTCTCTGTCTATTCCAAAGGGGTCTTATTTTGCACTTTTTGACTACAACCAAATAATTTTATTGAGCTTTTCTGGTTTTGCTGTGCTAAAATCACCCAGCTGGCAGAGCAGTTCAGTGCAAGACAGAGAGAAGTCACACACCTCTCAGCTGTCTCTTACCATCAGAGATCCTACCAGGATGCTCTGGCCAAGGTTACAGCTACCTGCCATGTAGTCAAGGCATCCTCCTTTACCACCACTTTTCTGGGAAGACTGGCTCAGAATTAAGAGGCAGCTGATCCCAGTGTCGTATCCAGGTCCACTGCTGATGAGGCTCACATTAAACCTACTGGCAAGATTTAACAAAACTGCATGCAGAAGGGAACAGTTATGGAGGAATAGAAGTTAAGGGAATAGTAACCTGCTTTTCTTGAACCTGGTCCAGTATTCACTAAAGGGATTTCCATGAGCATTAGTAGGATTCAAATCAGACCATAAGTTTCTTGCGAATTGTCTTTTGCTTTATTAAAGCAGAAAAACCCCCGAACAGCCAAGCTTAAAAACTATCTTAACCATTGTTTCCCCTTTTCCTTATGTATTTATTCTCCTTTAGGCTTCTTCCTGGCACTGGGCAAAGTATATCCACCTCTGACACGGTGATCTGAGAACTTCCCGTAACATGAGAAATGCCTTCCTGAGCCCCCCAGCTTTGTTGGCCCTGGAGAACAACTGCCTCAGCCCTGCTCCACTTTCAGGCCCATCACTTGTACCAGGCACTGGTACAACAGAATTACATATCAAGAGGACATTCTTCCTATCTTATCACCTTCCCAAATTATCAATTAAAAAATGTCACATTTTTGTACCCTGTGGATGTCTTGTTTGCACGATTTGTTCATGCAGGGTTTTGACACACACTTCCCATGAATCGTCTGAGGAGTAGTGCTGCAGGTATCAAGGCACTTGAAGATGCTGCTGTAGTGTCTAATTGGATTTCAACAGGGCATTGCTCCTGCTGCCTTTTGATGTCAGTGCAGGCTGGGCATGTATATCTCAGTCCCTTATCTCTAGGTACTGAACAGCTTTCAAGTCTGGGTAACAGTTCTGTTACCTTCTTAGACTACAGCACTTAGTTCTCAGGGTGTTGTGAGGATGCAAGAATTGATGCTTATGAGTTTTCAGGAAATACAGAAATGGGGTATTTCCAAGCAAGCTAACTAAGTAACTTTTAATCAGAAAGACAATTTATTAACATTTTCTACTAATAGCCAGGTTTGTTAATTCCCATGATTCCCACTGCCAACATCTCCAATAAGAAAATATTTATGACCCTTCTCCTTCAAAAGATGGTTTTATCTCATCAAAAACAGAGAAATCATAAAGATACATCGGTCCACACTAGTGACACTAACTCTCCCTTTTTGTCCTCATTTTTCAAAAAGAAGAGAAGCATTCAAACCTTAAAATGTAATCCCATAGAGATGCAGCAGCTGTGAGCCATTAAATGCCTGACTGTAGTTTTTTATTGAAACAATAAAGCAATTTACTGTACAGGTAGCTATAGCAAAGTGGGGTTTAGATTCTTGTTAGGTTCACAGCCCTATATCCCCAGAGGTCAAGTACAGTGCACTGAGGAGACTCTGACTCTCCACCACAGAGAGCCGCCAGTACATCAGGCAGAGCATTAACCAAGAGTGTGCAAGCGTGTGGCCTAATGGAGCTGCTATTGCTCTGATTTCCAGAGAGAAAAAACCCAAAAGAGTTTGTCTGCAATGCAGACTTGACTGCCCATAGGTTTGTGTCAGAAGTACGGAGTATAAGGCCTGTGTTTATGCCCCATTTTTGAAAGAAGGCGTTTCCGTCTGTCAGCACACTGGGGGAAGCAATAGGGCTGCCACCTAGAGGCCAAAGTGACCTTCCAGCACATTCCCTCGGACAGCAGTGGCACTGGCCGTGACCTGCTCCCCTCACTGCCTGCATGTAAAGGACTCCTCTTTACTAAATAGAATTGCGATACTACAAAGCATTTCTCCACCCACATCTCTCATTCAAGAATTGCATATGCTGCCTTAATCAATCCAGCTTAAGAATGGCCTATATAGATAATGGATGCGTCTGCCACTGGGGTGAAGGACAGTATGAAATATGAGATACAAAGCAGAGTCTTGCAGAAATACTTGAGAGGCTCCGAGGAGCTCTAGGTTTCTGGAAGTGGTGTTAAATGTGTGGTATTGAAAGATTATTAGCAGGAAAATGCAAGCATGGGACAGTGTTTGTAATGCCTATTAGGCACATCAAGCTTTATAGCCAAAGTAAGTGTGATTTTCATCTGCCCCTCCCATCGCTACTCCTCACTACTGCCAGGCTGTGGAAGAGTTTGCTCTGGAAATGCCCCAGATTGGCTCAGAATGTGCTTTTCTCCCATCCCTACAGCAATCTCATTCCTCTCTGACAGTAAGTAAGTTGGGGGACCAAGTCTGCTGAGACCAGCAGCAAGCTGGACACCGTCCTTCCCAACCTGTTCCTGAACTGAATACTGCAAGTCAAACTGATCTGAATCCCTGGCAAATGGAACCAGTCTGTAGCATGTTTTGGTGGTTACAGCCTGTTCAGGAAAGTCCTATCTTGCTGTTGCTTCTTTCCCATGGCTGCTCCTCTACTTTGCTGCCTCATCTTCTCTCTCATCTGGCTTAGGAATGGCCTCTCCCCCATGCATTTCCCTACAGCAGGTGTAGGAGTCATTTAGTACTGACAAATGTTAAAGGGAAACAGGCAGAGGACTCTCATGCCAGCCTACTGCTCTCCACAGTGCCCCATGCTAATTTGAGGTGTGTTAAACCCTGCCACCTCCACACACCTTGAGCACACAAGGAGGCTGAAGTGGAGTAGGAAGGTGAGGGTTGCAGGGCAATGATACCCTAGTCTTGCAGCTGGTGAAGCCCACCCAAAGGCCCTCACAAAGCACTTTGGTTTTGCTTGCATGCTGCCTGCCCTGCACCCTGTACCCTCCGAACTGCAAAATCCCCCACTGATGTGACTAAGAGTCACGTTCCACAGCCTCAGCGTTGGTTTCCACCTCTCACAGCCCTGAAATGGAGACAGGGATATGTGATTTGCTTTCTCTTCTCCTTATCTAGGACTCTCTGACCATGGGTAATTTGTGTCCAAGGAGCTGGAGGGACCTTTCAGTCAATACTGTTGTGTGAGTGGCTAAATAAAAACAGATCTGAACCTCACCAGTGCTGCTTACATCAAGGAAAGAGGAAGCAGCCGCTGACTCCAGCAAGCTCTAGCAAAGTTCTGCAAGAAGCGGCTAAAAATAGGGCTGCCCCTACATTTCCATCCTGCCTTTGACACAGTCACAGCTTTCACATCCCATCAGCCTCGCCATTTCCTTGTGGCAGGCTTGCCTCACGCCACAGTGTCACCGACAGCCCTTCCTGCCTGCGGACAGTCTCAGAGCTTTGAAGTGCAGGCAGCTCCCTCCCACCCTGCTGTAAGCCAACACTTCCCCTGCCCTCTTTACCTGTCCCTCAAAGGAGAAGTGGGGCAAGCCCCAGTGACGGTCTCACCCTAAGAGGACACTAAAAGTCCCAGAGATACTGAAGACCAGCAAAGCTTTCCACAGTGGAGTGTTTTCTCAGTAAATGAAATGGTGGAAAGCGTTTGTTTGAATACCCTAGGATAATATTCCCAAACACTACCCTTTGATTGTGGTGCTTACTCTTGGAGGACTCTGAGCTGAAAATGGCCTGAACCTGTTTCTTGTAGTAAAAAGAAAAGCAAGTGAACCCAGGATGGAGAGCATGGGATGTGAAGGGGAGCTCTTCTGCATGATCTGAGGCTCAGGTGCTCCCATCCCTGGAGCCAGGCAGGTGGCTGTTAGCCAGCCAGTGATGCTGTGAGCATGATGGATGATGGCCCATGGAAGATGGAGGTGCATTGGCAATGTATTGTAGGAAGAGCAAGAGTGTTGCCAGTTCTGCTGGTGCTGTTTCTGAGAACTAAACTCAGAGTGGATGGCATCCCTGTTAAGCTGAGAAGAAAGCAACAAAGTCTGTTAAGCCAAATGAAATGGAGACTGTTGAAAATTACCCCTGTTGTTCGCCCAAGGTTTTCTAAATACTGGGGGAGTAATGCCCATGGGAATTTGGCCCAGTAGGAAGCTCATTAACATTTCTGTCTTCCCTGCTTTTCAATCCAGCAGGTACCAGAAGGGGCAAGGCAGCATATGCTGGACTCCTGAGAGACAAGTGGGATCAGGGAAATCCAAGGCCAGAGCTTTGCCTTCTTCTCTGGACCACAACACAATTAAGCCTCTAACCACCTTGTTGCCACGGTGCAGCAGCAGGGGTCCAGAAAGTCTGGGATCTGATTCACTCCTCCACGAGTTTGGAGTCTGGCCTTAAGCTCTCAGGCAGAGGGGTCCTGAAACTTCACAGACCCTGATTCTGCTTCCAAGTACCAGGGGTGAACCAAGAAAGCCAGCGGAGACCTCTTGATGTAAAAAGACTGATGACACAGAAGACCTGGACCCCTTCTCCAGGGGCAGTGGATGTTGTCTTGGGGTAGCCTCTGTGGACCCCTGGCTTTGGCAGGGGACTGGAGTATGGAGAGGCAGCCTTGAGGAGTTGGTAAAGGCCAGAGGTCTCTGGAGTGCAGGAGGGAAAGGCAGACACCCAGGGAAAGCCAGCCAGCCTGCAGGACAGCCTGCAGGAGTAATAGCCCTGTTGTAGGCATTAGGTGGTAAAACACAGCAGAAAACCATTCCACTCAGAAGTCACACCTAGACAACAAGAAATTTTCACCAGACCAAGCCAGAAGTTATTTCCTGAAGCCTCTTTGTCACTAGACTGCTTTGGAGGAGTGGCAGCACTCAGGGTACACCTAACACTGTCTAGAAACAGGCCATGGCAGAAGGGCGCAGCCCCAGTCCTGTGCAGCTCCTGCAGATACACGTGTGTGTGGGGAGAAGGCTGGCGGTGGGGGTGGCTGCTTCCTCAGCAGACAGTTTTGTTTCTCAGTCTAGTGCAAAAGACAAGGATTTAACTCTCGCTACTTCTAAGCCTTTGTAACCACCCTCTTCTCAAGATTAGGCTGTGTAGGTTTCCTGGGTGACTGCAGTTTAACACCTGGATCGTAATTCAACATCTCCATCTCCCTGCCTCTCCCTGCCGGAGCTCACAAAGGTGGGCAGCTCGGGCCCTTGGTGAAGCTGTCAGTCTGTGTCGCTCAGAAGATGTTGTGGGGCTCAGGGGAGTCACCCTGGGACCACCGGTGGGCTGGAGAAACAGGTCCACAGCTCTTCAGAGCAATCCTCAAGGTGGCCCTCATGACAAAGAGACTTCCAAGGGCTCGAGGGAGTGCCAGGGAATCAAAGGGATGGGATCCAGATTATCTGCACACACAGACGTGGCTTCCAGCAGGCCCTTCAGGAGCCCTGCACATGGCTCACCTCCATGGCTGATTTTTGAGCCTCCCCACGCCGCTCCCCTACCTTTTCCTTCCACTCCCCCGGCAGGTGAACGTGCTGAGAACCGCATGGAAGGGGGCGAGGGCAGCCTTCCCAGCGCTCAGGTCAGGGGTGTTGTGACGGGTGTGTGGGTGGGTGTGTCTCGGGGAGGTTCCGTAAAGGCAAAGCCCTGGCTCACCGGCGCTATTTTGAGGGCATTTCGGGAGTTTCCAGAAACACCGTGCCCTGAGGCGGTGCCACAGCGCCACCTGGCGGGCCGGGGCCGCGCGGGGCTCGCTCGCTCCGTGAGGCGGCGGCGCTGCGGGGCCATGGCGCTTCCCGCGGGGTTGGCGCTGCTGACGGGCCGGACAGACCCCGCTGGCGCCTCAGCAGCGGCGGCACGGTGAGGAAGCGTGGGCAGCTGCAGAGCCCAGCTCCGGCTGCTGTGTCACACGGCAGCTTCTTCACCGGCAGCGCCAGCATCACCCGCTCTCAGCACGCTCCTTCTCCACGCACAGCTGTCGCTGTTGTTCAGGTAGCACAGACACGTTGTAGGAGGGTAGGGTAGTGCTCAACACAGGTTTGTGAGGTCTTAGCAGAGTTAGGGAAGTTCACTTCTAAGTTGTGAGGTGTTTGCAGTTATATTTGGGGTCTCAAAATATGCTGAGTGTCATCGATTCTTGCTGGGAAATACAGCAGAGTGCGATAATTTTGGTGCTCACTGATGAGATACAAGCTACTGGACTGAAGGAAATTGAAGAGAGTGTGTACAATAAGCAGATGTGGATTTTAGACCATCCAAGTGCCAGAACTGGGGAAAGATAAAGCAAAGTGAAACAGAGGGCAAGTGTGTGCAGAAAGCTTTTAGCAAGCATTTTGGGTAAACCTGGAAGACCAGTCTACATGATCAGTAATGGTTCTTGCACAGTGCTAGGAACAGGCTGTGACAATTTGAAGGAAAAAAACCAGAGAAGCTTTTTAAGCATGTAAGAAAACTTAGGGGGTTTTGAGCACATCGTTTTTCAGTTAAGGCATTCACAGGAGCTGACAGTGATGCAATGGCCATATGTGTAAGAGACAGCAGAGCTGCTTGCTTACACTTTTTGTTAAACAGCACTGTGACCTGAAGCTTTACTGGAAAATACATAGAAGGGACAAAACCAAGTGCAACTAATACCAGCACTTCAGACTGAAGCAATAGATGTGGTGTTTAAGTCCAGCTCTGGTAAATTCCATCTTTGGCCAGAGGTGTGAAAGGGATAGGCTGCCTAGAGATGCCAGATACTGATTGTCTGATGGTTAGTACCAGCACAAGGACAGATTGTCCATGGCCTAAGCACAGTCTGCTTTGGAGAGAGAGCTCTGTCTGATAGCTGGAATGCTGCTGGCCTGGTCTCCTGATAGCCTGAGGCACTTGGAAAATCCCATCGAGAAGTCGCATTGGGGCTTACATCCATAGTCCCATTCAGTGAGTTTTAGGACTAATTCTTTCAGCTGTAGATGTGAATGCAAAGACTTCATTGAGTTTCTTCTCTTTTCCTAACGTCTCATTCTTGTCATTGCTGTGCCAGCATATGCTGCAACACTGCAAGTCTGCCCCCCAACTAAAATCTGGCTCAAATTTTAACAACAGTTTAGGGTACCTCTGTTTTCAAGGCTCTAGACTGAGAGCCTTTTCAGATTTTGGTAACTTCAG
This sequence comes from Origma solitaria, assembly GCA_013397895.1. Lineage (NCBI taxonomy): Eukaryota > Metazoa > Chordata > Aves > Passeriformes > Acanthizidae > Origma > Origma solitaria. The sequence continues at coordinate 719,206 of VZRL01002888.1, read as the reverse complement.
CTATACCAGTGGGTGCTCGCTTCCTTTAAAAGAATGTCCTGAAGCATCCTGCTTCTATGAACCACAAAGTAATATCCGTGAGAATCTGATCGAGGAGAAATCAGTTGCCTTAGAACACGAGAGAGCTGGCTGTTAGGTAAAATAAATCCAGCATGTGTGTAGGACCCTGCTGAACCTGATCTCAGGGTCTCCAGTGATGTATCATGCCTACGTAGACACATACAGAGAAATTCTTGGTCTGAACCAAAACATCTGCTGTAAGCATATTGATCTGGATCTTCCCAGCTCAACTTACCCCTGCTAATTGCCCACACTGCACAAGGGATTTCTAGAGTGGAAAAGGAGAGAACGGCGAAAGACCACATTCATCCGTGGTTACAGGAAAAAGCCATCCCACTACACAAAAGTATCATTCATTACCAGTGAAACTCTGTCTTATTTTAAGTCCTTCATTAATCTTGAAAAACAAGTTTTGCGACACATTCTTCCCTCCCTCATCACTCCCTCGTGGTCTTAGGCCCAGCAAATCAATAGTAGTGAATGTCCTTTGAATATACCCACACATACAGAGTTGCCATTAGCTAGTATTTCACTACAGCATATAATTTGGCCTTGTTTCTAACCCCAGCCTGTTAACCCTTGCACTTTTCTCTTGGTGCTGACTCTAAGGCCTGAATGGCTCCCTTATGTTTCTGCTGTATTGCCTCCTTTAAGGTGGCATGCATGGAGCATGCATAGCCCTCTGCCAGGTATAACTGTTGGCTAATCAGCGTTGTTGTCCTAGTAAATCACCCGGGGTGAGAGGCTAACAACTCTCCTGCAGGTTTGCAAAGAGAGGTGGTGGAGGGGGAACTGATTGCAGGGCTGGTAAAATGGGAAACGTGCCCTCAGGTACTGGACGCACAGAGCCTTCAGTCTGGCGGCAAACAATGGCTACGGAGTAGGAATGAAAGAAACAGACGGGAAATTACACGTTCCAAAACCCTTGTAAGAAGACTAACTGCACTTAGGAACTGTACAGCACTCAGCTCTAAGATCGGGGTGCGGCAGGAGGAGCTGGGAGAGCGGAGAAATTCCACCCGCGGCACTCACCGCCCTCGATCCTCTTCTGGAGCAGGGGCAGAGCGCCGCGGGTGTAGATCCTGGAGCACTTCTTCCTACTCAGAATCACGCTGCTCCTTCACCGCGGTTTTGAACGAGAAGCGTTTTCTCCCCTGAGCGGAACCCACACCCTTCTCAAGCCTTTCTCTGCTCCAGGCACAAGGACAGCCAGTAGATGGCACGAGCCGGAGCCGAACCTGCTCGGCGAGGAATCCTGGCCTTCCCGGCGGGAATATTCCTCCTGCTCCTCACCTCCCTGTTTGGCAACCACAGGTTTTCCTCATCAGTAAAGCACAGATGTGATGAGGCCAAGGACAATAAAGTTTATCTTCACAAACCACTGGGATATCCCGGCGTGAAGAGCTGTGTGTTAAACTGACAAAATGGTAATTAATAATAAAGAAGTGCCATAAATATTACAGAAAATACTCTCTTGTTTTTGGGGAGTGGTGCAGCCAGTTGCTGAAATGCAACTAATTGGGGTGCTCAACTTCCAGGTGTGCCCCATGCTGCAAGCGGTTGCATGCCGTAGATAAGGCTTCTTCTCCCTGGGGAGAAAATGTCCTAGGGTAAGAGAAGCTCAAGAAATGCTGGAGAGGAGCAGAGTGATGGGATTCTGTTTGAATGCTGCCTACTTTGAGAACAGACAGGAGGATAAACTTAGAAAAAATAGGATATTTGTGTTTGTGAGGGAAGCAAACAGAAGTATCACAGGAGAGTTACACCCCAGGTCAATAGCTCCACTTCCTCCCTCCCAGAGAAGGCTGGAAAAAGCAGTATCGCAGGAGACTCAGAGAACCTACTTTTTGTGATGTCATTGCATTGGCTTCTGGAGAATCAGATGAGCACCAGAACTGGCGTGACACAAGGGAGAGACACAGCGATGGTGGCTTGTCTTGGCAGCCGCAAGCTGCTAAACAACCCAAGCCCTACTGCCCGATTGCATCCCCAAGGGACAAGTGGAACCTTTGAATCTCATATAAATACAACATTTGTATAGTCTTATGTTGCCTCCATTTGCTGAGAAATTTGTGAAAATAGCTCTCAAGGTCACAGGCAGCAGAATGCCTTTTCAGAGCTCTGTACCTTTCAGCTTTGCTGAAAGGGCTGAGAGCAGATTCCTACCAGCTGGAAAGGATGATTCCAATCTTTCTCATGAAAAGCATCAGATGTTGGAACATACTGCTGTCTAAGATAGGATTTTAATACATTAGCCTATTTATGGTTATCTTAAAGTGGAGATTACATGCCTGTGCTCTGTGGAGTTGGAAGTAAGGCACCTGATATGGGTAAACAGTTTGTTTCCAGGCAGTCTAAAAATATTGTTTTAAAAATAATTAGGTTTCAGAAATGCAGTAATAGTTATTCTGGCTTCAGCTAGAACAATTTTCTTCCTAGTAACTGGTATAGTGCTGTGTTTCAGATGTAGGATGAGAATAATGTCGATATTACACTGACATTTTCAGTTATTGCAAAGTAGTGTTTATCAAGGACTTTTCAGCTTCTCATGTCCCACCCACAAGGAGGCTGGGAGGCATAAGAAATGGAGGGGACACTGCCAAAGCAGCTGACCAAAGGGATATCCCATACCACATGGCATCATGCTCAGTATGTAAACTGTGGGGAAAGCTGGCTGGGGGCTGCTGCTCAGGAACTGACCAGGCATTGGTTGGTGGGCAGTGAGCAACTGCATTGTGCATCTTGTGGTTTTGTATTCTTACTCTTTCATCGTATTATCATCTTCTGTTTCTGCCCCATTAAACTGTCTTTATCTCAGCCTGTGTTTTTCACTCTTCTGGTTCTCTCCCCTACCCCACTGTACGGGGAGTGAGTGACTGGCTGTATGGTGCTTTAGTTGCCAGCTTAGATGAAATGAGGACAACATTCCAGCCAAGCTTCACACTACAATGTGCTCCCAAAACAGTCTACAGAGCAAGACATTGTCTAACTAATCAAATTGCCTACCTGTCTTCTCGTAGGAACAACTTCGCTTTTCTTTAGACCTTTTTGCTCTTCAGTACAACACCAAATATTTTTAAGCAAAACCAACAAGCTCTTACATTCCTCAGTTTGTTTCTCAGGATTACATGCTAGGGGAAAACTACATTTGAACTTGTTGTCATGAGTATGAAGGTTGTATTCCCTTCTCTGGTCCCATCTTTCACACTGAAACTGCCTCCTGTCAAAACTCAAACCTGTCCTATTTTTTCCCTTCACTGCTTCTATCTACCCCAGCCCCTCTTAGTCCCTGTCAAGACTGCATTCGTATATGCACAAAAGTTGTGTGGGCAATATAAAAATCTCTAGTACAATATTTCAAAAGTAACAAATGAATTTACCTATAGAAAGATTCAAACACCTGTGGCCATTTGGTTGTTGGTTCCTCTGTTGAACTGACAGACCAGAAGGTATCACATAAACCTGTTCACAAGGAGTGCAGAAAGAATCCTTTTGCCATCCATTCAAACAGCCACTGCTGGCCATGACAGTAAAATCCTATCCTGTCCTCCTGTCAGTCAGCATCTGGTCACTTATATACCAAAACTGGTTTTCAGTTTACATTTTCTTGCTTCCATACAGGCATACCTTCAAATATATTTCTTTGTGATCACGTCAGAAAGATTGTATGAAGTGAACAATAGCAACAACAATTAAACAAAACTGCAAAGTAAGCCAGAAAAAGGTTTGATTTTATTAGGAATGGTACATTTAAATACACTTAAGACTTTGGGATTAATTTACATATTTTTTCCAAAAATGTTTCCCTTCTTTAACCATACAGAAGTTAAAAAAAAAAAATCTAATTCCAAATTTTAAGAACGACAGTATCTGCAGTGGAAATTTCTATTAATCAAAACAACTGTGCATTCCGGAGATTCTGACTACACTTTTCCTGGGATTTTTTTTGCTGCTCTCATTACTAAAATAACCTTCCTTTCCATCAAGACTATTGCTAGTCATACACATGTTATTCAGTATCACACTTTGGGGTATGAAAGCTATGTCACTTTTATAAACATCAAAAACATGGACATGCATATTGACATTTCTGTGCAGTTTTATGAAGTCACCTGTCAAATAAGGCCTATACATACAATACCACATACTAGTGAATTACTGTAAAATTATTATAATGGATTCCCAATAATCCTGACATCTGGATGGTATGTCTCATTTTAACAGAAAATTCCAGCTTTCATTACTGCTTAACATTGTATTAATTCATTATCCAAGTGAGCAATATTCAACTAACCAATATGTACTCCTGAAAGTTTTTTGCAAATTAAGCATATTGTCAAGGTCATGTAAAGCTGGAACTTAAACAGCCTGTTAAGCCAAGCAATGGGGAAAAAGGGGAACTCTAAACTAATTTCATCTGGTCCATTCATTCTCGCACAGAAAAGTAGCCACAGAACCTTAAAGGAATAAAATCTATACTTCCTGTTCTCGGACAATACCAAGGACAAAAGCTAACATAGTATTTTGGAAGTCAAAGGCCTTGGAGGTGGAGGGGAAAGTGGGGGCAAGAGAGGGAGAAAGCAGCGTATTGTCTCATCCCATTACCTCAGCATTATGTGTACATAATATATCTATGATAGAAATGTTTACTAATAGCAGGGAAAAAAATAAAAAAGACTTCCCACTCCAGACTTCACTGAAAGAAGAAAGCTGACAGCCAGCCCCTCCTCACAGAGATGGCCTATTTGATGACAGGCACTTTGGCAATGTAAGAGGAGGTCACCCTTTCATCATGTTAACTCTTCCCCTCCCAGTTCTCATATATAATTTGTCTCAAGTCTTCAAGAAACTTGAATCAAATTAAATTCATTAATACATCTCTCAGAGCAGGTTAACTACGGCTATGAGCGGAGCTCGACCTAGAACGAGATTTTCTTTTAGAAGAAGAGGGAGAGGGGGAAGAAGCTATCAAGCTGGAGCGGTGGCTTTTGTGGGAGTAACTCTTTTTAGGAGTACGACTGCGAGAACGAGAGCGGGATCGAGAGCGAGATCGGGATCGAGAGCGAGACCTGGACCTGGACCTGGACCTTGATCTGGACCTGGACCGGCTGTCCGATCTGGAAGATCCGGTAGACCTGGACCTGCTGCGAGATCTTGAGTAACTCCTTGATCGAGATCTGCTCCTAGAGAAACAAAATTAAAAGCTGTGGTCTCACCTCTTATTAAATTTAAAACAATCAAGTAAAATTCTCAACTACTTTGTATGCACAGCACATCCATCTGAACGTGCTATTCACAGCATTCAGCTATTTCAGAGTGCTGCTAGATTTTTGTTATGCTCCATCATGTCAGTATCTTCTTAGGTCAAGGCTATGAGGAACTGTTGGCTTTGACATTCTCTGCTAGTGTGGCAAAATATGAACTGCCTAATAAAAGATGTCTCCTCCCAGCTCCTGCCAGGAGGAGAGAAACCAATTTTTAGGCAGGGTACTCTGTCAAAGAATTCTTTGTCTGCATACAGCCTGCCTTGAAATTTATTTATCAAGGATTTAATTTATCAAGAAAAACACCTAAACCAAACTTCACACCTGTGGTATTTATTCTCTCTAGAAATGCCATGCAAATTAGTAAGTTTCTTTCAAGAGGCTAAGAAAGTCTCTAAAGGTGTGGATCACCAGGACACTTCAAGGCCTTAGATTTGTAATAGCTTCACTAGTAATGTATCCCTTTTTTCATGGAAAGAAATGGATTTATTTTTAAGAGAGACAATGAAAGAGCTGCAGCCAACATGTTTTTTTAGTAACTAAACAGTAGAACTGCTTAGGAATAATGCAAGCAAGCTAACTGATTTTCTTCTATTCTCATGAACAAGCTGGCTTTCACAACTACTTGAGAAACATTTCACAGGACTGAAATGTTTAATACCAAAATTCATGTTTTTAAAAAGTTCTTTCTTTATAATACTACATTTTATCTTTTATCATGTCAGGTGACATACCTATGCCTTCTGTGGTCTTCAGTCAGTTTAATTCTGCGTCCATTCAGCTCAGTGCCATCCAATTTTTCCAGTGCACTCTTCATGTCACTGTAAGACGCAAACTCCACAACCCTGTTTACCATCATGAAAAAAGGGAAAGTTTCAGAGAAACAGAAAAAGAAAGGAGAGCAGTCTGGCCCTTTTTCAGCAGCCAAAGACTGGAGATGTTTTAGCCCCAGGACTCAGATCATAAATGGTTATATAAAAAGACATTAAAGACAGCAGGACTTAACATTTGAAAGAATTCTCCCTTTTCTGCTTTCATACATTGTTTTCATGATAGAGAACAGAGATTGAGTTCAATACTGAACTCCTACTTACTGACAGTTTGTGTTTTGGTTCTTTAACTGGAGAAATTTCAGCATATAAGCCACACTATAGATTTAATTTCTTCTGTATTACAGGGAAAATCATGCCCTTAATAGTTTCAGCTATCATATGGATTTAGACACAAAATGAACTTACCCTTCATTCCTGTTGTTTCTGTGTGCATCCACATAGGTGACCTCCCCTGCCTTTCTCATGACATCTTTCAGGTCCTACAGCAAAAGTTAACATTTTAGTCTTAAACACAACACAAATGAGTCAGGTAGCAGAATACTCCCCTAAAACTTTCTCTGCTAAAACTGCTTAATGCTTTTCAATTTATATACCTAAAAATATACATATCATTTAGACAAAAGTTTCTGAAACAGCTTACGTAATAGCAGCTGCATATAGAAAGGATCCATCATTTTAGAGTTACAGTGAATAAATCTGCTTTTAAGATAACTCTGCATCCCAAAACCAGCTGTCATGAAAACAGAACGCAATTCTTAAAATACCAACATGTCCACTGAAATCAGAACTATAGGAGATGAAAAAAGCAGTAGTATTAAATGCAGATATTCATAACTAACACCCCAGTTAAATGACAATCCAATAAATGTAGACAAATTCAACCTTTATCTTCACCTCCCCCAGCTTCAAAGCAAAATTAAAAGCAAAAAGTTGTAATTACAATGTAATTATAAATTTTACAAAGGAAATTTTTTTCTTAAGTTTCATCTGAGTATCTATCACACTGCAGTGTCACATCAACAGACATCCGTGTCTTAAACTTAATAAAGGCTAAACATGTGGACACAGTAAAATTACTTGCTTAGCAGCAGGAGAAAGAATAAACAAATAATGCATAAGGTCACTAAAAAGCTAAACATTTATATAAGTTAACGCAGCACTTTTACCCAACAGTATCTGGTATTTTATAATCCCAGACTACTTACCGCAGCACGCCACAAGTGGCAGGTGATATAAGAAGGTACCTTAAGCAAAGAGTTGCTTGTCCAATACCTAGCTGGCCAAGAGGAACTCTCTTACATGAGAAAGGCAGAGTGATGGCTCATAGCAATATGCTTCACGGAGGCACCAGAGGCCCTGAAAGCACTGGACATAGTCTCCAGTCTCCAGAAGTGGCTAAAGAACCCGAGGATGATCTGTGCTAGCCAATCGAGATCAAACCCAGGCAAACCAAGATCTAGACTGCCAAAAAACAGGAGTGTCATAGGAACCAAAAGGAAAATTCAGAACAGGCCAAACCCTAGAATTTCAGCCACTAGAAAACCCCCAAATCTTTGGTTCTTTTTCCTCCACACATGAAAAATGAAGGTTAACCAAATCAAGGTTGTTAGAAGAGGTTCAAAATGCACTTGGTTAGAAATACACTTAAGGAACAAAAGACTACAAAACAAAAGCCAAGAAAAAACTTTAGAACATCTGGCACAGAATAAAAGAAAGCTTAGTTTTATCTAGTATTTTAATTAAAATTCAATCGTTTTATGTTAAAAACTGGCATATGCAAAGTAGTAGATATTTTCCTTGTTTCACAGGTTTTAATATGAAGAAACTCTAACAGCAAATGAAAATTGGTCCCTATAGTACCATTAAAAACAATACTTCAAATTAAGTTTACCTCAATTTAGAGATGATGGACAAAATTTTGGCTCTGCTCAAGTCAATGAAAATTTAAGCAAACCAGGACTGGTAAATCAAAAGGAAGTTAGAAAATGTTAATCTACATAATTATTTCCTAAATCAGTAACTTTAGGCTTTAAAATTGAGGTTCCTACAGTCTTGCCACACTATATGCTGAATCCTAAGAAATATCAACATGAAATATCATTTGTAATAGCACTGTCAACATTAAGATGCCAACATTATTGTTTAAAAGAGAGGAAGTATACATGTGTTCTAGAAGCTCAATATTCTGTTATTAGAAGAATGTTTTAAAGTTACTGGGTTTTACCTAACCAGTGGAACAAATTTTAAGTTTACTGTTCTGGTTCACCTTAAATAACACAAAAAAACCCTGTTGTCCTTAGCAGCAAAGAGAAATAAGGTGTAGGACAACCATAAATAGGAGAAACACATATTAAACAATACATCTGGATGTAACATAGACCTGCTTTTCTCAACTGCTTAAAATTTTGATACTGAAAAACTAATGAGGGTAGTTGCAAAGCTCTGAACCTGCAGAAATATGTGTTTGCTAAAAAAAAAGGAGAGTTCTAACAGTTTGTTTGCTGCTTAGAGATGAGATTATCTACTAGCAATATAGTCAACAATTTAAGGAAACTGACCTGAATACAAATTTTTGTGGCTTTTTTATGTTTAAATATCCCAACACAGTAACTTTTAAGGGAGATAGATGTTCTCAAACCATGGGGATCTGGACACACCAAAGATTAAATTATGCGTGTAAGTTTAAAAGCAGGGTTCCATGTTGAGTATGCTTCCTAGCAAGGATTAGAGGGGAAGAATGATGCCACTACTGTTAATGCATTAGCCACTTTAATGTGCTGTGTAAGTAGTGCAGTTAGAAGAAGTTAAAAACACTATAGTCAGTATCAAAGCTGTACAACTTCAAAAGTAAATGCAGCTTGCAAATGGTTGTTACCCTCAAATGATAGGCAGGTATCAAAAGGTCTCTTATGCTAATTTATCATACATTCAAGAGACATTAAAACATATATTAGAATACTAAAAGATTCACCAGTATGATATCTGAATTGGGTGGGCTTCAGATTAAAATGTAAGTACACATAAAGCCATTATAAATATTCACAAGTAAAAGAAAGTTACAAAAATGTTAATTTTTTTCAAGTTATGCATTTAACACTAAACAGCATTATAGGATTTATTTTCCTTAACACTCCATTATAGCTTACTTCTCTGGTCCCTACTGTCCTTTCCAAGTGACAATCCTTTCATATATGTAACTGTGTAGCATACCCAGAAGATACTTAGATTAAATCCACTTGCTCATCACATCAACTCAGTTGGTTTTTTTCAGTTATTCAATAATTACCACAACTGTACAATTATGAACCCTTTGAACCTGTCATGCAGAAGATAAACAGAGTTGAACCGTTTAGCTGCATGGATTGCACCCAACTCTTATGAAACACATCAGCAGAGCTCCAGGCAAGTCAAGCAGCCTCCTCATGGGGAAGTAGCTCCAAGACCGAGGCTTCGAACATTCAACATGTTCTGCTGCATCTTTCAGTACATTGATTAAAGTCTCTTTATTCAAAGAATATAAAGGTTAATGAACAAGACTGAACTCCACTATTCACTCACCTTTGGTAAATAGCGTGTTGCTACTGCCCTTAAAAAGTGAACTTTCTATACACTGTATACTACACAGAACACAACTAAAAAAACTGATTATATGGCTATTCTGTTAGAAGCCAGCTAAATATTAGCAAAACATTAGCACGAGGTGAAAAAACAAACAAAAAAGAAAGGTGGTAAGAAAGCTTCAAATGACAAGTACTGAAAGTTTGGGATTTAAAAAAAAGTATCTACAGTAAGCATACTTGACACAGCAGCTCTCTTAAAATTCCCTCTATTAATGATATATTACCAGAATTCTCAATTATGCATCAGGTCACAAAAATATTTTGCAAAACTTAAAAAAGACTGTAAATTTCAATCAAAACAAGGACATGAACTTCCAGGTGTAACAATACAAAAGGATGACAGTTTGAATGAATGCACTGTTTCAGTATTTTAAAAACAATCTAGAGTCTTCCAAAGTTTTATCAGTTGGCAAACAGAAGTAAGAATGAATCACTTCCCAACTACAAAATCTAGTTATAGAACTATTTGCACAGCTCTGAAACAAAAGACTTCTGTGAGTGCTTGAATGCTAATTTTTAGCAATCATTGAAGCTTTTTTCCTTATTTTTTGTTCACATTAAATATTTATGATGGCTTTATTAAGAAATTAAGCTGAAAGCAGTCTACTTACAGAGTAGTAAAATAAAGTGTAAAAAAAAAGAAGATGCTAACTCACCTGCCAGCTGATACGGGATGAAAGGTTTTCAACAATGATCCTGTGTTCAGTACGAACAGGAGGTCCATACCGGCTGGAACAATTCAGAGGAAAAAAAAAAGAAAAGAAAAAATTCTCCAGGATAAGGAATTTAAAACTTAAGAACTCTGACACTTTCTACAGTTTGCTAAAAGGTTTAAGTTATTTCCTTATTTTTGGACTGTAGACTTGATTCTCCTTAGTCAAGAGTGTATTTAAGACTCCACTAGAAGAAGCAAGCTGCTAAAAGGGGGTTAAGAAGGATTTTGATAAAGAACTTTTTACCAAGTCAGTCAACATAACTGTATTTTTTTTCAAGATACATTAGGTAAATGTCTAGTAAAATGAAAAAAACGTACAGAGATTTAGTTTAATTTTAGTATTTGACCTGCTTGGCTCACATATGGTTTCTGGGATATTCAGAGAAAGGACTTTTTTTCTATCTTTTGATTTTTTTAGTTTGGTGGCATTCTGCTTCATGTCAGGGAGCTAGAAGGCACAATTTAAAGGCACCTTAGTTCACGCTTCTAAATTCCAAATCACTTTGTTAATGTTTAAAAATGCCATAGTGACCTGTATTAAACTTTTTTTGGGTAGAAATATTTCTATTTCAGTAAAATGAGAGCTAAACAACTGACTGCCCTGAAAAACTGTGGCAATTTACAGTTCCTGAATGAAAGCTGGTATTTTCCACTTAATGAAAAATGAAAGACCCTTACAAAAATGAAAATGTGGCTTGCAAATGTTCATACAAGAGGGCAAAACACCTGGAAAGAATATTACCCAAGCAAGTAATTTCTGTTCCCATCCTAGTCATTCTGAATAGAAATGGATAGTCATTCCGATTTGAGAATTGTGGGAAAAGGTATGCCAGTTTTTTGCTAAGTAATGCAGGATTCTAACAACAGCACTACTCTGAATTGCTACAAAAAAGATTGAAAAATCAAGAGCATTGACCATAGAGAAAATTATTCTCATCTTCTCCCACAGAAGCACAGTCCTACATTGTATGTATTGATTTGTATACTGAAGCACAGGCAATTTCATTTCAGGGCGTACCTCAAAGTGTCCCCATTTTTTTCAGAACACCCAGATCTTCCAGGTATTTAAACAGAGGTCTCAGAGTCACAAAACTGGCAGGATGAGTCTCATTTTTCCATTATTGCAAACCAAAATCTTTTCCTGTCTGGCACTGGCAGTCTGACATCATGAACATGACTACAACATCAGATGCCCACGACCTTCAATCAATCACACTTGCTACTTTAAAAATCCACGTTCAGCCTGCACCTCGGACCAATTATACTGCATCAAGGTTACCGCCACTAAAGAAAAACAATCTAATTAGCATATTTGTATGTGCAAATTAGGCACTCCTGACATTGCTTTGTAACTGCAGCAATTCTGACTTGGCAACAAACATGAAGGTTTACGTCCCTTGCATCTTCATCTTTTTCCAAACTCTACTCTGCATAGGCCACAGCTATAAATGTTTCTACAGAGTAATTTATTCCACAGATATTTCCTTCACACAGGTAGATAGAAAGTACAAAGATGTAATGTGTAGCTGTCTGGTGGAATATTTGCAAATCTGCAGAACTTTCACTGCAAGTTAGCACAAAGTTCACCACTGGCTGAAATCACTGAAAGTGAACAACTCCACAAATACTGCATGTCCTCTAGAGGTATTCTAGAGGTGAGCTATGTCCTGGTTTTCGCATTCCATTGCTGGAGAGAGACTCTCCTTTAGCAAGGGACCTGCTTGGTCAGCAAACTTAGTCAATTGGTATTTACTAACACATGCAGAAGTGTTTATCTTGTGCCCTACCATTGCTCCTTTTCTGGGCTGTGCTGAAGTAAGCATTTTGATAACCATACAACTGGAAATGTGAAAACTTGGTTAGACAGTAAATATTTTGAATTATTGCTCTACAATAATTCTACTTAGCATGTAAGCTCAGTTTGGTGACAAAAGCTGTAACAGAGAAGCTCTGCATTTTTCTTGATTTAGTGTTAAAATCAGCCAATCCAGCTGCAGCAATACTCCTTCACATCATTTACAGGCCCGCAGGAAGCAAGACCAGCATAGTGCCTACAATTTCATAATTGGCACATTTCATAATAGGTTTGTGAACCTCTTCAAGACATTTAAACTGCTTTAAAATCTCCTCAGCCAGAGAAGGCAAATAATAGTAATGAACCTGCACAGTTTGAGAACATAAAACTTCTTTCATGAAGCTACACAAAGAAACAGAGCTGGATACCTAAATCACAGGAAGAAAATAGTATTCGACTCCAGCTCTTCAGTTATTGGAAAAGGACACAGAGCCCAAACCACCTACCTAGATCCACTCTGCGACTGGTAGTAACTGAACCGTTGTGAGAATCTGCCCCTTCCTCTTCGGGCTCGAGCATGTTCAATTGTCACCCTGATGACAAGAACAAAACAAAATAACCACATAAAAAAATAAAACAACAAACTTTAAGTATTTGACATTGACTTAAATCTCTCACAACTGGAAGCAAATGTGCACAAACAAGAATTATCTTGCCCTTGCAAGCAATGATTTATAACACAATCACTCGCATTTCTTAAAGAGCCAGACCAATGTTTTTCTCTTTTCTCATTTACCTCCTCTGGATTGTCATGAAGATTGTCATGAGTCTGTAATTCGTACTGAAACACTTGAATTTGCTCAATCAGAGCCCAGGAGTGCTCACAGAGTGAAAAGGGTACTAAAATAACTAACAACAACCTAATGACCTAAAATCCAGTTTCCACAATCACAATAAAAATTACTGTTAACATAATACAATGACAATAGTCCACACTGCTGCAAACTGAAGGGCAACCCTCCAAATGGTGACAGGCTATCACCAGCTTATTTTCTTGTCAACAGACAGATAAATACTAAATAAATTCAATTCACTCTTACTAATATTCCTAATGACAAGATCCTGAGGCAGCTTTGAAAGAGAACTAAGTGCAAGTAGAGAAAACAGTCAGCCCTGCTCCAAACCACTCCTCCTCCACTCCCAAACTAATCTTTGCCTTAAGACTGGATCCCAATGAATGTCTTTAAAATTATGGGAGGTATATCCCACCACGGAACCACAAGAAACAGGTGTCAGAACACAAGATAATGCACTGCATTTTGATGCAAAGCACTTTTTCTATTCTTAAGGGAAATTATGGTTATCACACTTACCTTTCATCACACAACTCTTTACCATTTAGTTCATAAATTGCATCATCAGCATCCCTGTGGTCTTCAAATTCCTAGAAAGAAAATAGGAATAAAAAACTATTTTCCCTCACAGTATATGCAAATACTAATAAACATGCTTTCTTTATGAATTTTACATTTCTACAGCAAGCACCACCAAGAACTTTGAATAAGGAAGCTAATTCCTAGTATGTTTATGACTGAAAAGCCACGGTGTTCCTATTCATGATCATTTCTTCTTCCTTCACCCCACAAACTCCTTTTGCCTCCTCAGTTGTTTCAGTATAACTATTTGCAGGACCTATATTAAATAAATTAATTAAATGACCTGGTTTACTACAGAAATATCTAAAATACTTTTGGGGAGAGGTGGGGGGAATTCCTTCAAGGCATACAATTTAAATCACAGCCCCACATACAGGAAAATGTTATATGGCAGCATAAGCTGATCAACTGCAGGAGAGTTGTGCACTCCCCAAACTCTCATAAGATTAAATTCTTATTGAATTGGCAAAGAAAGAGTAAACCAGAAAAAAAAGCCCTGCTAGTTTTTTTCTGAGTGAATTCAGTTCACTTGCTGGGCAAAAAAGGTGCCCGTGGAAGAAGAGTATGAAACATAAGCCCCTCTTCAGCAGTGGCCACCTTCGGGTCTGGATCAGCTGTAACAAGCATAATTCCATTTACTGTTGCAATGGAATCTGTCACTTTGCTTTTGGCAGAAATGCTGCTTTAGTCAGCCCGAGTAGCCTCTGCCCACTATCCAGCCCACTGGTTCTTGGCAAGGCCACTTGTACAGCTCTGCAGGAAACTAGGTCACGAAACCTACACAGATGAAAAACAGCACTTTGTGCAGGAGGTGGGGTGAAAAAGACAGCGTCATTTTTCAACCAGATCAGCTTCCAGGCAGGTTCACTGTATGTGGCTGAACAACTGCAGCAACACCATGAGAGGTAAGGGGACAAAGGAAAGAAATAAAGCAGAGAGAACCACCAGCTGGGTAGGGACTGCTGGAAGCAACAGTGTAGATGGACAGAAAAAATTGTGGAACTACACCTTGCAAGCAATCAACAACAGAGGAGAAGCTTCTCAAGCTGAAAAAAGTGTTTGCGTAACTATAAACAGCTTTTCAGAAGCAATACTGGCTTAAGCAATCTTCCCCCTTTTGCACTGAAATCTGTTTCACTACCAAGTGAAACATCACACATCCTTGCATGATGATGCAAAGATTATCTTAAGAAAATTAATTTAGGTCCAGTATTTAAAAGTATCAATAGTTGGCAACTACAAGCCCCATTATGTCAGCTACTTTCTAACAAACTGAACATGTGCAAATCTAGCCAGCTTTATGATCTGAAGTTTAAAAACACTATGCCCTGAAATCTACAAAATTTAAGTAGATAGAATTAGTTTCAAAGATTAAGCAATGATTTCAATCAAGCACAACAAAACATGCTTTTAACACTATAACAATATTCACTTGGTTTTGTAATGTTTTATAAAGAGATATTAAATAACAGAAAATAAAGATGAACTGACAGTATGTAGCAAGTGAAGTGCCATGAAAGGTAAAAATTCCATTCCCTGTGTTTATAAATGACATGGATGACAGGATCAAGCGCAGCCTCACCAATTTTGTGTCTGACACCAAAGTGGGAGGAGAAATAGACATACAAAAATGAAAAACCATCCCATAAAAAGACCTTGATAAGCTGAAAGATTAGGAAAACAAGAATCACAAGTCTTAACAAAAGATAAACACAAAGTGCTGCATGTGGCATAAGATGCATAAGATAATCCTAAGCAGTAGAATGCGCTCGGGGCTGAGTGGCTGGAGTGTAGCTCTGCTGAAAAGAACATGAAAATCCTCCTGGAAAATCAGCTAAGCATGAGTCAGCAATGTGGTCTTGGTACAATGAAAGTAAATTGCATCCTGGGCTGCATCAGTAGGAGTACAACCAGCAGACCAAGGGATGCTTATTATTCCACCCTACTTGGCATTTGTTAGGGCACACCTGGAACACTGTGTCCAGTTTTGGTCCCTCCAGCTCATCAAAGATATTGAAAAATTGGAGTGAGACTAGCAGAGGGCCACCAAAACTGATTAGAAGATTGGATAACAAAGAAAGGTTGAAAGAGCTGTGTTTGTTCAGCCTGAAGAAAAGGCAGCTCCAAGGGAATCCAGTCAGAGTCTTCCAAAACCTAGTACACAGTTACACAAACAATGGAAGTGATTTCCAATATGGGTGCACAATGATGGGATGACAAGTATGGGAGGGAAAGTTGTTCAGCTGCAAAGACAAAAAAAAATTATCCTACGAACAATTAAAATTTTTAGATAAAATTATGAGACAATTATTCAAGCTTATCGGTGATCTTCGAAAAGAAAATGGTTCCACATAGGAACTAGAGAAGAAAGGAGGATTGACTGACTTGCTTACAAGAGCTGAACATAAGTTGTTCCTGAATGACTCAACAGCCCTGCCCAGGAAGAAAAGAGGAACACTCAAGGAAACAGGACTGAGAATTATCAGCAATTGGAAAGAGCACTCTAAATAAACTCAGGCTCATGTCTAGATCAGCCATTTACCTCCAGACTTTAAAAGACAGATATTTACCTCAACAAGAAGCGGCCCATGCAGGGCAATCAGGAACCACCATGTATATGAAGCTAAGGAGCTATATTCATATGAAACTAAAGTAGGCAAAGCCTGCTCTTTTGTTCTTTCCCCATAACTTCACTCAAGGGATTCGCCTTGGCAGAAAGAGTGGCATGTAAGCCTACCACAGTGTGAGGGCAGTATCAACCTTTTGAGCCTGAGCAAGTGCTACAGTACAGCTAATTCTCAATTCTCAGGAGATAACAGTTAAAACACAGGCTGAGCCTGAGTCTATTTGCAAGCCTGTAAAGCTGCAAAATTTGGACATTTAGGAGCACAGAGCTCTAGAAAGCAGTGCTAGGTAACTGAGATACAATGAACTGTCTATTTCACTTAATAGTCTGTCTGACAGACACATGGCTTACAAACACGTACTGATGGTGAATATATCTAACTTTAGCTGTAAAAGACTTCAAAGCTGTGCTGCTTGAATCCACCAGCAAGCACCTACTACACCTGTTGTCTTAGCCAACTACTTTGCTTTTATGTCAGGCTATTATTTAAGAGATATGACCAAGTAGACTAAGAGTGAGAGGAGCTTAAGTGGTTCTGTATAAACTTTTTTTCCAGGTCAAGACTGCAAAATTTTGTACTGCCATAACGAGATATTTATAGATTCTTCAGAAATGAGGGATAAATTTTAAATCCACAGAAGACTATGATCAAACAATGTATTTAATATAGCTAGAATATCACCAAGATTTTGGGCAAAACCTGGCCAAAACTGTAATCCAAAATTCTGAAAAGCAGTCTGAAATGTATATTAATATTGTCCATTTCCCATTGCAACTACTATTCTCTTAAACATCTTCCCTTCCTTGACATCAGCCTAGCAAGGTTAGTATCTGCAGGCAAAAACAAGGAAAACAAGGCTATTACTTACCACAAACCCAAATCCATTTTTCAGATGGATTTCTCGTATGCGGCCATATCCTTTGAAGAATTTCTCTACATCCCGTTCACGAGCACGTGAGCTCAAGTGTCCAACAAAGACACGGCAGCCACTCATCTTAAGGTTGATTCTAAAAAAGAAAACAGCACCGTTTATCTGATTAACAAACTTAAAATAGAGTGATTAAGATCACTTTTACATCTCAGAAATCTGGGTTAAATAGGATTTGATTTTACTGTCCTCCAGGTATACATGTTAAAAGCCTAATTCTCTACAGCCAGAAAACTGACAAAATCCTGTCTTGCTGACTTCTAGGAGAATCTACAGAAAACTTCCAGTTTTGTACTTTTTAATAATGAAACTTAAAACCCCAACTCTGTTACTTTGAGAATTTTACTGAACTAGTAGCAGTTGGAAAAAAAAAAGAATAAAACTCATATCCTAATCACTGGAATAACAACACAAACAACATAAAACACTCTCAAAATTTTTGCCTTCACCTAGAAGAATTTCTGCAATAAAATTTTATTGGCACACAAAAGATAAAATGTACTAATCAAATTATTCTGATTTCCAGTAACCATAAATATACCTTATTTTAACAGTCTATCAGGTTTTGAGGAAAGAATTTTACATTGTGAAATTTAAACAATGGCCAAAATAAAAAAGGCTATTAGGGGCATTCAAATTTTCAAAGCTATCTACTGATCCAGGATACATAATTTGAGATATTCTATGTAAAACTCTGTTTATTACCTTGAGGTGTCACTTTTTCGGTTTATGTTGTTTAAGAATGTTTAAGATCTTGTAACTGGAAAGTATTAATTATTTGGCTCACTCAGTGAGCTTGCTGTCATAGAAAAAACAAAGAATTCAAGCTGTAAGGAGTAGAAATATGATGTGATCTTGCACTAAAATACTGGGGTCTAAAGCAGGCAGAGTAAACAGACAACATATCATGTTAGCTTTGAAAATAATTCTAGTCAACATGGATGCAGTATTTTGAACTGATTTACCTTTTCTGTTAACACAGAACACCCATTAGGTTTCTACTGATTACTTTCTTTACTCAGACTCACTGTGCCATCAGAGAAGTGCCAGAATTTTGGAAGCCTGAGTGCGAGGGGTTGAAGTGTGACAGCACTTATTTAGACTGGCCTCTGCCACCCCTGAACCTCGGAGGAGCCCATGCTGTCCCTTTGTAGCCATTCTCTCCTTTGTGCTCACACGTGCATTTTAATGCCCACACAGAAATCCAGTTCAGGAGGCTGGTTCAGCTCCCTCGCGGAGTGCCCAGACTTCCAACAGATGGTTTTCCTGGCGCACCCTTACCACGAAAACACTGGCTAGGCCAGCAGTGGGTATTAAGGGGAAGGCAGGCCCTTGTAGAGCAAGGGCGGCCTTACGTAACCGTGTGCTTTAAAACACGGCAAGAACAGCAACTTCGGCAACAGCGCTCATTTTGGGAACAACAGAGATTTCAAAGATTAAAACGACTGTGTAACTGCTGTTCAATATTTTACTTCCAGGAAAGTAAGATGGGGGGAAGAACCGCAGAAGGCAAATGAACACGGGATGGGTGGGTGGAATCGACCACCACTGAAACTGTCAAATATACTGCGAAAGACGTACGAACAACCCATCCGCGCGTTATTTACTCATGATCAGTGAGCACAATGGATGCGAGATCTGTATTGACACCTGCGAGGCGCGGAGGTTCACACGCTGCTCCTACCACAATGCAACCGAGTTCGCTCGCTCGCGACTCAGAAGACGCGAAAAATCCCTCGGGAAGCACGGCCCCGCACCAAGCGGCCATCTGCTCCTCCCTCCTTTCGAGAAGCCGAGAGAGGCCGAGGCTGCGCCAGGCCCGCGGCCTGCCCAAAGCAGTAGGGCCCTCTTCACGGGCCCGCCGCCACCGCGGCGCCGGCCCACGCAGTGGCGCAGGCCCCTTCAGCTCCTCGAAGCTTTGCGCTTGCCTCCAATCCCCGACGGCTCCTCCCGGCCATCCCGCCGGGATCAGCCCTCCCCCCTCGGGGGAGCGATGCAGCGCAGCCCGCGCCCCCCCCCGGCCGCGGCCCCGCCGAGCGCCCGGGCCTGCGGCGCCGCG